>OZ010786.1:74957490-75347312 GCA_963932465.1 Maratus speciosus
AATTTATATAAGCTCTTAATTTTCAGACAACGAATACAATTACTTCTCTAATTCTACGAACTACTTTTTAGCCGGTATGGTATTTCTTTCTCCCAGCTTACTTTATGTCGTCTCCAAAAAATAACGTTACCGTACAGAAGCCATCGTAAAACAAAGCTTTACGATTAAATACTCTATAGCAATTTTTTTAACTTCTAAGCATTGCACATTATCAATTTTTATACTTTCGTATTGGAAAAAAAAGTACTTTTAAATGCAATTTGTTTGAAAAGTGCATCTCCATTTATTTTTGAAATATTAATTTTTTTGTAGTTTTTAGCACCATTTGTTTAATTTTAGCATCTCAAGTACTCCATTTCTGCAGAAAATAAAAGAAATAGCTCTAAAATATTAATTATATATTTCTGTTGCCATTTTTCATAACAAGCGAAAGAAAATATAATTAAAATACGTGCTTTAAAAAATATATATATAAACGAATCATTTCTGTTAAAACATGGAGCTATTATAAAATATATTTAATTTTATGTATCTATATTAATGTTTCAAACAAATAAAGGTCTATGAATCGTTAGATAGCCGGTTTTTTTGGTCGAGTTCCGTTAATGACGGCATCGTTTTGCTGCATTTGTGTATTATTTCGCGATACGTCCTATGCATACCTTACTGTAGATGTCCTTCTGACCGCCGCGAACTGATATATCCGTTCACTAAGCTGCAGGCTTCTCAGCAATAGATGCATTATTAAAATTATTATAAGTCTTCAAATATAATGCAGTTTTAAAACATTTTGTTTTGATTAATACTCCTCAAAGCTTATATTCCTATACATAATAAAAAATTTTATATGACGTTGGAAAAATTATCTTTTTTTAGATGTTTTTTAAAAATTGTAGCGAAAACAACATTACAATTTTGCCCTTTTGCTCGGCGCTCAGAGGGAAGAGTGGATCGAAACGTCATTTTATATAAAATAGTTCGAATCCTGGTCCGGACATTTTTCACCCAGTTGGAAATTTGCATCTAATATGATTTGTTTACCAATTAGAATAATTGTGTTAATATTAATCTAGTGTAATCTCGTATCCAGCGATTTCTGGAGTTCCATTACCTGAGATTTATTCTGTTGAGCTGAACCAGGTTTCAGACCAGATGCTGTAATCATCAAGGTTAGCTGGGTGAAAAAGTTCGACCAGAATCGTCCGGGATAGCTCAGATGGCAGAGCACTGGCGGCTTCAGCCAGGAGGTCCCGCGTTCGAATCCTGGTCCGGACATTTTTCACCCAGTTGGAAATTTGCATCTAACATGTGCTTTAAGTCTTAAAATTGAAATATCTTTTGTACTATTTATATATACATATATTTTTGTTCATCGGGGGCGACACTAAATTCTGGAAGTGCAGAATTCCTGTATTCTGGTATACATTTTGTTTCGAAACTAGAGGAAAAAACTTCTAAGAGGATTGGTTGTACACATAGACAACTGGGAATCACATAGCATTGTGGGATCGGCAATGTAATGTTAACGAGATATACGGTTTGCTAGTATGCTTGACTCATCGCGATAACAAATTTACATTTAAAGACCAGAAAATAATAAAAGTCATGACTTCCCTGATAATGAAGTTCCCCGCTGTTTTCTGCCTACGTGCCTTGTCCTTATCATCTACTGTTTTGCACGTTTCACGCAATATGGTCGTTTTGAAATGGCGCATCTTCGCTGGTACCGCGAGCTTCCAACGGAGTGGAGCAAAATCCCGAAAATCTGGCCAAAAGTCGAAAACAAAAAGTTACTATTTAGGGAATTTTGACTATAGAAAAGGCTAGAATAATATTTGAAGGGTCGATATGCGTAAAAATGTTTTCGTTTTGCCTAGACAGCCTGTATAATTTCAAATGTGAAGCTAGGAGGATTCTCATCTGAAGCGAACGAAAAGAGCAAAACAATGGTTCATCTAAACACGTGCTACATTTTCCCATATCATCCGATTTTAATGCTTTAAAATGGATTCGCCCGATGATAGTATGTAAATTATTTATGTGTTACAAAAATTATTTTAAGCACATAAAAGTTAATAATTGCATGGTTATTTTTCATCAAGATTTTGAAAAAAAGATATTATTTTTATGCTTTTAAACATAAAAAAGTTTATATATTCCACAGTGTTCCGCCACGAAATTTAGGGAAATAATAGCCTGAACAATTATTTAATGAATCATGAAAAAACCAGCTGCTATAAACTGTCATTGCATTTCGTGCACGTTTTTACAACAACAATTAAAAGTGTCACTTTTTTAGTCGCTACGAAAACTCTAAAATTTCTTACTTTTCACAGCAATTTATATGGCAAACATTTTTGAACATTTTAGATTATTCAGTTTCGTGATATATTATTAAGTATTATATTACAAATAAGCATAAATGAATTTGATAAGCAAGACTAGTAACAAAAAATGTAAAGAATTATCTATCATAGATCCGTTAGAAACACATTTTCTTATCTTTATAGGTAATAGTTTTGTTTATTATATTGTAATTAGAAGAATCGTCTTATCAATTGCAATTTTTCCTAGATCACATTGCTTTTATTAATGAAAACGGAACTTATTAAGTGTCTGACTTCCGAGAACATGAGCAAACTGAATTTAATTGCATGTGGGAATGTGATGGCACATCTGGTCAAAGTACCTTAAAACGAAAATTTAGCTATGATGATGGTAGCTAATCAGGTATAGATATCTTTTACACTTCTCTCGTTCTACTCGAACTCATACGTGTTGCGGAAAATTCAGAAATCATTATCTAGAAAAATTCGAGACCATCATCTCCTTGATTTTTTAGGCCCATCAGTATCCATTATTTACACCGAAATACGGAAGCTACATTCAATGAAAAGGATTATATTACGGATTAGAAGAGTAAACGTATTCCTTTTAAAACAGTCATTAATAGAAAATAAGTAGACTTTAATTAAAAACTTAGTTAACGATGATTGATGGTAAAATTTTTAATGTCAGGAAACGTCAAAACATTTTAATAACCTTGATGACATTTTCAATGTATAAGTGAATGGAGATCATAAAAATCGGGGTGATCATGTTACATGCCTATATAAGCTATTTTGAGTGTTGGTTGCAATTGGCATACAAACTGGATGCAAGGAAATGGCAAGCGCGCAACCTTGACAAGAAGACGAAAACTGAAATTTCAAAACAGAATATACAAAAAGGATTTCGTTTACAATTAGGACTTCTCGTCGATAAACCAAATCCCGGAATTGGAAGCACAAATGATAACAAATCAGCTCGCCGATTCTTTGAAAACGCAATTACTTCTGCTTCCATAATTAGGATAGACAAAGATTTCATCAAACGATTCCACGTCATATTACAAGTAAAATCTTGACATTCTTTTTATCAATTTCGAGGATTATTGTTTGCAAACAGCTCTTAAATTCGTTGAACTTTTTCTCTGGTTCTGTATGCCAACTTCAGTGCACAAACTATACTTATTCATGGGAAATAAATAATAGCTTCCTCATTATTTCCAATTTGGCAAATGTCGGAAGAGACTCAAGATTCGTGCAACAAATTTATTAAAAGGTATTGAGAAGATTTCTTGCTAAAATTCAGTAGGAAGAAGAAAATGGAATATTTTTTACTCCTTTTAACGTCATCAGATTCCTTTATTTCAACCTTAAGTGAATTACCATAGAAAAAATAAGAATCGTTGTCCCTAGAAGCACAGCAACTTCTGTAAAATATTTCGACACCTTCCCTTCTAAAGAATGTAATTATTATACAGCAGAGTATTCGGAAGAGGAATTTTAGAATATCCTTTCGTTTTATTTTAATAATATAAAAATTCAATCTTGTAATATTTTCGTTTCATTAATGTACTTAATTGTGTTACATAAATAAAAATTCAACGTTTAATTTCAATGAAAAATATCTTAGTGCCTTGAAAATTCCTTGTAACGTTTAGCGGCTAAACATCATTTTGATTTAAATCTAATTGTTTTTATTTTTAATGAGCCATTAAAAAAGAAGAAGAAAAAAAAACTTTTCAATACTATTTAGTAACCTCAAAAGCACTTGTATATGAAATTTCACAGAAATTGAATAACTTTCAAAGCATTTTAACAGATATTACGCTATATTGGATCCGCCATTTTGTTTTTTTAGAATTTTAACTTTAGAATCGTAATCAGCATCAGGAAAAACACCCGTGTACGAAGTTTCGTGCAATTTGAATAACATTTTCATATTTTGGCCAGCTTTTCGAGATTTTGCCTCACTGTGAGACGCCCGGCGTAATTCAAAATATCCGAGATTCAATGTTACGAATGTTTAATTCCCACGTTAAGAAACATTGGGCAACTTCAAAATTAGAAATGTCATCAATTTCAATCTTATGGTCTTTAAATCACATGAAGGAAGGGACTTTCAAACTCATTTTTTTCACTTGAAATACTATTCAAGTGTACACTATATGTATTATAGCATATAATTGTCACACTAGAAATTAAAAAAATATATATTTTTTGTTTGAGAAAAATAAAGAATTTTTCTGAATATTTTAAGCGCTATGAAGAACTTTTCAGAATGTCCCATGCGCATTCCATATCAATTAAAATACCCACATTTTTAATGCGAGTTTATTTTGTATAAACTGTGCATTGAACTTTGTATATTCGAATAAAAAGATAAGAAAAAAATTCTAAATTTTATGAACTTTTCAGCATTTTTAGTTCGCATTTCTGCAATTGATTAAATTTAACTTTCCAATTATATTTAGTTTCAAAACACTATGCACAGTTTTATTTGTATACTAGCTGACCTGCCCAGCGTTGCCCAGGCCCGTGATAATATTCTGAAATAAACCTTAAATTTGTATGAATTAATCTACTGCGCATGCAGCTCGAGCACTGTTACTTCCAATTACTACCACCATGTGGCGAGCTGTGTTCTAAACAAACCTATATCCAAAAGAAACTCCGTTATTCAAATTTTCCGTATATATATTACACGAAAGAGTGGCGGTATCAAATAAGAATTTAAGAAATTTGCTGAAAATCCTTTAGTTCCACCTTCCACCGCTAGGAGTCGCAATATGTTTAATATGAACATCCGAAACGGGTCCCCGTGGGCTGCAAATCAGTGTAAATAAGTCTCCTGTAAATCAGTCGTTCTGGGCACGCTCTGCAAAATCTGATAGTTCCAATTTCCATGCCCAGTTGCCGCACCCTGTTCTAAACCAACCTTATCAGGGGTCTAATTGCTATATTTAATCTAAAGTGCTTCCCCCCCTCTCCTTCCTGTCACCGCAAATATGAAAAAAATGTGTTTCTCGTGAAAAAGTGATTGGTTTATTTTTCTTTAAAAAAATAGATTTCACAGACAGCTGTCTATGCTCAGATGATTTCATATAAAATCGCACAATAATTTAAAACTATTAATTAATGTATATTCGTTAATTGCAGCTCGATTTATATGGAAATTATATGTTTGGATTCAGCGTTAAAAAATACGCATAAATGTGTTAATTTCAAATTGATAAAGACAATATTAAAAAAAAAAAAAAAAAAAAACTATAGAGCTGCAAAATTGTCTAGTCTCCAGTCATATGTTAGTTTGAAACAATTTTTAGTCTCGCTCGAAGAACACATCTCATTGTCTGCGAACATCTGAGTGAGAATTTATTCTGCGGTTTCATAAAAATCTATACTTTTGTTGAATTATGAATACTTTTCCATTCTTAAAATTCTAAAACTCAGGTACACCAGGAGAGGCCTTTGACTTTCCTCACAAAAATTTTGAGCCCCGTACGTGCCGTAGATTTTGCTAGTCGTCGCAGATAGATACACACGCGCACACACACACACAGAGAGCGATTTGCTGTTTTATTTGTGTTGATATAAAATAAACCCGCATAAAAGTATTGGGAATTTTAATTAATATGGAATGCGCAGGAGTCATTTTGAAAAGTTCTTCATTTCTTGTGTGATAAATATATGCCATAATAAATATAGTGGGTTTTTGAGTAGCATTTAAAGTGAAAAAATTAAAATAAAAAAATGTGTTTGAAGGTCCCTTGTCCCCTTAAATGTCAAATTTATATGACGATAATTCATCTCGTTAGGGTTACATTTCCGACCCTACATTGCTACGTTATTCAGAGTCGTCTAGGTGTACCCCACGCCTCCTAGAAGATTATCCCTCTAGATTTGAATCATCCTGTATTCAAATATATTTTCAACAAAACCACAGGTTCTATTCATTGGCAACAAAATAATGCGCTGTTTTATGTAGCTGTCAGAAAAAGTCCGTGTAAATGCATGTCGAACATTTTAGGGAAAAAAAACGCATTATACACGGGTTAATAAAATACATTGAAAGATCCTAAATTAAGAAAAGTTTTATTTAAATGTTTTTGTAATAGGTTTATATATTTTAAAGGCTTTGAAGAAAGAAACATATATGCTACATATTTATGTAACGCAAATAGAACTAAATAAATACAAAATTTGCATACAAACCATTTTATTTATGATATTATATATATAATGCGATTTTTGACGTTTTGTTAAATATCTAGATAAAGACATGAGGAATGAACTTGAAACTGCCGGTGCGTAAACAGAATAGTATATGTCATATATTTCCGCGAAGTTTTTTTCCCGAAACCCCATAGGGAATCAACAAATTGAAAAATAACGAATATCTTTTGGATAACCTTGTAAAAACTAATGTAGCAAAAGCGTTCAAACTCGACATTATTAATAAGTGGCTTATTGTAGTATACTGTGTTCAGTTTTATGAGGATAGCATATATACAAGTAGAGAAATTAAGGTTTTTATAAAAGCAGTCCCAAATTTCGACAAGTTGTTTGCTTATAATTTGCAGAGTTCTTAATATAGATAAAAGTTCTTTTTATGAAATATGACGAATAACATTGTACACAATACTCTGCAATCAGAATTAAAAAATACTAAAAATTGGATGAAAAATAAGCAGGTTTACTCAGAAAAGTTTCACTGCGCATGCGCGAAAGCAATCAAAATGTAATGTGCAGAACGTGTTAGCTAAATGTATAGAGCAACTTTTATAAAAGTCTCAAAAACATAGTTTGAAAAGTCTGATAATAATCGTTTATAGAATAAGCTAAAAATCCGTTGATCCCAAAATGAAGCAAAAAGATGATATATCCATTGATTAGTGCCAATATAGCATACACAGTATTGCACGTACTACTGTATTTGGATACAGCCCCTCATCTTTTTGCTTCTTTTTAGGAATAACGGATTTTGAGCTTATTCTATAAACGATTATTATCCGACTTTTCAAACTATGTTTTTGAGATTTTCTCAAAAGTTGCTCTATACATTTAGCAAATACATTATGCAAATTATATTTCGATTACGTTCGAGCATGCGCAGTGAATCATTATTTAGTAAACCTACTCATTTTTCATACAATTTTTATTATTTTTTCATTCTGATTGCAGGCTATTATGTACAATTTTGTTTGTCATATTATTTGAAACGAGCGTTTTTTTATATTAAGAACTCTGCAAATTATAGGTAAAAAACTTGGCGAAATTTGGGATTGTTTTTATAAAAACCTTAATTTCTCTACGAGTATACATGCTATCCTCATAAAAATGAACACAGTATATTACAATAAACCCCTTATTAATAATCTCGAGTTTGAACGCTTTTGCTGCATTAGTTTTTACAGCGTTATCCAAAAGATATTAAAAAGCAGAAAAACCAACGTTTAAAATGCACAAATAATATATAAAAAGCAGCAAACAGCTGTTTCGAATCTACTAGCGAGATTCTCCTTCAGTGCAAAAGGAACAGCGTGCTAGAAAAAGCAAGGCTGAGCAAAATCATAGACAGAGACGCGCTGGCTTTTATACCCTATGCGGGTGGCGAAGGCGCCGAAACAATCAATGAGAGAGAAGCAGTGGAAACGACTAGGTGAACAAGTAGCGACATCTACCGGAGAAGTAGAGAAAAGAAACCAAAAAAGGGGAATTAAATTAACGCTTTCCAAATACTTGGAAAATCTGGAGTACTAGATAAGTCATTGACTAAAGAGTGAGAATTTTTAATGATATGGTAAGCTTCCCAAAAATCAAGATCAAGGTTAGAAGAACATTTTTGGATAATGATGGCTGAGGAAAAATCGAACCTATGTTGAGAAGACCAAGAATGTTGAGCAATAGAAGAACGTTTGAGCTCCTGATTTTTAACATAACCCTCATGCTCTTTTAAACGAAATCTAAGAGCACGTTTAGTCTGACCAATATAAGAAAGACCACACTGACAAGAGATCTGGTAAATGCCCCAATTATCTAGGCGATCAACGGGGTGTTTGAGATTTGAAAAAGGGATTTTATTAATAGGAGAAAAAATAACTTTAAAATCAAACCTTCTTAGGATTTTAGCAACTTGCTGACTGATTTTAGGAAAAAATGGTAATACAACTGAAGTATTAGAGTTGGAATTAGAATGCTTTACAGAATGGTCGTATTTCGTCAATTTCTTATAAATAGAATCGATAATATTAGAGGAATAACCACGATCGACAGCAATAGCTTTGAGGTAATTAAGTTCAGCACTAAGTAACTGAGGAGTGGAACAAATATTAGTATCCCGAAAAACAAAAGTATTGAAAGCAACGAATTTCTGGTTAGGGGGATGAGAAGAATACCTGTGAGGTGGGAGACTGACAGCAAAAGGTTTACGAAAGACGGTAGTCTGAAAGCCATTTTCACAACGAATAGCAAGGACATCCAGGAAAGAAAGACAGTTATTGGTCTCAATTTCAGAGGTAAATTGAATGCAGGGATCAATGGAATTCATAATAGAGAGAATATAATTAATATCCGAATTCATTTCAATCAGGACATAAACATCATCAACATAACGAACATAGAACGGAAATTTTAAGATTTCAAAAAGCTTGATCTCAAAATAGTGCATATAAATATCGCATAAAATTGGACTAAGAGGATTACCCATAGCCAAACCGTCAATCATACGGAAGAAATTACCATTGAAAACAAAAGTGTTTTGCGACAAGCAAGTGCGAGTGAGAAGTATAAGTTCCTCGATTTCAAAATAAGAGAAATGGAATTCACAAAGCCTTTTCTTGAGGCAATCTAAACCCCCCTCAACCGGAACGTTTGTATATAATGATTTAACATCAAAAGAAACCATCATGTGACCCTGCGGCTTAAAATTATGAAGTTTTTTTAACAAAATCAAAAGAATTCTTAACAGTGAAACAGTTACTGCTCAAAAGTGGGGAAAAAACAGAAACTAAATATTTGGCAAGCTTATAAGAAGCTGTACCGATACTAGAGACAATAGGTCTAAAAGGAATGTCAGGTTTATGGACCTTAGGTAAAGCATAAAACCTGGCACAATGCGCAATAGACGGAATAAGGGACTTCTTAAAGTTAGCAGGAATAATGGAAGAAGACTTAATGGCAGACTTAATAGAGTTAATTTCACTAGTGGAAGGGTCTTTGCGGATATCCACATACGGACCATCATTAATTAATTTATGTGTTTTTTCCAAATACGTAGATTTGTCGAGAAGAACAATCTGACCACCTTTGTCGGCCTTAGTAATAATTAAGTTTGGATCAGAACGCAAATTTTTCAGACATTGTTTAACAGGATGTTTAAGATTGGGTTTATAAACATTAGAATTGAAATCAACAGTATTGGCAATGAGATGCCTAATAGACTCTTTTTGAGAAGAAGATAGAGCGCTATGCTTAAAGGCTCTTTCAATAGGAGCAATAAGATTAGGTAAAGAAGGAATAGCAGAGACAGAAAAATTGTTATTCAATTTGAGAGCATCGAGCTGATTGTTACTTAATGGAACACTAGAAAGATTGACAACAGCATTTTGGTTAACAAGAGGCAAATTACTGTAGTTATTAGCGACAGAACTTCCACAAAGCGCATTAAATTTCTTCTTTAAAACCAAACAATGAACAGAAGAAGCTGTGAGAACTCTGCTCCATGACCTTCTGTCAATGGACTGAAAATCAGGAGTAGAATTAGCGAGGCTGATATGTAAAGAATATAACTCGCGCTCTATATGAGCAATTTTGTGGCGAGTCTCTTGAATCAAAGCTCTTAAAAGAGCTAATTTAGAACGAAATAAGACCTTCTCAATCCTATTTGAAGAAAATAAATTACAACGAATGGAAATGAATTTAGGAATAACCTTCTTGCGCCTACAATCAAGTAGGAAATGTAAGTGTTCCAAAAACCTGTACTTTTTTAATCGTAAATTACAAAACATTGATCAAACCTTGATCAATCTTCTAACCTTGATCTTGATTTTTTGGAAGCTTACCATATCATTAAAAATTCTCACTCTTTAGTCAATGACTTATCTAGTACTCCAGATTTTCCAAGTATTTGGAAAGCGTTAATTTAATTCCCCTTTTTTGGTTTCTTTTCTCTACTTCTCCGGTAGATGTCGCTACTTGTCCACCTAGTCGTTTCCACTGCTTCTCTCTCATTGGTTGTTTCGGCGCCTTCGCCACCCGCATAGGGTATAAAAGCCAGCGCGTCTCTGTCTATGATTTTGCTCAGCCTTGCTTTTTCTAGCACGCTGTTCCTTTTGCACTGAAGAAGAATCTCGCTAGTAGATTCGAAACAGCTGTTTGCTGCTTTTTATATATTATTTGTGCATTTTAAACGTTGGTTTTTCTGCTTTTTAATATTGTTGCACAAAGGCTTTATTTGCTATTTTTATGTATTTGGCGTTAACGGGCCTTTATTCTTCTGTAATTTTTTTTTTCCGCAATGTCTCAAATCAATAGGTTTGTAATTTACGATTAAAAAAGTACAGGTTTTTGGAACACTTACATTTCCTACTTGATTGTAGGCGTAAGAAGGTTATTCCTAAATTCATTTCCATTCGTTGTAATTTATTTTCTTCAAATAGGATTGAGAAGGTCTTATTTCGTTCTAAATTAGCTCTTTTAAGAGCTTTGATTAAAGAGACTCGCCACAAAATTGCTCATATAGAGCGCGAGTTATATTCTTTACATATCAGCCTCGCTAATTCTACTCCTGATTTTCAGTCCATTGACAGAAGGTCATGGAGCAGAGTTCTCACACCTTCTTCTGTTCATTGTTCGGTTTTAAAGAAGACATTTAATGCGCTTTGTGGAAGTTCTGTCGCTAATAACTGCAGTAATTTGCCTCTTGTTAACCAAAATGCTGTTGTCAATCTTTATAGTGTTCCATTAAGTAACAATCAGCTCGATGCTCTCAAATTGAATAACAATTTTTCTGTCTCTGCTATTCCTTTTTTACCTAATCTTATTGCTCCTATTGAAAGAGCCTTTAAGCAAAGTGCTCTATCTTCTTCTCAAAAAGAGTCTATTAGGCATCTCATTGCCAATACTGTTGATTTCAATTCTAATGTTTATAAACCCAATCTTAAACATCCTGTTAAACAATGTCTGAAAAATTTGCGTTCTGATCCAAACTTAATTATTACTAAGGCCGACAAAGGTGGTCAGATTGTTCTTCTCGACAAATCTACGTACTTGGAAAAAACCCATAAATTAATTAATGATGGTCCGTATGTGGATATCCGCAAAGACCCTTCCACTAGTGAAATTAACTCTATTAAGTCTGCCATTAAGTCTTCTTCCATTATTCCTGCTAACTTTAAGAAGTCCCTTATTCCGTCTATTGCGCATTGTGCCAGGTTTTATGCTTTACCTAAGGTCCATAAACCTGACATTCCTTTTAGACCTATTGTCTCTAGTATCGGTACAGCTTCTTATAAGCTTGCCAAATATTTAGTTTCTGTTTTTTCCCAACTTTTGAGCAGTAACTGTTTCACTGTTAAGAATTCTTTTGATTTTGTTAAAAAAAACTTCATAATTTTAAGCCGCAGGGTCACATGATGGTTTCTTTTGATGTTAAATCATTATTTACAAACGTTCCGGTTGAGGGGGCTTTAGATTGCCTCAAGAAAAGGCTTTGTGAATTCCATTTCTCTTATTTTGAAATCGAGGAACTTATACTTCTCACTCGCGCTTGCTTGTCGCAAAACACTTTTGTTTTCAATGGTAATTTCTTCCGTATGATTGACGGTTTGGCTATGGGTAATCCTCTTAGTCCAATTTTATGCGATATTTATATGCACTATTTTGAGGTCAAGCTTTTTGTAATCTTAAAATTTCCGTTCTATGTTCGTTATGTTGATGATGTTTATGTCCTGATTGAAATGAATTCGGATATTAATCATATTCTCTCTATTATGAATTCCATTGATCCCTGCATTCAATTTACCTCTGAAATTGAGACCAATAACTGTCTTTCTTTCCTGGATGTCCTTGCTATTCGTTGTGAAAATGGCTTTCAGACTACCATCTTTCGTAAACCTTTTGCTGTCAGTCTCCCACCTCACAGGTATTCTTCTCATCCCCCTAACCAGAAATTTGTTGCTTTCAATACTTTTGTTTTTCGGGCTACTAATATTTGTTCCACTCCTCAGTTACTTAGTGCTGAACTTAATTACCTCAAAGCTATTGCTGTCGATCGTGGTTATTCCTCTAATATTATCGATTCTATTTATAAGAAATTGACGAAATACGACCATTCTGAAAAGCATTCTAATTCGAACTCTAATACTTCAGTTGTATTACCATTTTTTCCTAAAATCAGTCAGCAAGTTGCTAAAATCCTAAGAAGGTTTGATTTTAAAGTTATTTTTTCTCCTATTAATAAAATCCCTTTTTCAAATCTCAAACACCCCGTTGATCGCCTAGATAATTGGGGCATTTACCAGATCTCTTGTCAGTGTGGTCTGTCTTATATTGGTCAGACTAAACGTGCTCTTAGATTTCGTTTAAAAGAGCATGAGGGTTATGTTAAAAATCAGGAGCTCAAACGTTCTTCTATTGCTCAACATTCTTGGTCTTCTCAACATAGGTTCGATTTTTCCTCAGCCATCATTATCCAAAAATGTTCTTCTAACCTTGATCTTGATTTTTGGGAAGCTTACCATATCATTAAAAATTCTCACTCTTTAGTCAATGACTTATCTAGTACTCCAGATTTTCCAAGTATTTGGAAAGCGTTAATTTAATTCCTCTTTTTTGGTTTCTTTTCTCTACTTCTCCGGTAGATGTCGCTACTTGACCACCTAGTCGTTTCCACTGCTTCTCTCTCATTGGTTGTTTCGGCGCCTTCGCCACCCGCATAGGGTATAAAAGCCAGCGCGTCTCTGTCTATGATTTTGCTCAGCCTTGCTTTTTCTAGCACGCTGTTCCTTTTGCACTGAAGAAGAATCTCGCTAGTAGATTCGAAACAGCTGTTTGCTGCTTTTTATATATTATTTGTGCATTTTAAACGTTGGTTTTTCTGCTTTTTAATATTGTTGCACAAAGGCTTTATTTGCTATTTTTATAAACAAAAGATATTAGTTTTTTTCAGTATGTTGACGGTCCCCTATTAGTAGGGTCTGAAATGTTTTCCAGCTCGACTTTTGTGCCAAGTTTGATTTTTTTTTTTTTTTGTAGCTTTTGACATGTAGATTCCAAATATCTTAGGTGCCATTTTTTTCTTGCACATTTTTGAGGTGATTTTCAAGATGGCGTCCAAGATGGCTGCCATTTACTGACTTTTTTAATATTTGTGGGATATTATTGACCAGTATATCAAATTATATGTTTTGGGGGTAAAAAAATGCAGATATACAATCAAAATGGGCATAAATTGTGTTATTTATTATTTATTTATAAATTTACTACAAAATTACTTATATACTAAAGGCATAGAGCTTCAGATGACTATCGTTTTGGCATGCTACGACCTTCTCTTTGAAACACTGCCACATTCTACAGAGATTATTTCCCTGCAAGAAAAATGCAACTCACTACGTGAGAAATTGCACAATTGTGAAATTGAAGCTACAACTTTGTTTGAAGAGATCAGAGTACCAGTTGAAAAAATCGTCTTCCACATATTACACAATGCAGTGGTGATATGGCAAAGTTCTTACTACAGTATATGAACCAATTTTGATCTTTGTTACATTTCATCAGTGCCACTCGTCAAGGAGATTGGGCGTTGCATCTCGCGTCATTAGAGGAACAAATCAAGTATTATTTTGCTCATGACTTATTTCATTATGCCACACTCATTCCAGTATACATAGCACAGATGAAGGACCTTAAAACAACATATTTATAAATATGGAATGCTCCCGAATCTGGTTGTTTTGCAGTATTCAAAGCCAATGTGCCGTTTACAAAACTATTTTCAGACCAGAACTTAGAACAGAAAATCAAAGAACTGAAGAAAATTAGTGGAGTTATTGGTTTAACTGAGAATGAAAACGCCCTCGATAGGTATTTCTTGTGCGCACCAGAAGTATTACGCATTGTTTCAACTTACTTTGAAAAGTACTGTCCAAATTAAGTCTCTAAGCAGCCCAGAAAACTCTATCAACTTCGGACTTCCATGTCGCTAAGAATTTTTCACAGTGCAGCCATCTTCAAGGAGAGTATTCGGGATCATTGTGGAGGAAACCCTTTCCAAGATAATAAATACCACACTAATAAATATTTCATCCTCTATGAAAGTTCCAGAATCTGCGAAGGATGATATTCTAAATCATCGACCAAAGAAACCAATTGGAATTAGAAAAAAAATTGTAAGAGATAGACTAATTCGAGAGAATAGAAAACTTCTTGCTCGTTTTCTTGTTATTATGGAATCAAGACCTCAAATGTCTACAAACCTAAAAGATGCAATTGGAAACTACAAGTGTTCTGTAATACCAAGATCATTATTTTCTTCTGATGGATATCTTCATATTCCATCTGACAAAAGTTCATTCATTGCAGAAATAGAGGAATATAATCGATCACCCATACTTGAATCATTAGAATCCTCGATTACTTCTCCGATAGAAAAAGTTTGTATTAAAGATGGAATGGCAATCGTGCAATCAGTAAAAAAGATACTTGCCATGGAAACTTGTGAAGGCTTCGCAAATGCTTTTACCGAGATCATTATGAAAATTACAAGCGGATACATTGAAGGGAGATAATATTTTACCAATACCTTGAGCATTCATTGCAGGAGCAAATTAGTAAGAAAAGATTGAGGGCGACAGAACCTATTAGATTTACTATTACAAATAGTACCAATATAACGTTGGTTTCATTAAAGACGTTTCTTTCACATAATAAAACAAAATCACAGCTGACTGAGTATCTCCGGAATAAATTACTACAGGTTTTTGCGGTTAGTGAGAGGAAAAGTGTTGTCGTTTTTTGCAGTAAGGCATACAGTAACCACTCGAATGTTTTCGATTCCGAATTATATGATCATACACATAAAGAAGCAGACACCATTATACATCTTCATGTACTTGATATAGTGAACCATCATGATAATTATGAGATCGATGTATGTTCGCAAGATACTGACATTTTCATATTGCTAATTGACTTAGTTTCAAGTCATCAATAAGCAGTGAAATCAATTTTGTTACTGGTCGAGGCAACAAACACAGAAAAATTAATATTAATGAAAGATGTCGAGAACGTGGTGCTCATAAAAGCAAAAGATTTACTTAGTTTACATTCATATACTGGTGGAGACGGGGCAGGAAAATTTGTAGGCATTTCAAAACAGAACTGGTAAAAGTGTATATAAATCTTCAGTGTGGTGGTAATATTATAACAGTTTTTCAAGAACTTGGGGAAACTAATGTTGATCCATTATCCAATCTGTCGTTGTTTGAAAAATTCACCGACTGGACTTATTTGAAAAATAGTAATTTTTAAAGGATTTCAGAGTCAAGATGGCACCTTTTCAGAACTAAAAGTTTCAAGGGAGAGAAATTACAATCAACCCTTGGAGCACTGAAGTCATATATTCTAAGATCCAACTTAATTTGCACCATTGGTAAGGGCTACAGAAATCCTCGACCTACAATACCCCCAATTATTGGCAATGGTTGGGGGGGGGGAAATGGCGAAGGAGTAATTTCTCCAGTCAAATTCCTGGAGTTACCTACGCCCAAAGGAGTTATTGAACTTGTGAAATATGAGTGTAAGAGAACATGTAAAGTTGGGAAATGTTCTTGCTTAGAATTCTCTGGTTTGTACCGCCCTTTGCAAATGCAGAGACTGCAACAATACAAAGGACTATCAATATCATCACAGAGATAGCAGTGATTCAGAAGAGGATATATAACATCCCAGTACTGTATATACATATAAATGCTGTTTTTAATAATTTTGTTCAATATCTTCAATAATTTATGTTATTTCATTTAAATACTTTGGTTGTGTAGAACTGATTAATAAAACGCTAGTATATCTAATGTCTATCATATTTATGTGCTTTATTTGCCTCTTATCTCTTAAAACACTTCAAAAACTAAATTTACTACTAATTGTATAATATATTTGTATTTCTTGACCCTGAAAACATATAATTTGACATATTGGTCAATAATATGCCTCAAATATTAAAGAAGTCAATAAATGGCAGCCATCTTGGACGCCATCTTGAAAATCACCCCCAAAAATGTGTATAAAAAATGGCACCTAAGGTACTTGTAATCTACATGTCAAAACCTTCACAATACAGCAAAAATATCAAACTTGGCACGTCAATCGAGCTGGAGCCACATTTCACGACATTTCATACCCTACTATAAGGGGCTTCGGGAAAATGTCTTCGCCGAAATATATGACTTATACTATACTGTTTACATACCTGCAGTTACAAGTTAATTCCTCATGTATTTTTCTGGATATTTGACAAAACGTCTAAAACTGAAAGTGACCGGTCACCTTTGACCATATAGTTTATATATTGTCATGTACATTTTTTTTAAACAAATATATCTTTGAAATTATTTGTAATACAAAAGACATTGTTTCTATTAAAGGATTCATTTTTCATAATTATTCTTCAGACTCTTCATTTCACGTAATTTGTATATCCTTGCCTTACACGGTGTTAGCTAGAATGATTCATCGGGTTTCAAAACACTGTGTATTGAGATGTATACGACCTACACTGACGGATGATACATGACAAGATACAAATGCTGACTAAGTGTATAGACAGCATCGTGGATCGCGTGCAGGAATGCATCACTGTTGCTGTGACGGACTTTGACAGAAACATGCTACTGAACGTTTTGGATGGAACTGGATTACCGTTGGGATGTGTGCCGGGTGAATAAGGGCTGACACATTGGATATCTGTAGTATGTACCAGACACATGGTGTATGTATCTTTTCGTATATCACCCGTTTTTGTATATCGTATACAGTAGGACGCCGATTATCTCAACTCCAATTAACCGATCTTCTAATTATCCGAACCGCTTATCTCTTTCAAAAATATTTTTTAACCGAACATCCAATTATCCGAACAGCCGATTTCTCTCAAAAATTTTTAAGCCAAACTTCCAATTATCCAAACACTTTATTTCTGTAATTCCATCTCCCCCCATCCTCTTCAGATTTAGCATGCGAGATCGAATCCCCGATTAGTGTATCGTAGATAGTCGTAACAAGAGCATAAAAGGCTTTCGGAAAGGGGGTGAAATGAAAGAAAATGAAAACGAATGTTCTGAAAATGATCCAGATCCATCCCATAACGAAGCCTGTGAATGTTTGAAAACTCTAACGGCTGAAGAACGCTGTTCCTATTCAACTAACCTATTTAAAAAGAATTCCAAATGTTAGAGCATTGAAAAGAATGCTTCTTCGAAGCAAGCAACAATCAAAAGCTCTTTTGTTTAAATTATAATCTCTGGAATTCAGAAAAAGATAAAAAGATAAAAAGAAAATTTTAAATGATAAAAAAAGTAAAATAAATAAATAAATAAATAAAACATGCCAACACTAACTGGTGCTGCCAATCCTATGCCTGGATAAAGTATGAAGGTTTTAATACAGTCAGGAACGCCCCTTAAATTGTCTATGTATTCGAATTTTTGCTTATCCAAACTAGGGTCGATCCCGACTGGTTCGGATAATCGGCGCTCTACTGTACTTGTAAATAAACAGTCATTTAAAACCCAATGAATCATTTAGGCTAACCATGTATATTGACGTATTTGTGAATTATTTTTTTCACATCCTAACAATTTATCTAATTCTAAATGCAAAGTGCCATTTGCTAAAACTGTTTTATTCACCCAAGCTCAAGAGTGTAGTATCCAAATATATATATGTAATAATAAAAATTTTCACCTCTTTTTCTTAGTAAAACTATTCCAAATTCTTAATATTTTTCCTTTTTTACCTATCATTAATAATATCTTAATATCTTTTGTCTTTTATTTCATGCATTTAAAGTTGCGTATTCTTTTATTATTCTAAAATCCTTAATCCATTCGCCTAATCTTATGAAACCCATTAAATTACTTTTTCATTTTATTCTAAAACTAAATCCTCTTTCTTTCGAATGTTTTAATATCATTTTTTTCTGTCGTGTTCTATACCCACAATTCCATGCTTCCGCCAGCGCTATTTTTGCACTTTTATTCTGACGCCGTATAAAGAGATCTTTATCGACGTCATCCTTTCCCATCGAATCGTAATTTGTTCTATGTCCCATTCTCCCCCACCTCTATTCTAGATTGGTCTTTTACTGTTCTGTAACCGTCCGCGCGTTGTTGTTCGAAGGTACAAATATCGTTATTCGGCGACGGAGAGAAGATTTTTACGTTTTTCTGGTTGTCTAATTAAGCTGTGTCGCTTGGAGTGAACGTTCGAATGTGTAGATCCTATTCTTATAACATCTAAAGTCTTCTGAAGTGATGATCGATTTTTGTGAGTGGATGGAATGACTACTGGAAGTGTTTACTATGTTTTGTCAATAAAACCAGTTTAAAAAAGTGACGATGACTCTCTATATTCATTACGAAAGGGAAATTATCAATGTGTTTCGAGCCTGTTTTTTTTCGCCACCCTGACTGCAATCCGGTATTTTCAATATAACGGATGGATGGTTTTGATTGCTCTACTACATTTTATGTCGAGGTGTACTGGTGTCGCCTAAATATCTGAAAGTTGGTAGCAAAATGCTACACACATATATATATTTATAAAAATTTATATGGAATTACTTTTCACTTAGCACTAAGTGAGAATAACGTACAATGTCAATAGTTTAAGGGGTATTTTTATATGGATATACTTTATTTACCTCTTCCCCTAAAAAACACAAAATCTAACTAATTCATATGTTCGATATCTGCATAAAATGGTTTCCAAAATAACGAAAGTTCTGAAATCTCAGTCCTACGGAATCAGTCCGTTTTTTCAGAGGTAAAAACATGCAAGTATGTGGATGTTTGGTACTTGCAAAAATGTTCGCCAAGTCCAGATGTTGGATATTCAATCGAGACGTTTTGCTGTATTAGCTGTAAACTGGTACAGCTGATACAGGGTATACTTTGTAAAAACTAATATGCACGTTTTCGATCTCAAACATGCACATTTAGCAAAGGATTTGCGTTTATTCCACATATTTAAATAAAACTCAACAAACATTTCGATTTTGTATATTTAAGGAACACAAAACATGTAAATTTGTAATGAACGGAATTTATAAGTTGCAATAGTACATTAAATATTTTATGTTTATAATATATTTTAATGATGTATATAAAACTTAACAAATTGTAATTTATACAATTTAGACAAAAAAAAATGAAATTCTGAAACGTTAGCTATAAAATAACTCTTGTCTACTTTCTTTTAATGTAGCTTTTGACACTTTTTTGCCGGAAATATAATAAGACAGTCACTGCATTTTATTATGCTATAATATAAATTGCAAAGAGTATATCCATTGTGAGACACACATGTAATAAACAAATAGCGAAAATAATATAAACTGCTTAATCAACATATTGTACTACTTTCTTTTTTAGGTTGTTATATTTCCTCAATAGTGTTGATGTGAAAGAGACCTTTTATAGTATAATCTTTTGACATATTTTCAAAGTAGTTTAAGAAAGGCAAAACAATTTAATGCACGAAGCTGTTCATTATTTGCTTATCTAAACAATGCCTTTGCATGTAAACACTTTAAATACAATAAACATATAACGCTACATTTTATTACGCTTTAATATAAATTGAAAAGAGCACGCTCATTATAAGACACACGTATTAAAAGAATTGCGAAAATAATTTCTTTCTCTCTGAGATTGCTCTACTTACCCAATAGTACTGATGTGAGTGGCATCTTTTAAGTAATCGCTTGACATAGTTTCATGGTAGCTTAAGAAAGATAAAACAATATAATGCAAGAAGTTGTTCATTATTTGCTTATCTATATAAAGACTTTGCAAAAAAATACTTTAAATGCAACAAAAATATTTTTAAAACTTTTTTAAACAATTTGTTATGAATGTTTTAACGGTATTTTGAAATACATTTTTTATATGAACAATCTAGAACGATAAATAATTTAACTCGTTTTAAAGCTTAAGTCATATGAAAATAAAGAATTATTAAGAGTCTAAATAGTTGTGCAAAAAAAAAAAAAATGTATTTTTATGTAAATGTAAAACAATTTTAGTGTTACAACGATTGTTTTGTTGTTCAAATACATAATAATAAATCTTTAACGTTATTTATTTCTCGCTTGTAAATTAAAAATAAAATCGATATGTATTTCAGGGTTGCCACTCTTCAGGGAATTTCCAGACGAGGAAATTCTCCGGTACCAGTATTTTCTTATAGATAATCTCTCCTTAAATAAGGCGAAATACCGTGCGTTTAACGTAGACATATATTTCTATAAACAAATAATGATATTTCACCTGGAAAATTCCCTGAAGACTGGCAACCCTGTATTTATAAAACTTTATTATTATTTTTTTAACCACTAAACATTATTCCGCAGACATATATATTAGTGAAAGAAATTATTTCTTTGTGGTAAATTAGAAGTTTTTCGTACAATTTACAACCTTGACTGCATGCATGTCTGAAACTAAAACCACAGATTTTTTTATTTTTAATAACGATTCTTTTTCAGTAACCACATTCTACATAGACATTTGCATTTTTTTGTATGATAATGATATCAAAGTGTTTTTCTGTTTAACAAATGCATAAAATTTTCATTTTCCTTCGGCAATAAAATAAATTATAAAATAATAAACAAAATAAACTGCATAAAATAACATAAATTACATAGTAAAACCTCGTAAAAAATTACGTTGTTTACCTCAACTACCTTCATAATCATTTTTTTTAAAATATTTAATTTCATGAATGTACTATAGCATGAGATTCGATAAAACGATTCTCTACATCAAGATACATATTTCTTTAATCAATCTTTTCTCGTGAAGATTAATTAATTAAAATATGATAATAGGATTTTAATTTTTCCTTAATAACTTTTTGAAAATATAATGTTACCTTTTCTAAAAAGGATAAACATCTATAAGGGATTCTATAAAGGATTTTTATAGAAAAGCTATAAAAAACATGTATTTGTCATATAATTTCATACAATTATACAATAAATAAACAAGTTATGTAAATTGTATGAATACAATTATAATAATTGTTTGCTACTAAATAAGGTTAAAAAAGCAAGTTAAATTTAGAAATTGGGAACTTTACACATAAAATGAAAAAAAAAAGAAAGTTTTTCCACATGTAGTTTGGCAAAAATAGGAAAAATTTCGAATCGAAACGCAGATTAACACATTCATGTCGGCGCGGTGGGTCACACTCGACTGTCTTGGAGTTGTGAAGTCTCCGCCTTTTTGCACACCACTGTTATTTTAGAGAAAATGTTGTTCTTTATAAATGATTCAATTGTTCTAATTAAATAAAACAACATTTTTTGCATTAAAATATTGGTATCTAAAGATCCAAAGTCTTGGCAGCTCTGAGACAGTCTAGTGTGACCCACCGCGCCGGCGTGAACGTGTTAAACAATTTAATTAAAGATATTTTTTAATTATTATTCATATTTATTATGATTAACTAAAAGCAAAGAACTTAATGAAAAAAAATTAGCAAAAATTTGTAAAAAAATTAAAGCAAATTACGTTATATAGAGGAAATATTCATTAAAAATAATTGTTTGGCCTTTTTACAATAGCAAAAAAGTAAAGCTAAAATAAAACGAATAGCTTTTCCGTTTCTGATAGAAACATAAACAGCAAATTTATTTTTGTTATCTTATCTTAATTTTACTTTACCTCAATACCTCGTACGTGTCATTTGCTTTTATATTACTAAAATTAGACTACCACGAAGGAAATAAGAACAAAGTGCGCCTTATCTGTCATTGAAGAATAATATCTTAACCTCCTGAGGTCCCGCGTCCATTCTATTGGACATTTTTATTTTTTATGTAAAATACTCAATTTCAGGTGGAACTTGTAAATACTTGCTGTCCATTATACTAGATAGTCTGGTGCTGCTATCTGTACGCCGAAATAATAAAAAAATTGCAACTAAATATGTATTTTAATCATTTGAAAGTGGCAGGCAACAAGAGAAAGACTGTTGAAGGTAAGCAGACAGTTTTAACGCTAATTTTTTATATTTTTTAAAAGTATTTTGATATTAATGCTAGATACATCTAATGTAAAGTGTTGTATGAATGAAATGACATCGCAGTTAAAGTAGTCTAATGTATATTTTAGAGAATAAACAACTTTTTTTTAAATGTCCATTCTATTGGACGTTGGGTCTTCATCAGTTGTTTTAATTCATATTAAACTCTTTTCGTATACTGAAGAGAGATATTAGACTACATCCAGCACCAGCATACATACATATCAGAAGAATTAAGAAAAATACAGCAATACACTATTTTTTTAAACCTTGAAATAGTAACCTTATCTTTTTTATTATGATTTTCTTTACACGGGTTCTTGCCGCGTATATATAGTAGAATACAATATTTATATTACATTTATCAGATTTATAATATTTTTAGAGATCTTTAGGCAGACAACCCCCCCCCCCCCCCCCATCGCTGCTATAGTCGCTTCTTTCAAAAAATTTCGTAATATGATAACATTCGTTTATTTATTATATATTTTTTAATGTTTATGGGTTATTGATTTCAGTGCTGCAGCAACTCCATTTTAGATCTGATGCTAAAGCGTTCGGAATTTTTTTACTTTCGATTGCGGTTTTATCAAGATTGACATAAATTTTCATACAAGATTTAAACATGTATGTTGAATTAAATCGTTAGAGTGAGGATAATACAAGTAACGAGTTATAGTTTATGTTGGTTTTTCATTTAAGAATTACAGTATAAAAATGGATGATGCTGTTAAAGTAGTACGCTTTCAGGACATGTTGCTTCTTATTTGTTGAATATTTCTCGAATTAGTACATTTAAAATTTACTAGATCTATTATCATATTTATTATCTGACCCAATTGACTTAATTGTAGTTTAAATTTCTTTAATTCTGTTATAAACGGTCAGTCCGAATTGTTTTTAATACTGACAGGCTATGGCACAGGCTATGGCATCTAAACGCTAAAAGAACAATATATCCTGGATTTCTTATTTTACAGAATCCTGCAAATTTATAGGGGTAACTCGGTTGATGTATTATTATCGTTGCGACTTTTTGATAAAAAAAAAATATTTTTTGATCTTTGTGGGAATAAATTCTTGGGCTTTAATGAGAATGCATATCTTGGACTACCTCGGAATACATTGATTGTGGGGATACATTCTTTGACATTTGTAGAAGTATATAGCTGGGGATTTTGTTGGAAAATGGTTCTCTGCCCAATGAAACGGCAAATCGGATACTTTTACAGTTGGGCCAACTGCAGGATTCTACAATTAGTCTAATATTGACATAAACATTTTCCGTTTCTAGATTTCACACAGTTCTTTTTGAATGATATTTATTAAATTAATTTTATTTTTAAAAAAATGTTATGTGTAATTTATTAATTTATATGTTTTTGTAAATCGATTTTATGGGTATTTTTCTGCTCATGTAGTATTGAATACAATGCAGTACTGTAATCAACTTTTGCATAAATTATACAGAAATATCAACTAATAAATTTCAAATAACTTAAGTGTATTTCATACTCTTAAATTTTGAAACATAATGATACTTTTTAACTTCGCTTTTAGTCTAATTAGTGTTTCATAGGCGTTGGTATTTGTAGGTAGTATATTAAACATTTTCAATTATCTGAAAGTATGGAATTAAGAATAAACATATCCTAAATTTTAGTGTATAATCCGCTGATCAATAAAACCTGTTTTGAATAATAAATTTTGTTTTATAAATATTGTATAATATGTACCACGTAGAAAAGGATTATTTGGAATTTAGTAAAAATGTTGGATCTGAAAAGGGGGAAAAGGTAATATCTAAATGATATCATTTTATATTTTATTTTTATTTCAGTTTATTTTAAATCAGTATTCAATTCAATTTTATTGACTTTAGATTACTTTGATGTGTCACTATATAGATAGAAAATCTGTGATCTAAAGCACACTCTATGCTACGTTCTGTCACCACATGGTTGCCTAGAATTACACTGCCACTAATAGACCACATTCCCTAAACAAATCCCACCCACATTATCTAAATTTAACGGAACCTCTTGCTGAAAAAATTGCAGCAATGGAATCGTTTTCATCGTCTATTCAGCCTGTTCTTTATTCGTCCATTTCGTTTACCCTTTTACTATCTAATTAAGTAAAATAATGCTATAAAAAGTGATAAATATCTTTATTAAGATTAACGATCATTTCGTCGCACAAACGGCGACATTTTCAAAATCATTTACGATAGAAAATATTTTCACATAATATAAAAACAATAAATATAGTAAACAATGTCACGAGACATGATGCATAATGAAAAACATTGCAAACATAAAATTAAATTAAAATTAAACTAGTTATTTGCGAGAGTGGATTAATTTTCATATAATTTAACCAAACAATAACATGGCAAACAATGCTACGATACAACATGCATAATTAAAAACATTGCAAAACATAAAATAAAAATAAATAAAATTATTTTGGTTGTTTGCGAGCGTGGATTAATTTTTACTGTTATTATTAAAATTATATAGCAACTCTTTTCATATTTTAGGTAAATCAAGGGACACTGAATCATTGCAAATATTCTTGTTATTATAGTATATATATAGTTATATATAGTATGCAAGAAAATAGATCCAGTAGAGTCAAACCAGTTATCAGGAGTATACGAAATGTCTTTTACCAAAGAAGATGGAACAAAGCATTTTTAAGTAGAAAACTAGAATCAAAGAACATATAGCAGACATCAAATACAACAGAAGAACCACAGCTTTGGCCAGATTATGCAGCGAAGAACATTTACAGATCGATTTTATAAATAGCAATTTAATTTATACATCAAGATTTTATTTACCATCCATAATCCGAGAATCAATAGAGATATTTTACGCAACAAGAATATTTGCAATGATTCAGTGTCCCTTGATTTACCTAAAATTTGGAAAGAGATGCTATTTAATTTTAGTAACAATAATAAAAATTAATCCACGCTCGCAAATAGCCAAGATAATTTTATTTGTTTTTATTTTATGTTTTGCAATGTTTTTCATTATGCATGTTGTCTCGTGGCATTGTTTGCAATGTTATTGTTTTGTAAAATTATATGAAAATTAATCCACGCTCGCAAATAACTAATTTGATTGTAATTTAATTTTATGTTTGCAATGTTTTTCCTTATGCATCATGTCTCGTGACATTGTTTATTATGTTTATTGTTTTTAAATTATGTGAAAATATTTTCTATAGTGAATGATTTTGAAAATGTCGCCGATTGTGCGACGAAAGGGTCGTCAATCTAATAAAGATATGTATCACTTTTTATAACATTATTTTACTTAATCTGTTTATAAGTGATTATTATACATGCTTTTACTATCTATTTATATGAAGCTAAAATTCTAATACAAATATTTATTACCTTTATCCTAGCTATAATTGAATTTAAAATGCTAATTGTAATTTCAAAGCTTCATATTTTCACCTCATTTATTAAAAAATCTTTTTAAATATCGTCCTGTATAAAAAAAAAGTATCTGAAAATTTTTCTATTAAATAAAAATGTACTTTAGTTTATAGTTACATTTTATAAATAATAGTACTTTGTAAGTTCTTTCAAGTCGCATTAGCACTGACAAACAGTCATAAATTAAATTAAAGTTGTAGTATAGTGAAATCTCAAAGGAGTACACAAACGCTTTTAAAAATTCTAGTTTCATTAAATTTAATTACATTACTAGTTATTTTAAAATTTGACAAGTTTTGTGACTTCAAAAGTACTTATAATAAATTTTATGCATAATGAAACAAACAGAATTAACAAACAGAAGCGTCGTAATAAATTCAGTTTGAATAACCATTAAATTTAACTATGCTGAATTCATAATTAGTTCGTTCCCTTAACGCATGTAATACCAGAAATACCTAAAATGCCTTAAAGACATTTGTTAACTTGCTAACATTCTGTTCCGTATTGTTTGAGTAATAATACTTTGTTACAGAGAACATTCTAAAATTTCAGAATAATTGAAAGTTTCAGTCAACGTTTTCTATAGATATTGAGACATATATAGAGTACCTATTTTTAGTCTTTCAGTCATCTATAGTCTGAAAATAGCCATAATCATTTAGTGTACCCCAATTTTTAAATAATACATTTTGTCATTGATTTCTATTTCAAATTTTCTAGAAATATTCCACAAATATTTTGTTGTGAATAATTCATAGCCAAAGCTAATTTCTGAAATAATAAGCGACAAGCTTTTACGCGTTTTACATGACAAAGGAGTGCAAAGAGTTAGTTTATCGATTATCCAGAGTAAGGAACTTAGTTGAATTTTATTGGCCTAATGTCCAAAGACGGACTTCCGCGCCCCACCTTAACATCTTTAAAATATCGGTGCCCCCTCCTCCTCCCCCCCACACACACACATACTTTCTACTGTAGCATAAAATTCTTAATACATAAAAATTAACTTATTCACATGGAGAAAGACTGAAAGAGCTTTAACTTTGATAAGTCATTTCACATTCTTTAAATTGTGAAAAGGATCATTTTTTTTTTGTTTTTATTACAATTCTATGAATCCGATGATGTCATATATCTTCACATTTGCACCTAAAAAAATTTTATTATTTTTGTTTGTTTGTTTCTTTGTTTGGTTTTTATCATTTTTTGGCAACTTAACTCAGACACAAAAATGTTATATAGTCCGCATTTTCATCTTCGTGAAATTTTTTCAAGAGACTTCCACATTATGCATTACATTTGATAGAATTGATACATTTATTATTGAATTTAGTTCTTCCTTAAGATATTTTTTTAACAACGAGACTACCTAAAAATAAATTCACAAGTAGAATTACCGGATTCACCTTTATCATTTTACAGTATCCATTTTTTTTTCACCTATATAACATAATTCTCTGATTACTTCTTCTTTTACATATTATCATTAGTTGACCACTATATATTATCCGATTTTAAAATTTAAAAAACATAAATTATGATGTATTTTTATATATGTGCGGTCTGCACAACATCCATAAGAAGATTTAATTTTTACCATTTCCTTATCCGATACTCATATTTAAGTATTTATTAATTTAATAAAAGCAGCATCTTGTTTAGCTATTTCAAATCAATTTTAGGTTAAATGTGTTCAACACAAGTAAAAGTTTTTTCATGTGACATATTGCACTGTCAATAGAAATGCAAGTTTCTTTCAATATATATATATATTTTTTTAAAGTCTGTAATAATATAATAATATTATAACCAGAAAAATTGTAAAATTATTTTAATGCATATGAAAGTGCCTAAATATTAAAACTAAATCATACAATTATTTCGTTTGTAGTTTGTTTTGAATTTTTAATTGGGAATTCTTTGAAAATGTGTTTTTATTGAGTTATGCTTTAAATTTTCATATGTTATTTCTATTTTTAGCCTACAACTTGCCTTTTATCTATTTATTTTTTTTTAATAAAGTAAAAAACTGAGTGAAAATGAGTTAATAAAAATCCGAAATTCCTCCTTAAAAGTCAAAATGTCCCCCCTGTGGGCCGTACGCCCCATGTTGGGAACCACTGATCTAGATCAGGAGGTATTTTAAAGACAGACGTGTACTAGCAATTGTTAAAATAAATTAATCTAAATAACAAACATGGATGTAGAATTTATGAAACAAAACTTCAAAAAAATCTGGTTCTTAGAAAACAAAGTGCACTCTCAGGTTTGTTACACATAAACACTGAAGAGTTAAAATATTGTCCACGCAAATGTCGAAGCGGAGAACAATCGGTTAAATTACGATATGTGAGAGAAACCTCAATGAGAACGGAGATGCACAGGTTCACCAAAGAGAAATAAATTTGTGTGAGTCTTGAATGAACAGTTTGTAGTGGAGAACAATCGGTTAAATTACGATGTGAGAGAAGAACCGCAAGAAAAATGGAAATGCACTGGTTCACCAAAGATAAAATGCATTTGTGTGAGTCTCGAATGCACAATTTTAAGCCGGGGTCAATCGGTTAAATTACGATGTGTGAAATAAACTGCAATGAAAATGGAGATGCACAGGTTCACCAAAGAGAAAATGTATTTGTGTGAAACTTGAATGAACAATTTGAAACGGAGAACAATCTGTTAAATTACGATGTGGGAGAAGAACACAATGAAAACGGAGATGCACTGGTCCACCAAAGATAAAATTGCATTTGTGTGAGTCTCGAATGAACAATTTGAAGATTAGTACGGCGCTAAGACCAGATGTTTAAAAAGAGTACAAATGCCAAATCTATTAACAAAATATACTTTAGTGTTTAAAGGGATAGATAACTGTGTAAATTAGAGTTTCAGACACCTTAAAACTTTCTTTAACCCCTTATGAACTGAATTATAAATTCATGAAAATTTTATCTTTTAACCCTCCGACTGTCTTGGAAAAGGGCAAAATTGTAATGTTGTTTTCTCTGCATTTTGTTTTAAATGCTAAAAAAAAAAATATTCTTTGAACATTTTATAAAAAAACTTAATAACGAATATGAATGCAACCTTAGAAGTATTAATCATTGTTCAGTGTATTAAAAATACGTTAAATCAATAGAATTATATTACTTCAAACATTGCTTGTATTGCAGGGAAACCTGCAGCTTAGTGAACGTATTAACACGGGCTTGTCAGTGAGGGGGTTAAAGCATTTTTCGTGAATTGTTTAAACCACATTAGAAGACTTCCATAATTATTTAATAAATTTTATAGGGATTTTAGAAGGATTGAAGGATTTAGAAGGATAAATTAAATTTGAAAGTATAGGGATTTTGTGCAATATTTATAACCCCTTTTAATAAATCCCCCTCTTTTTATAAATATTTTATTTTAAATATATTTCTTAGTATTTTGTAGAATTAGGAAATGTACAAATATAATGTTTTACAATATAAATATAGAAATATTTCCGAATTCAAAAATCCCCCCCCCCCCCCTAACGCCAAGAAAGCTAAAAAGATGCAAAGGCAAAATAAATCATCCTTTTAAAAGTATTTTTGTGTTATGTAACCTACAATGCTTTTTGAACAAGATAAAGTAATGTATCTATAGTTCATTTTAAACTGTATTACAACTAATCGATCTATTAAATGAGTTTTATAACAATTTATTTTAATGGTACTTATAAGTACCTTCAATAGGTAAAGGGTAGGTTTGTTTTCTATTTTAAATAATGGATTTTGAACATGTGCATGTTGTTACTTTTAAAACTTTAAAATGTGTGAAAGAAAATTCCTATATTACAATTGTACACTCTATTGGCTAAATCCAAAATAAAGATCAATTTGAAAATAAAATTAAATAAGCATTTTTTGAACCATTTTCCAATATAAAAACTTTTTAATTTTTTATTTTAGTTATTTTAGTTCAATTATATATGCTAATTGTTAAATATATCTCTAATTTTATCCTATTTTATAATTTAGTGAAACCTATTGGCGATTTTTTTTTTAGTTTACTCGATCGTCAAGAAATTCGTGATGAATAGCATACAATTATACAATATTTTAATTAATAGTTATGGGTAGTGTTATATAATTATAGAATTTTTGCCATTAAATAAGTAAAAGATGCAGTACGGTATCGACAAATTCTAAAATTTATTTTTTAAAACTGAATTATGCTGAATTATTAATAAATCTGCCAGTATTCTTTAGAAATGTTCGAAAACTACATAAGAAATTTTATTTTAGTGCGCTCTACAAATTGCACAGAAAAAATACTGTGCTAAATGCCGTTTATTATTTAGCCGTTAAATATTATTAGCAAAGCATGGAACTTATCAAGAAAATAATTCAAAAGTCCTTCCGGCCAGCGCCGGGAGGAAGAGGTAGCTTTGATATTCCTTATTTTAAAAAAGCCAACTTATATTATTCAAACACACGAAGCTCAATTTAGTGGAAACCGAATATAGGAGATTCAATACTAATTTTTATCAATATAATGAATGAGAATTTCGCGAAATTAGTCAGCTTTATCTAAGCTGATTTTATTTAAAGTTATATTTGGTTTCCAAATTCGGAGATATCTTGAAGTGCCTGCCCTTTTAAGACAACATGGTGGATGAGACTAACCGGTGAACTTGGTCAAGACCTTAGTAATTCCTGTGCACATGCTCACTCACATCGGAAATCAGTTGATATATACGAGTGCTGTCGCAGGCAAAAAAATCAGATTTTTCAAAATGTCACCCACATTAGAAATTGAAACTGCTATATCTGAGCCATTTTTTAAGATAAAGACAAACAAAAAATGCTCCTGAATCCTTATATCAAGGTCAAATACTTAAGAAAGAAACCTTTTACAATTTCTAATTTTTTTGCAACTCACTTTAAATATATATATTTTTTTCTATTTAATGGCCGCCATTTTGAAACAAGATGGCTGATGAATCTGACCAGCGAACTTGGTCGAGATATTGATGTAAACTATTCACATGCCTTCTTACATCGAAATAGGCGAATACGTGCGTTATCGCGTGACAAATACAAGATCGTTTCAAAATGTTAGCCTTGCTAGAAATTCAAAGTGCTATAATTCAGCCATTTTTTAAGATATAAACAAAAGAACAAATTTTCAGAAATAAAAACTGCTCCGGAATCTTTGTATCAAGGCCAAACACATAAAAAAAATCTTTTTCATTTTCCAATTTTTTAATACCTCATTTTAAATTTTAAATTTAATTTTTTAAACGGCAACCCTTTTAAAACAAGATGGCGAATGAAGCTGGCCAACGAACTCGGTCGACACATTGGTATGTACTATGTACAGACCAAGTTACATCCAAATCGGTTCATAAATACGCCTGTTATCGCGTGGCCAAAATCAGGTCGTTTTAAAATGTCAGCCACAATAGAAATTCAAAATGCTATAACTCAGCCATTTTTTCAGATATAGATTAAACAAAAACTGTTCCGGAATCTTTGTATTAAGGTCAAACACATACGAAAAAATCTATTTCATTTTCCAATTTTTTGGTATCTTATTTTAAATTTTTTTAAATGGCCGCAATTTTGAAACAAGATGGCGGATGAAGCTGGCCAACGAACTCGGTCGAGATATTTGGATGTACAATGTATACACCAAGGTACATCCAAATCGGTTCATAAATACGCCTGTTATCACGCGACAAAAATCAGGACGTTTCAAAATGTCAGTCGCGCTAGAAATTCAAAATGCTATAACTCAGCCATTTTTTAAGATATAGACAAAACAAAAACTGCTCCCGAATCGTTTTATCAAGGTCAAACACATAAGAAAAAATATTTTTTTCAATTTTCAATTTTTTGGTACCACATTTCAAATTATATTTTTCTTAAAAATTTAAATGGCCGCCATTTTTAAACAAGATGGCGGATGAAGCTGGCCAACGAACTCGGTTGAGACATTGGTATATACTATGTATAAACGAATTACATCGAAATCGGTTCATAAATACGCCTTTTATCGCGTGACAAAATTCAGGACGTTTCAAAATGTCAGCCACGCTAGAAATTCAAAATGCTATAACTCAGCCATTTTTTAAGATATAGATGAAACAAAAACTGCTCAAGAATCTTTGTATAAAGGTCCAATACATAAGAAAAAAATATTTTTCCATTTTCAATTTTTTGGTACCACATTTCAAGATTTAATTTGTTTAAAAATTTTTAAATGGCCGCCATTTTTAAACAAGATGGCGGATGAAGCTGGCCAACGAACTTGGTCGAGACATTGGTATGTACTATAAACATACCGAATTTCATCGAAATCGGTTCATAAATACGAGAGTTACAGTGTGACAAACATCAGATATATATATATATATATATATATATATTGAACGGAGGGTAGTTTCGGGGTCCGGGGGTCATGATCGATGAAAATATACCAAAAATCTTTTGAAATCGCTTTCCTCCGAACGGCTGCAATAGGTAGCTTTTGGTAATGAAAGCTACCTAAAATGGTACCCAATGTTTACAATGATTTACATTCATACAATGGAAATTATGAATTCCCACTGGGAAACTCATATTTTTAAAGTCCGAGGAATGAAATAAATATTAATTTTAAAAAAAATGTCATTGAATTTCGAATATTAATTTCACATAAGATTTTTAGTGCTTTGAATAATTAATTTCCACAATACTGCATTATCTGAACAATTAAAAAAAAAAAAAAAATACGATCTCTATTACTTTAAAGTTATAACAATGGCTTTTATATAAAGGTATAAAAGTCAATTATGACATATGTCGGATGTTCATTAGATAATCATTACTTGTTTTGAGACAAGTAAATTCAGCTGTTGCGCTTAGGTTTTAAGTGGACAAATATATATATATATATTTATTTTGAGGTATATGTAACTTCAAATAAAACTTTAAAAAAAAATTATTTAAATACATTTCATTTATTTTTTTTCTGAATTATAAATTTAATGTACTATTATTTTCGACAATATATTAATATATATATACATATATACTTTAATTGCATTTTCCGAGATATATTTTAACGAAATTTTATGTTATAAAATATGAATGTATTTATAAAATATGTTATACTTTTTCGGATTAATGTGTTAAAAATTTACTGATAGAGCTTATTCACTCACTCTCTCTATTTTACACACGCATATGTATATATATAGGTGTGTGTGTGTGTATGTTTTCTTGTGTATTTGAAACTCTGGAAAAGTTTTTATTCGTGATATTTTAATTATGTTGACAAATCCTTATGCAAGTCCTTATGTAAGGACTTTCGTAGCGAGATTACGGTTGGGTGAAAAACTTTTGAGAGACCGTTTTCTTCAAACTAAACCTACCTTTCGAATAGCTTCTGCGATCGTCATAAGAATAAAATAATTTTTCAAAGGTCTAAAAGTTCAAAATCAATTACATCCTTTTATCGTGATGACGATCACAAAAGCGATTCGAAACGTAAATTTTTCATGTGTTTTTGAAATCACTGTTTTGTTGTATGCACTTTATTAGCATGTTCTATTTAATTTGAATAAAAAATTCTAGTATATTTTATGGTCCAATTCTCCAATATATAATTATACGCATTTGACAGACGCAGGTGTACCCTTGAAGTAGAATTAGAAACTTCCATTAAAACATTAGAAACTTAAATATATCACTCACCCGAAAGAAATCTGACATCTTTCGACAAAAGTAAATTTCTTAGGAGAGGCAAAAGGAAAATTCGCATGATTTTATTGTAACATGGAATTATAGCACTATGCTATGCATGCAGGAGTGAAATTGTGCATAAAAACCCTTAGAGATGGAAGACGAAGTTGATTTCAATGTAATAATGCAATCAAGTTATAAAGAATCAATGCAAAGTATTAAAATATTTAAATAATTAAGTAAAAAAAAAAAAAAACTAAAATGATAAAAAGTAAAATAATTCAAAGAATACTAAATTATTAAAAGCAAAGATCAAATAAATAATTAATAATGTATAATTAAATCTGCATAATAAAGATAAGACACATTTTCCTTGAATTATTGAATGAAACTTGCCTCATAATGGTACCCTATTAATTAACATCAAAATCATAAATTAAGGAAGTTTTATTTCAGGTTTAGCCAGTCTTAATAACCAAAAAGTATGATTAATACATGAAAAAAATTTGGTAAACAGATTGTGATTACCAAAGTCATCAGCAATATCGTTATTTTTTTTTTCAGAAATAAATTGTACTTCGTTCATGCAAAACTATGAGTTCAATCATATTACAGAGAGTTAATTGCATATTAAAATAGAAACGGAATGATATAGAACTAAAATATTCTTTAATTTTGCCCCTACATCTGAACTGAATGTTTCATTGTTTACATCTGCGATGATGTGCGGATTTCAGGGTTGCAGTTTTGAAGGAGTCTATTGTATATAGAGTGAATTATCCTATTTAAGAAAAAAAGAGTTGTCTTTTTATTTAAGTACGAATTTTGTATATACTTTAATATATAATTTATAAAGAAACGTGAAGGATTTTCTTCTAAAAAATATTTCTATAACGACTGTTATTTCAGAAATTATCTGTTATCAAATTCTAGCTCTTAAATTTCCATTTCATCTATACATAAAATAAAGATTTCAGTCTTAAATAAGACAATAATGATATACTATGTAAATCTTTTTAATAATATTATAATTTTTACTCCATACAATTTTACTACATCATTCAATATTAGGATTAAATTTGCTGTATTCCATACAAATCTAGAAACCAATGAGATTAAAAAACAAGTAATTAAATTATTTATAAGTATTCTGAAAATTATTTAAAATCTGTGATCTCACAGAAAAATAATGCTTATACAATATATGCTTATGCTATCTATCTATAATATAAAAATATTTTTCAAAATTGTTTTATCAAACAGCATGAAATCCTAGAATTATATATGTTTCCCATTGAGGAATCCCATGTAGGTTTGCACATTAAAACCAATCGCTCTCGAAACTGACAGAGTTACTGTCTGGTCGTCACCTGAAGAAAATCCGTGACTGTTTTCTGCAGTCATGCACCTCATTATTCCAGCGATCAAGATTACACTTCGTTTCGTCGCTGAATAAACGGAGAAAAACTTGTCCCCATACGACATGTGCTTTCGCCTAATCCAATTTCGCTAGTTTATAGCGTTATTCCTAGATTTCTTTTACGTTCTTGCAGTGTCTTATGCGTTCTCCATTCTTTGAGATATTGATATTAATTTTGATTTGCCTAATGTACATATTTTACTTTGATACTCATTTCTTGATCATTTTGAACACTTATTACACATAACCGCCCGCATCTTGCTTATCGGTGGAAATTCTTATTTCTAGCAAGCACTCTCTTCGATTTGAATGATACCACAATCTTGAAATTTCAAATAATGTGTTTAATTTTCGGTTTCAACTTCAATATGCCCAAATTTTCGATATTTTGGGAATTTCGTAACATTTTGCATGTTAAAAAACAAAGGTAACTTGACTTTTTGCTGTTAAATTGCACAGTGATAAAAGTGCTTTTCTAGGAACGGTTAGATGGTTAAAACGAATCCAACATTTAGTAATGTTTGCATAATGTGCCTGAATGTTTAAGAAAAAGTTTTGAAAAAATAAAGAAGGCATATTCTAAAAATAATTAATGATAATAAAAATATTATCATAACTCTACTATGTTTCATTTCAATTACATTCTGCATATTTATTATATCACTCCATTTATATCCCCTTCCAATTTCATTATCATATTTTAGTCTGTGCCTAAACGTTTCAGGCAACGTTCATACTTTTTGTGCGTCTCCTGTTAAAGAATGCAGTCGAATAAAAATGTATTTGTGAATAAAGTAGTTTTAAATCCTAATAGCTACAAATACAATTATGGTTTTGCATAATCGCTTTTTTATCCTTGGTAGAAAGCGCGAGCTAGTGCATCTAATAAAAAACTATGTAATTATTGCTTTATTAACCAATTGGAAAAATGGTTATTGTCCGCGATCAGGGAAGGAAATCAGAAATATATCTGAAGCGTTTTATTAGTTGAATCCCGCACTTTACTCGTTTTTTGATTGGTCTATACAGTAATCAGTATTTTCCCTGTAATTTCAACAGAGAATTGATCAACAGATACTTCTGTTGCCACTATGACAAAAAAGTAATAAAAACTACAAAAAAAAAAATAATAACTCAGAAACAAATTGAGATACAGCTTTCAAACAAATTGCATTTAAAAGTAGATTTTTTTTCTATATACGACGGTGTAAAAAGTGGGATGTTTAAAAGTTTAAGAATGAAATTTCATTTAAAATTGGTCCAGGAACATTAATGTTTATTCCATGGCGTACGTAATGTATGACCAGCTCCGTAGAAGTTGAAAAATTTACAGTACCGAAAAATGTAATCCATGGCATACGTAATGTATGATCAACTCCGTGCGATTTTTTATGTCTTAAATTTTAGTCTTTGAAAAAATCATTTGCCAAAGGGTCGTTGTAATTTGTTAAATTGCATTTTTTTTCAATTTGTATTCTTATGGCAACATGAAAGAACAAAACGCATTATTTAAACACTATCCTTAGGGGATTTCTGAATGGATTTCCCAACAAATACTTATATTTTAAATAATATGAAAGTATTAAATCAGTCAGACGTATGTTTTTTTTTTTTGTTGTTTTTTTTTTTTTTTTTTTTTTTAATTACATTCTAATATTTCACTCTTTATTTTTTAAATATTTTTTCTGCTTTCAAATGTTTAAAACATTTCATTGTTCCAGCTTCACAGCTTTTTTTTTTTTTTTTTTTTTTTTGCTGATCTTTTTTTTTTGACGCATAAGTAAATCCATTGTTGTTGTAACTGTTATAAAATGGTAATTGTCTGAGCAAAACGATGGCTAATACACAGCGCAGTATTACTTTCTGGGCAAAAAGAGCTACGATGGATATTAAAACCTTTCGTCAAGCATAACTCAAAAAATATCTGTGAAATTTCAGTTCTGATTATACCAGGAGGTCCCTATGAGGGTAACCTACTGAATGCACCTACTGTGAAAAATAAGTTCTAGTTCGTTTAAAAATTATATTAAAAAACTGATAAAAAAGCACAATTTATCTACATACGTCACGGAAATTTAGTGTACGTTATTTTCACCGGCAGGATGTTTTAACCGAACTGTAACCGATGCTGTAACTGAATTACAGCACATGAAGCAAAGAAAATATGTACGCACTAATATTAAAGTGCAATAAAATATATTTAGGAAAAGAAATGTGGATCTTGTTTTTCTATTTCAAAGAAAAAAGCCATAATAAATTAGGATTTCAGATTTTACGATAATCTACCCAATAGCATTTTTTAATCGCCAAAAGCAACATTTATATTTTGCGTGTGAAAATTTGAAACAGTTACTTGGTGTTTAAATAAACAATTTTGATTTGTAGCATCATTTATTCTTAATTAATTAATTTTTTTTAGCATTTTAAATGAAATTTGGGTACTTGTTAGTTATCCCGTCGACCAATTTCGCCAAATTATATAAATTGCCAAATCACCCGTCAAATTATACAAACTGACCTAATTTTTATTTTAAATAACAAAAGAACAAATAAATTAGTATAACATTAATAAAAAAAGCAATTTAACAAATTACAACGACCATTTGGAAAATGATTTTTTCGAAGACAAAAAATTAAGACATAAAAAATCGCACGGAGTTGATCATACATTACGTACGCAATGAATTAAACATTAATAGTGTTATTACACGTAAAAATTGCAAACGACAAAAATCGCCCGCGAATCTTCAAATTTCCTGAAACTTATGTATTGTCCACCTGAAACATACGTATTATCCAAGCATTTCATGGACTGTTCGGGAAAAGGCTTTTTCATCGTCAGATTTCCAAGAAATCAGACGACCAATTTTAAATGAAATTTCATTCTTAAACTTCTAAACATCCCACAGTATTACTTTTTACACCGTCGTATAGAAAAAAATGTACTTTTAAATGCAATTCGTTTGAAAGCTGTATCTGAATTTGTTTCTGAGTTATTAATTTTTTTTTTTTTGTAGTTTTTATTACTTTTTTGTCATAGTCACAGCAGAAGTATCTATCTCTTTTGAAAGTAAAGGGAAATACAGATTACTGTACAGACCAATCAGAAAACGAATAAAATGCGGATTCAACCAATAAAAAGTGTCAGATATGCTTTTGATTTCCTACCCTGACGAGGACAATAACCATTTTTCCAAATGTTTAAAAAATAATAACAATCGTAAAATTCTGTGCAGGTTAATATTATGTAACCATTTTTCCAAATGGTTAATAAAAATAAAACGCCCAAATAAAAATCATTTGATGACGTAAACACGTGTTGTCAAGTGAATGCGACATTTACGATCAACCATTACTGGCATTTAATCTTAAAATTTGGCTACGGGATAACTAGCAAGTACCAAACTTTGTACTTTTTTTCTGACGCCAATATCATATACGCATCGGGTAGTTGGCTGGCTCCAAAGAATTCTTATTGGCGTCTGAAAAATGTCGCGCCAACGTGGTGCGTGTATGATATCTGTGCCAAAAAGGTTTACATTTATTTATAAAAAATAAGCATACACGTTCATCGAGTTTGTGGGAATTCTCAGGTATGTATCTTTTTGTAACAAATCTCCCTTTATGAAGCCAAAACTGCACAAAACGTTAAAAAAAAACCGACAAGGCAAAGTAATCTTGTTAAAGTACAGTGAAATTATTTAAAAACCGTTATTTTATTTCAAGTAAATGAAAGGTTTATATTTTAAAGGAAATGAATGCAAGATGAAAATGTTATGTAAAAAAATATTGGCAATTTATATCTGCGCTTGACTAACTTAAAAGTATCATATTACTATTTGGAAAATTTTCCAGAGAGAAATATTCGCCTCGCATACAATATTTCAAATGAAAAGCAAATTTCAAATTAATTGCTTAAAAGGCGCAAGGCCAACCTAGTGAAAAAGATTCCATGCCAGGACTCGAACCCGGACCACCAGTATCTTTTTCACTAGGTTTACCTTTGAGCCTGTTAAGTAATTAATTTGAAATTTGCTTTTCATTAGAAATATTGTATGCAAGGCGAATGTTTCTCTCTGTAAAAAATTCCAAATTTTAATATAGATTCAATCGATGCTGGATTTAATTAAGTATCTGTATTTGCCCCATTTCGGTGACTCACGGAAAGTATTCCATCTTGTGCTGCGTTTGTAGCTTTGTCAACCTGTAATAGTGAAATGTTCCAGGCTGGCATCGTTCCATGTGGTTTACTCGGTAGAACGTCAGTGCGCTATACTGATGGCCAGGGTTCGAGTTCTGGCATGGAATCTTTATCACTAGGTTAGCCTTTGCGCCTTTTAAGCAATTAATTTAAAATTTGCTTTTCATTTGAAATATTAAAAGTATCAATACTGCAATTGGTACATGCTATGAAAAATGAAACAATTATGTTATAGCCACTCCTCGTGAAAGAAAAATGGCCAATAATTCGTATTTAGATACACCGGCAAGGTTGACATCAAACAAAAGTAATACTAACAGCAACATTGTTATAATTGTATTGGTGTTAATAGCTAAGTAATAATGGCTTTTATCACACAAACCACACAAGCAGTTTTTTACATGTGTTTCAAGTGAAGCTCGATAATCTAGGTGCTAATTATCCATACAAGCAACCGTTATATAAATGAAAGTTTAAATTTTAATGTAAATATATGCAATATATATTTCCTTCTTGATCACCCACAATAGTCCTTAAAAATGCCAGCACTTGGATAAAAAAAAAAAAAATCCTTGAGAGAAAAGCTGTTACTTAATTGAAGAATAAAACTCTGTTGATAAAAAAAGGCATAAATACAAGCAAAAAATCACAACACCAGTTTCGACATCCACTAAGAACTTAAACTGAATAAAAAAATGAAGGGAAACAGTATTTAAACATCGCTACGGGGAACGCAAAAGTAATTAAGCGAGAGATTTAAAACATTTGATTAAATTTAAAAGCCACCGTTACGCTATGAAACAAATCACGAATACAAAAACGAAAGTAACTCGTTCCAATTCGCTACGTAAAAAAAGTCACCTTACCGAAATTATAACGAACGCTCATGCCTACCGATCATGCGTACATCCACGGTCTCGGATGAAACAAAGAGAGAAAAAGGAAAGAATGGATGACGCTTGTATGTTCAGGCACTGGGGAAAAGAAAAATTTACAGATCCGTGCCAACGTGCTCTCAGCGAAGGAGAAGAGAAAACAATTCAAAAGCAAAATTGCGGTTCCGTCAAAGACGCGGGTCGGCGAATAGGTGGACAAAACATGTGAGATTTCATCTCACAGTACACCTCAACGTGGAATAAAAGTTTGATTTGCCAGACAGATGCAAAAATTTAAAGACATTTTAGATCAGGATGGGAAAATCAAAATGTTGAAAGCTAAATAACAAGCTCCAAAAATCGGAAAAGGAATACATAGATTTTACATCAATGTAGTATATACAATATAAATATATGCATTTACAATCATATTCCAGTTATTTACATGTGGCATGTCATAAAAGTAAAATTAAAATAATAGTGCACATAGGATATCCTTTTAAGAAGATCTCATATCAAAGAAATATTAAACATTTATATTTCACCTATTAAACAAACAACTTTGTTGTCAAAAGAGATCATCAAAAATCTATTGTACAGGAAATGTATTATTCGTATAATATAAAGTAACAGTTACAACTTTAATGGATAAAATTGGTCATGTTCAAGAGTATATATAATAACTTACATCTTCAGTTATTCAACTCATCATCAATCAAAATACCTCATAGATCTAATGTACTGTCATAATTGTTATACATATTTTTGTTTATTTATTGAAGATATGCATACAGCTTCTCATTACCGTTAATATATATCACATATAGTTAAAATATAGTATATCAAAATAATATCAACAACAGTAAACAACATGTATAATTTCTGAAATAAAAAGTCAACATCAATAAATTACTCTTCAAAAAAAAAAAAAAAATATTTAACATAAGTAATTACTCGAAATTGATCAACCTTGGTATGGTAAATATATATATGTATATATAGCTGTATGAAAAATAAAATTAAAAAAACTGGAGATCTCCAAAAAAGAAAAAAGTAAAACATACTATCAGAATCATTATACATTTCTATGTAATAAGTTTGATCATGTCAATTTATAAATGAGAAACATGGTACCAAGAAAAAGGTATATATAGGTAACCTTGAACAGATATTGCCAAGTTTTTGCTAAAATGAAATGAAATTTACTAGAACTTAGATTAGAATATTAGGGAACAGTGTATTGGCATAACATGTCATCATTACTTTGTCAGGGCCAACTACCCATATACCTGAAAATAAATACAAAAAATTAACTATTAATATTTATGAAAATACATATTTAATGCAAATTTTAATGTCGTTTTCTTAAATTATAGTTGTGGGGGTCAGGTGTAATTTGATGAGGTTTTTGAAACACTAAGTGCTGTTGGCGTTTCTATGCATGTATTATTGTATTAATGCTTATTGTAAGTGGACCCTAGTTCATCTTCTAAAACCCTAACAGAAAGAAGCACACCAGAAATTACTTTGTCACAACATAAGGACCAATGTTTCTTGGCTTAGTTCTTGGCGTCATTAGTTCTGATGTAAACAATATCACCACGCTGGAACTTTCGTAGGTGAGCACGTTTATGTTGACGTTGGTTACGTAAATGTTGAGCTTATTTCATGAAGAAAGAAGAAAACACCGTGTCATATTTAGTTCATAAATTTTGCTATTCTGTTTTCTGATATGGAAGCAGATGATTTAGTCTAAAATTGCTAAGTTTAAATTCTGATTTTCTTAACTTTAAAATGTCAGTAGAAGCTTGAATTACATTAATTTCATGGGAAGAAATAATATTTTGATGATCGAAATCTTCCTGAATTTCATCTATCTCATGAATTGTTTCCAAAACTAAATCTTTATTAATGTAAATAGGCTTTTCAGCATTATTAGTGATAGGGACATAAAAATAACTGCTGAGGTTTTCAACATTTTTAAATTTCGAGCTAAGTTCTGTAGAAAGTATGGATTGATATGCACAAGTCTTTAATTCATACTCTTTTGATTCAAACAAAAATTGATCACACGTACTTTCAGGTGGAATAACGACTTTCTTTTCCGAATAACAAGAATTATTTGAAAAAAGATAACTACACACTTTATTATGAGGATTGACACACACTGATACATTTTACTGGAATATTCAGGTAGAGACGTTTTATGAGATAAAGTGTTGACTTGTAAATCCTGTGTTTGATCAACCTATTGTGCAGAAACAGAGTCTAAGATGTCAAGTAGGTAGTTGTTTATCTTAATTTGGCTATTGTGTAAATCAGTAAGAACTCTGTGAGATTTCAAAAAACCAAAGCCAAATATACCAACAAACTTAGAATCTTCAGGAATATCAATGAGACAAAAAGAATGTTTTTAGAAATATTTTCCTATCTTAAATGACAAGTTTATGCAACCAGAATAAATGACAGCGGAATTTACAGTGGTAATTTTTGCCTATGAAGCGATTCTGGTATAATGTACATGCTGTTTTATACGTTGAAAATAATATTTTGATAATAGAACAATGCTTGCACCCGAATCGAGAAGAAAATTTACAGGATTCTTGTTAATAGTTCATTGAATGATTGGAAGGTTAGGTTTATCAACTTCCGCATGAAAAAGAAATTCGATGGACTCAACAAATACTGTATCCTTTTCAGATGAGGTTGTTTGTATAGCAGAGTTTGCAAATACTGGAATTTTTTTATTTGTATGACTAGCAACTGAGATTACAATTCTCTGTGATGAAATAAGATAGTTAATTTTAGTCAAAGGAGACCGCGGTGCAATAATATCATTCTGGATTTGAAAAGGCGTAAAGTCATGACTTATGGCAGGAAAATCATTAAAGGACGGAGGTTGAGTATTTCTGTCAGGAGATAACACTTGAAAACATTCAGGAGTCATGTTGGAATTATAGAATGTTCTTTCATGTTGAAAAATTGAAGGAACAGCAAGGTCTTTAACAGAATTTAAATTATTGAAAGAAACAGCTTCGTGGAGAAAAATGACACAGGAGTGAAGCGGCGCCACACCCATTTCTCCTCCAAACCTTGTCAGTACCTAAGAGAATTTTTATTTGAGTAGTTCTGACTGGATGTCGAAACTTTAGAGGAAGAATGTCGTGACTCAGATGAATGTGGTTTATCATCTGAGATTTTGTGATTCCGTTTTTTGAAAAATGTTTGTTTTGATTTGGAATCTAAATTAGCTTTTAATTTGAAACATCTGTGTGCTGAATGACCTGGTCTTGTGCACCACTGGCAGATAATTCGTTTGTAAGAATGTTTGAAATGATGACTGGGTTTTATGTTTCTGGAAGAATTGTGCCTGGACTCTATATCGCAAGATGAGTTATCACCTGAAGCCTCTGAGTGAGGTTTGTTACACACCTCCGACGAGTCTGCAGACTGACTATTATGAGACAGAGAATCATCAGGTTGCTTATGTATGTTATGTAACATACTGTATGAAGGTGGAATAGAACTAGAATTTACAGGAGCTTGAACAGAATCAAGAATCTCTTGATATGAAGCAACAGCTTCAATCATTTTGTCAAAAGAATCTATGTGTTGTGTAAGAATGTGAATTTATTAACGATTATGGATTAGATCAGTGAATTTAGATATAAGAATCTGTTCAATGGAGAGATAGAGAAACTGAGGAAAATGTTTACGAACACCATCATCTAACCTCGTAGCAAAATTTCGAATAGGTTCTGGAGGTAGAAATTTTATACTATTGTATTTAAAAGCAATGGAGTTAGCTGAGTATGTTTTAAAATGTTTTCTAGAAATATGAAACAAGTCTTCAGGAGAAGTAGCTTTTTTATACGCATTAGAGGAAACATAAAATTTTAAGGCCTGATCTGAATTGAGGAAGTAAACCCTTGTTCATTATTCCAGTTAGAATAAGAAATGGTCGCTTTAACTTGCCCAGCAAAAAAATGTAAATGTTCGGATCGCCAGAAAAAGTTGTCACTATTATTCTTAGAGGTTTACTTTGTGACGTCATGATGAATAAATACAACAAAATTCAGAAATAATTGCATTAATTCAAACAAACAGGCTTCAAATAAATAAATAATCTCAAGAACGCATAAATATTCACGAGTTTCATAAATAATAGGCAGTCGAGGCTTTAGGCATTAAAAAAATACTGGTAGACAAACTTTTAGAAATCCACATCCGTAATAGGCAAACTAATAAATAGGCAGGCACCATACCATAAAGTTGAAGAAAAATTTGCAAATGCCCTGTACAGGCACCAATATTTTATAATATCTGTACTTTACAAAATATGTAGATCTTAAGTTATGGTCTAATTCGATAATGTATGCATTGGCTGACAGTTTTATAAGGCTGTAGGCTGTATTAATTATTATCAATAAATACTCTAAAATTGTTCTTTACCATCTTAGTTTATTCGGAGTAAAGGTGTAAAATTAAAAAGTCCATACAGAAATGAATAGGGATGGTGCCTTATAGCATGATTTAGAGAGATTTTTCACATGACTGAGTTCATGAACCGAGAGTGAGCAATTGAATTAATTATTCTGTAATACACACATTGGCATCACACAATTGGCGAAAAGAGCACATGAAAAAATAATGCTATCATCTGAGCAAAAAATATCTGTTAACCTTTAAGCAATTATGAGAATTTTGACTTTCGTGGCAGGGCATCCAGAACAGTAGTCCTAAAATGTAAGACAAAAAGAATTCGAACGCCAATTGTTACGTTAGGGGCAAAGTTTTGGGAACATAGCGTGAAATACAAAACAGACTGCATGTACTGGAAATGTTTATGATTTAACGAGGAAGTTAAACTCAAAAATTAAGAAGAGAGCAAAGAGCTATTTTTACTGACTGAAATCAAAGTCGATCTTTATTCTTTTTTTTATCAAGTCAGCGTGAAAAATCATCCAAATGAATTCGATTTATGCGAGAGCCGTTTTTGTGAAAAATGTATATGCTTAATATATTTCCTTTAATTTGTTTTGGAGGGAAAATACAATTGGAACTGAAATAAAATTTAGGATAAAATGAATAAGTAATGAAAGATTGAGAAAAGGAATAATGTAAGAAAAAGGAATAATTTAGAGAAAAGGAATAATTTAAGAAAAATATATGTGATTCCACATAACAGTCCTTAATAATGAACCTTAAACACTATACACTTAAATTTCAATACAGAACATTCCATGGTACACACCAATAATATATACCAATTTCATGAAAATCTGACACTATTTAAGAAAGTTAGATAATCGACATTTGTACAGACAAAACCAATTCATAAAGACTTTTGAACTATGTTGGAAAGACCATTAGTCGTCCTAAAATATATGATGCCTTCAGTAAGTGTTATTTAAAGTAAAAATATGGAATTTCGCTCTTATAGACAAAAAGAACTTTACTTGGCATGCATAATAAAAATACATTATATCAAACAATAAAGAAATATCTTTCAAGATATAGTGAAATGTGTTACATTGAAACCTGTTTTAGATTACCTCACACGTGTATTATTTTATTCGTTCGATATCAACTACTATGAAAAAAGACAGAATATATCTAATAGTCCTAAGATGTTGATGATATAAAACTACAATGAGGAGAACAAAAGTTCCGAGTCACATTTTATACTCTAAGTCCTAAATCATATTGAATGTACGAAAAAAATGCGCATTCTTTATATTCGTGTGATAGATTACATCCGAATATATATCTGACAAATGCGAAAGAAATCTCATCATACATTGAATAAAACACGAGATATTTTTAAAACCATCTAGGTTTTTTGACTAATCTAAAATATATGGCTTACAAAAGTATTACTGCATCAAATGATATATCAAATATCGCGTTATCCTACGAAAGCACTTTTCGTGGCAAGCAGGATACGAAATGTATTATACGAAACGCTTTAAAATTTATTTTACTAGGAAAGAAAATACGCATTATATTTTACAATGAATTTTTTTTTTTTAATTTTGAAAACATATATATATATTACTGAATCATATTATACTATCATAAAATAGAAAACTTAAACAGGATCTGCTACATAATAATGCTTATGAAATGATCAAGTTTGTCTGCAGGAACACATGTTTTATTGTTGTTAAGAATATTGTTTTATAATCGAATAATTGTATTATAATTATCAATAACGAATACGTTTTTGCTCCAAAATAATTTATAAAACTGTACAAGAGTTTCAATATCGTTTATAAATTAGGTCGTTTGAAAAAATGGTAGTGGGAAGAGTTCCTTTTGTATATAAGGAGGAGAAGGTATAAATTAGTGCGAAATTAGCGAGCTTTATCTTGCTAATTACAGCTTCGTCTATCAGTATGGGTGATTCTCAACTTATTCAGTGTGTATTATACAGTGTATACACTTTTATGAAGCAACTTTGTTAGTTACAGTAGTTTTTCTTTAAATAAAAGAAGATGTACAGAATGTTTGAAATGTAAGTGCATCTACAAATAAATTTTTAACTGAATTTAAATTACTTCATATCAGCTAGAATCATATATTTTTTTACTGTATCAGCATGATAAACTATATATTCAAAAATGTATAATATAATCCAGTATTTTTTTTTTATTTATATAGAGGAAGATTGATATGACGCCAGTTAATTCGGTGCATATAATCTTCAAACTTTACGGTAAATAGAATCTAAATTCAGCATTATTTTGGATGATTTTGCCTGAACAAGTGCTACCAAAAAAAAAAAAAAAAAAAAAAAAAAAAAAAAAAAAAAAAAAAAAGAGAGAAATCTCCATCAGCGCATACATTTTGGAAAATAATATTTTATTCTTTATATTGAAATTAGTGGATTATTTTATTATCTGCATTGTAGGGTATTTTAAAACTTTTTTAAAGCAAAACTTTCTAAGTTAAGGATTTTTTTTTCGGGGAAAGTTTGTATAATACTGAATCCATTAAAGAATAGCTTTTAGAAAACTTATTGAAATGTTCAGTTAAAAATTAGGTTTATAGTTTTTAATATTACTTTCCTTTTAACAATTGATTAAATTTGTAATTTATATAATTATACTTTATAAAATATATTTCGTACAGTCTGTATATTAATATTGTATTTACTTAATTTATTGTATAAACGAATGCATGTTATTATTAAACTTAAAAAAAAAATCACCCTATGTTTAAAGTTAAGTGATAATGTCTGGTGAACTTTACATCCTACCACATATACAATACAAATGCTGCTTTGTGTATCACTTCTTGTTATATAACAAAAGAGTGAAAATAATATGTTTTCCTCCTTAAATTTTAATGTGACTTTTAAATTTAGTAACGCTGATATAAGCATTTACAAAGACCCAATGCTCTCAAATTCGCCTTCAAATCTGAAACATTTTAGTTACTGGTTTGTATAGTCATTTATAATTTAAAGTGAAGTAATTATTGTCCTTTATATCTAATAAATATTTTCATTTGCATGAATATATATATATTGTATTGGCAAAACTAGGAATTGTATGTCGAATATATCTGAAATGTTGCGGAATACTTAATTACTCTAAAATGTAGACATGTGTATTATCTCTTCCTTGAAATTGTGAAAATAACTTTGATTCGTAACCTTCTTAAATTTCGCAAATTATTCACGTCATCTTTACAGTTTGTGCATTAAAGAATAGACATTTTCTCAACATAAGTAAATTTGTACATCAATGATTAATATATTTTAATCAGGATATTATATGTCATGGTTTGAAATTCAATTTTACATAAGTGGTGAATTTCGAAATTTTCTCCTTCGATATTTAAATATTTACATTTTTTGCTCATCTCAGATATAACTAGGTATCACATAGAGACTTTTTGTTGATTTAGAATAATATATATATATTTTAAATTATTATATTTGTTTCAAAAATATTTCCTTCTCGTTTAAGTATGCAACCAATGTCGTCATTTATATTTATGTTCGGAACATTTGTATTTTCAAAGATGAAACACTTCCAAAAATCGCTACTTAAGTATGATAATGACATAAATATGCAATGAAAATGTACTTTTAAAATATAAATAAATACATAAAATATAAATATATGTTTTGAAATACCATTTTCCTAAATTAACGTTTTGAGTACCATATTTTTAATCACTAGATACAATTTGCTTTGATTTATAATAGGTGTTTTCATTTTATTTTTTACATATGTATAACATTTCTTTTTATTTATTTCTTGCGTTTAGCACACAATGGGAAATAATTAAAATGAAAGTAAACTATAATATACTTTTACCATCGAGCTCCATCTTTTGCAAAAAATGCAAGAGATATATTATCTATAATAAAAATAATTTATTCCCTTTTGTAATCCTTACTTTAAAAAAAATTCTAGAAGAAAAATCTGTTTAGATTTTTCTTTGACAAATTTTACCGAACATGCACTTGAAAATATTATGTGCTAGTAGAGTTTTTATACAAGTATTTTTATAGATCAGAGATGAGTTCCAACAACCAAAACAAATATAATTATTTTATATGAAATTTCGAAAAATGTTAAGTGGAAAGTTAGAGAAATTTTGAATTGAATTACCAATTGAAAATTTATAATAAAGACTTTTTTTACTCATGTTAAAACTGTTTTAACCTATTTAACGTTTAGTTTTTAAAAATATTATCAGATGCTTATGATAACCGTTACAAAATGTTTATTGAAAACGAATATTTCAAAATATGTGTATTGCTACATAATGCACTTCATATTTTCCATTAATGTAAACGCAACAAAAAGTACAGATACCTCGTATTATACAAAAGAAAATACTGACGATAACTAAAACAGGTGTATTCTCTTTTCAAGTTTTGTCGAATCATCGTTTCACTTAATCATCGTTTTTTTTTGTACATGTCAATAAAATTCCTGGCAAAATAACGTTTTCTATTTAACTGTAGTCTCATTCCGCTGTTGTACATGAAACAGAGCATGGATTTTGGAAAATGTGAACACTAATCTAAAAGACTTTGATTGTACGTTACTAAAATTTAAAAATTATATAATGTGAAAGGTTTATACGAAACATCGATTATATTATAAAATTATATTAAACGGAATCTGTTTTTGGCGTTGTTATTAATAAAACAGAAGATTAAAAATTCATTCATAATTAGTAATAAAGCAGAAACGCATAAATATTTTACTTCCATCTATTTCATTCTGTCATAAAAAAAATAATTATGTATATAAATAATACACACTCACACACACAGATATATATATATATATATACATGTCTATACATTACGAACGCAGATGAAGGTATAGATACAGATATATATGTGCTATGTGCTATAATAGACAATGCTTACATATATTTTTCTTTATTTCTTATGTGTAGAAAAGTACTATATTGGTAAGTGTTCATTATTGTTTTAAAATATTCGATTTTGTAAATAATAGCATGAATATGCATAGTTTCCTTTTTAAATATATTTTCAGAAGATTGCAATAAAAAATATTTCTAATAAAAGATGGCATAAGAAGCATTAAACACGGTTTGGAAATATAAAAACATGAGCGGTTAGTGCTCCGTCTTAAAAGAACATTTAAGGAAAAAAACATATAGGATTACTGTAATGTTTAAGTTCATTTAATAGGTTAGTCGTTCATGCTTTTATATTACTTATACAGGATGATTCATAAATATCGAACAATAGGCTATCTTCTTAAATATTGCCCCATGGCACATACTTCGAATTGCAAAATTCCATAAAAAAGGTGCAGAATTTAATGACATAAGTTGTAACTCCATGGAGGGTCTATTTGAGAAAATACAAAAACAAATTTTTTGTACGGCCCCGTTGTGTAAAATTTCCAATTAGGAAATTTTCTCTTATCTCTTCCTGAATTAAACAAAAAAAAGTTCATCTCGGTATCGGCAAAACTCGAAAGAGTTATTAAAGTTCAGAATTCACGACTTGCACCGTTTTCCCATGCCTCTGATCGACGAGTTATTGACTCATTTTGAATACAAGATAGGGATCATTCACAAATTGTACGTTATTAAAAGTCGATTTAAGACAGTGCCTCTCCTTTGGAAATAAAATAGCAGTTTATAGATTTTAAGTTAATCCTTATTTCAAATCATGCTTGAGGCCCTTATTAGAAATCTGCACGGGTCGAAATATCCAGAACCGGTCTCGAGCCGACCCATAGAAAAAAAGTTCGTCCTGGCCTGGAAAAATGTTTAAGTCTTAGCCCGTTTTCTACGTCGATATGGTGAAAAATTATTTTGTATGAAAGAGTTCTGACCAAAAAAATCTTTATAGCTTTATAATAGATTACAGATTTTCTTTTTATATGTTTATAATCTTCATTTTTAAAAAAGCGTAAAGGCTGTGATATTTATATTTTTCTTATGAATCTCTATTTGTATGTAAATATTTCACTTACCATTTAATATCGTTAATCCATAATCCATGTATTGGAGACTATCGAAAATGATATACAGTAAAACCTTCTAAGACGGAATCACACAGACAAGAAAAAAATGCCTTATAGAGAATTTCCGAGTTAGGAGGTGCAAATGAATTCTATTCTTATCTCAATTATTATCATATTCATTTTGGATCAAAAAATTATTCCGTTTTAGACAGGATTCTGTAATAAGCAGTCCATCACTTGTTTTACTGTATTTGTTTTCTGCATTTAAATCTACTATCCTTTAAAAACGATTTTTTAAGTTTAATTGTAAATGGTAATATGTTTTAATTGTAATGGCGATTTAAAAATATATGCATTTTTTGTAATTTTTTTGGGTTGAGCCAAACTTTACTGATTTTTGCACGGATTAGGTGAGTCAAATAGAATGATTTTAATACGGGCTGATTCGAGACCGGGACTAAAAATGAGGTCCCGTGCAGAGCTAGGCAGAAAGGAAGCCAGTCCCGGTTCGGTATGAAAAATACATTAGGCCCGGTCGAGACTGGTCAGGCCACAGAATACAGACTTTTTTTAACCTCTCGTCGGAACGATATAAAACCTGAAGTTGTGAGAGTTAAAATTATGAAAACATTCTTAATCGGTATGTTAGAAAAAACCTTCTTTTAAATAGTACAGAAAGAAGGTGGAAAGGGCAAAAGTTAAACTGTATCGGAAGTTTAAACTACAAGAAACAGTTACATACTCACCTGCAATTTTTTAAAAAGTATTTAAACATTTTATTAGAAGCCAATCTTTGTTTAAAACTTTAAAATGCGTTTAAAATTATTAATTTAACTTCTTAAAAATAATTAATTTTAATTTATTAATTTAAATGCGTAATTAAAGTTAAAATAAATTTAATTTAAATTATTAATTTACATTTTTAAGTCAAGAATTGTTTAAAAAGAAAGTTTCAAATTCGGAACATGGCATTTTTGATTATTTTACATTAATTTTGTTCCGACAAATTTGAAAATATATTTATTTTTGAACATATGATCTTTTTAAAAATAAGTTACATCATTTTTTTTATTTGTGTTTTTAATATTTTTATTATTAATATTTTTTTAAATCCTGAAACAAACTTTAAATTATATTTTCCTCTTTAATTAAATGAAAAAAGTTTGAAATTCGACGATAATATTTTGAGTTATAACGATTTTAAATTACCCCAGTGAAAAAAATAATAATCATTTCAAAATTTTAAACTTTCTGAGAAATTTTAGGATGTGATTTTATTTGCAAATTATATGGTTAATCATCACAAAAACAGAAAAATGTAATTCTAACTTAATAAATATATTTTTTATATGTATCTTGGAAATTGTAAAGTAACAATGTTTCTTGAATAACACGCATTTCAATTTGTGTCAAATCCCTTAAAACCTGATGAATTGTTTAAACAGGCATAACCGCATGAGTTTTGCAGATATGAAGATGGAACTTTTTATGTTTAATTCAGGAATGGATAAGGGAAAAATCCCTAATTGGAAATTATACCCTACGGGGGCCGTATAAAAATTTAATTTTCGTATTTTCTAAAATAGACCTCCCATGGAGTTGTAACTTATCTCAACAAAATTTCCACCTTTTTTATGAAACTTTGCAATTAGAAGTATGTCCCTAAGGGAATTAATTAAAGAGATAGCATATTGTTCCGATATTTATGAATCACCCTGTACATATGTACATCGAAATTCAGAAATTACGCAGTGAGATATATAAACTTCATTTCTTCAATCTACCTCTACATATTTTATTTTATTTAAGAAAAAAATAATTTTAAAACTCCTGTAAAAAGTCTGTTTTGTTATTTAATTGTAATAATTATGACTCCATTCACGGAAATCCCTTCTACAAATCAATAAGGATTAAGTTTTTTTCGTGTACTTTCAAAAGTTGTGAATTTTTAGGAGTTGTATCATATGCAACAATTTAAGTTTTTCTGTTGAAATCTCTACACAATAACAATTTTGTGTTCAACTGGAATGTTATATCCATGCCTTCTTATTTTCTTCAAAATGTCCGGTAAAGAATATATAAATAGTATATAAATTGGTCTAAATTTTATAAGTTTAATTTCTGAAACTATGTGCATAGCATATGTTCTTAGCTGTAATGTAATAATTTTAAAATAGTTCATTTAAAAAATAAGCTTAAAGTATGTTAGTAAATAAACATAAACAATTCTGAACGCATTCTTAACGATTTCTTAAACATAGTATTTAAAACTGAAAAGTGGGACTGTATTATTCTATGTTATACAACAGTGATCAAAAATTTCTCAATGCTTGATAAATTTTAATTTCCTTATTACTATTGGTACTAAATTTCATTACCAAATACAATACAAACAAAACACTTAAATAACCTTATTTTCAAATTACGCAAAATGCAACTACATTGAATAACTGTATTTAAGGGAAAGGAGTGAAGGTTATACTAGAAATATCCTCCATTCTATTTAATTTTACATGAGAGGTAATGCTAAGCTTATGCCAGCATGGAAATCTAAACCGGTACACGATTGCAATAAATGGAGAAAAATGTAGATGGGCGCATTTAGTATGATATAACAAACTGGTGGAACCAGAGAGAAAAATAAAGCTCGATCTAAAAACGTTACAGTAAAAAATTGGCAAATAGCTTCAGTCTAAAAAAGTAAGTAGTGCGTATAAAAGTAATGGAACCAGATTATCTGCAAAGCTCATGAAATTACCCAAATTTTTGTTGAAAGCTGAAAATGACGACTCGGATTTACCGGTGCCTTAAAACCAATCAGGACAATAAAGGTATTTTTAATATATTCCAAACATTCATAACCAGTACAGTCAAAACACTCTATTAAACACTAGTGTCGTGAAGGAAATTTTCACCTTGATTTTAATAAACTTTATAACATACTTATAATTACTTAAAAGGTGACACAAACATATAAAAATATTATGTAAGGCAACCCTGAGATCTGTCGAACACACATGCTTTCATTTTCAAAGGGAAAAGATGACTAACTGAAAAAAACAAAAAATAGTACGCATGCGCAAGCGGAGTTCAGCACATTTATCTGCAGAGGGGTGAATAGATCAGTTCATATTATCAGGAGGTCTTGAAATATTTAGGATATTATACCAAATCGCGGGAATATTATAAGAAAGGACATCGTTACAATCATTATCACTTCTAAGTAAAATTTCAATGGATTCACGGATTATTGAAGAGTAATGATTAGACGTTGAAATGATCATTTTAGATTTTTTGAAGTTTATCTTAATATTTTATTTTTGATGAAATCTAGATAAAGATGTATTTGGTTTGTTAAACTTGATATCAGAAAACTGCTCTTTTAATCTGTCCTTAAATTTCCGAGATGTAATGCCAATATAAAATACTAAAGCCAATCGCGTGTGTGTTTGAGAGATCTCAAGGTTGCATTAAATAATATTTTTATATGTTTGTGTCATTATTTAAGTAATTATAAGTATGTTATAAAGTTTATTTATAACCAGTTTAAAAATTTGGGTTCATAAGAATAAGTTAGAGGCTGATTTGGTAATGAGCGAGAACCTGAGAGATCCGTTCAGTACGAAGTATAAACGAAATTTCATTCCAGGGGTCACTGATAAGCCTGGAAAATCAAAGTCCAAAGTAAGCCCAAAAAACTAAGCATGTACGATTTAACCATATTGTGACAGAGTTCTCTCACATATCCCTTTTTATTTAAAAATTAATTTAATTCATTTATTTTGGCTTTTGAAACGTGTTGTTTTCTCCCTTCTTTATGTTAAAAGTTATTATTTAACTCTATGCTTAAAATCCATTTCGAATCTTATGTGTTCGTTTTTTTCTTTCTTTCAATAACCTATATAATTTAATGCAGTAATTTTCACTTGATGATTTATAACCGTTTTCTAAATAACATTTTCAGCCGTTAAAGTAAAATAAAAAAAGAAGAGTTAAAAGCACTTACCTTTGATTTCAATGCATGTTATTTTGCTTTTTTCATTTGCGTTGCCCACGATAGATATCATTCAGTCTCATTCTTTACTTATGTAAAAAAAAGCCGTTGAAATAAAATATCAAAATGTAAAAAGGCAGCATTTCAGAAGCGGCCTTTAAATCACATTTCATGTACGTTAAATAAATTTGTCAGTTGTTTTAACATATGCCTTTCTCAGCATTTCGCATTTATAAGTAGCAATCATTTAACATAATCATTTGTTTAGATACAATATTGCCCGGTTTTGTGGCGTCGCTGAGAAGTACATACGTAGAACCGTTATTTCAGGCAACTATTTTGCATCACGCGATTTTCATTGTTTTTATGGGAGTTGCTGGATTTTGGGCTAATCATTTGGCTCGCAAAAAAAACCCTTTGCCTGCTGTTCTATCACGGTATTAATGTTTGAATTTTGGCGATGTTGTAGCGCCAAGTGTTATATCCTTCTTATGAAATCACACACTTGAACTTTTAATCTCGACCTGAAAAGATCTAAGACCTGGTCGTCTGGGGTCACGCTTAGGCGTACTTTTTATATACACATTTTCTCTATCTTACATTTAGTACGTATAAGTAATTTTCCTTTTATATCTTATTTAAAAATGTCAAATAAAATTTAATAGTTCCTGTAATGAATGGTTGGAGTTTTTGTGCATTTAAGTGAACCATACCACTGAGCCCCTTCACACATATGATAACTACATGTTTCGCTGAAGTCCATTGGTTCCTTTTTCGCAGTAATTACCTGAAATAAAAATTATTACCTCAGATGAGTTATGTCAGAAATGTTAATAACAACAATTCCTCAACAACCTGACTATATTAATGTTATATTTAAAATATTACTTCATGGTTTACATTCTTTTAGCTTTGTGGAGTTTAGGTGGACTTGATACAATCATGTCAACAATTCTGGGCCTGACAGATTTTTTTTAGTACATAATTATACATTCTGTTTACTATACCCGGTACTAATCTTGAGTGGATAAAATAATTCTGAATATAAGGCACCGGTAAAGCTCAGTTCACATTTTCAGCTATTAACAAAATTTGGGTAATTTCATGAGCTTTACAGATAATCTGGTTCCATTACTTTTCTACGAACTTCTTATTTTTTTTAATCTGAAGCTATTTGCCAATTTTTTACTGTAACTTTTTTTAGATCGAGCTTTACTTTTCTCTCTGGTTCCACCAGTTTTTTATATCATTTCACACCTTTTTCAGATCTTTTCAGGAACTTAATCAACCGTTCAAACTAACCAAACAATGACCTGAATCAACCGGCCAAACCAATTTCCCCAATCAAAAACTAACTGAAACTTTGTTTCACCAGTGTATTTCAAGAGCTCTGATGACCCAATACTTATTGCTAATCCCCATAGTGGGATATTGTTCTTTACTTTACTCAGGACTGTCCGCCACACTAAGCCTTAGACTAAGTTTTATACATAGTATTATCTATTAAATATTTCTGCTACGTACGTACGCTCCTCTGGTTTAAGGGACTTTGCGGATTTCTATGTCAACCCCTCAAAACACACAAAAAGCTAGGAAAAGAAACAGTCATAAGAAATGAATTAAAACTGCGAAAAAAAACTACAAAAAGGGGGAAATTCTGTTTTTGGGACTTAATGGGAATTTAAAATTTAAAAAAGTCTGAAAACGACTGAATGCAGAAAAATGATCAAAAGTGATTGAAAATATTGTACAATAAACACCTATAAATAATATTAGAAATACTGCTAATTTTGGATATTTATAATAATATATCGTAGGTCAACCTAAAATACCGCGATAATGAATAACATATTTACATCTAACTGTAACCATTGATCAAAAAATCAGAAAAATTGGAAAGTAGATGTCCTTTGTAAAGTATGCATTATTTAAGGAGATAAATTACTTAATCGAATCTATAGCCAATTGGCGTATGTGGTACGGATAAATTACATAATTGAGTCTGCAGACAATTGGCGCATGTTACCGAGCTTCAAGCACATAATTAACTTAACCGTATTCACACGCTCCTATTTTTCTAACGTTACTACTTCTTTTCAGGGAAAAATGAAGCGTTTCATATTTATTTTCCGATTTTGTAACAGTTTCTGTAAAAACCGCTTTTTTTTTTTTTTTTTTTTTTGAAAATATGCAACGATTTGTTTTACCACTTAAATCATGATTTTTTTTTTAATTTACATTAATTCCATTGAATACTCTTTCATCAACATATACAAGTAGATTTTGTGTCACTCTTTTAGTAAAATTATTTTAGTGTGTGTTATCCCAAAACGAATGAACATAACGAAATGAAACGATTGTACACGCGAGGTATTATTTAATACCAAAAGGCGTATTTCTTCCCTTCTAGCCAACAAAGAAAAGTCATTCCTGCACAGAACCTTTCTCAACCTTGACCTTAAAAGGTACAAGGAAATGCAGGAGCGTCCTCGAAAAAAATTTCATTTCTTTTTTGCAGAAAAAAATATGAGTGAGGTGAGATTTACCTCAGCGCGTGTGCTGAAGCGTTAAAAAAAGGGATAAATTGATTCTCTATTTTTAAAGCGAACCTATTCCACATTCTAAATTACGAAGAATTGGTGTAATTTGGGGAAAAAAGTTTTTTTGTGACCTTTCGCTACTTTTACGTTATACCAAATCTATACAAAATTGTATGTGTGCTATTGCGCAATTTATTTCAATCCTGAAAGTGAAAAGATTTTTTGTTACTTTTCCAGTATAAGTCCCTTAGCGAAAGAGAGAAAGTAGCTTTGGCGGAGAAGGAAATTTTGCAACATATTTTCTGGCAACATATTCACTGTTTCCTTTCATATACACAGGCATTTTTCTCAAGGTTTATATTATTTAACATAAAGACGCCATTTATCTAATTCTATATAAAAACAGAAGTAATTTGTACATAAAAAAAAATTAATAATAGACATCTATTTAAAATACATACATAACTAAACAAAAAAGTCCATCAAATTTGTTTTCATAACTGTTTATATCATTTGCCAACAAATCGAATGCTGTGACACCCGAATTCCGCCAGAAAAAAAAAAAAAAAAAAAAGCAAGGGCCCTATACTGGAAAAGTACCATATTTTATTACAAACCTCGCGAACGTTGTGACTTGCTGTTTATTGAACGAGAATCTCTTTTGGCCTTAATTATTATTTAATCGTAACCATGCAAAAAAATTTAATTTACTGTTTTTTGAATTGAAAATATTTTTTATTATTAAGAAAAATTGAGTATTAACTTCATTTTTTGATGACTCAAAACTATTAATATTTAGTGCAGTGCTAACAGACACTTACAATTTCATGTATGTAGTTTAAAATGCGATTTTGAAAAAATATTTTTTTTTTTATAATATTTATTTGCGCTTTTATTTTTAGTATATTTGTATTGATTTCATAAAATAGTTCTCGAAAATCTGTAATTATGCAAATTTATGTTCTTTAAATGAATTCTCGCGCCAATAATGTTAATTTTTTTAAACTCGTGAAATTGAATGTCATTTGGCATTATATTGTCGTAATTATAGTAATGTGTTTCAGCTTTTGAAATTAAAATGCGCGTGCAATAGGAGTATACGATTTATTTGACAATACGCAGAAGAATGCAATAAATACAACCAAATGATCTAGTATTAACCGAAAATTTCTATCGTATAACTTAAAAATAAAACTTCCGTTTTATGAATGATAGTAAGAAGGATTAATGGCAGAAAATTAAGAGTCTCCACGCAGATTGAAACAATATTAGAAAGGGACAATAACAAATGACGTCATATTTATCAAACTACTTTTTTTTACTATATTTTTCCTACTTTATCCTTCTGTAATTGAAATAACCATATTATAGTACCTATTTTGACTTCAAAAACATTCAAATAAAGTTCGTCCGATGCTATTATAACACATATTTGCCTACAATCTGTTGAACCTGCACACCTATTAAAATCTGTGTACGTATTTATGTAACCTCAAAAATTCGGAAACTATGGGGCACAGGGATACGAAATTTGGCACACGGGTTAATGGTAAGAAGCCCATGAACGATTGGGTCAAAAAGATAGAAAATTGTAAATATTTTTTTTTATTTTATGTTTTTGGCGCATTTTTGCCTTTTTATGCTCAACCCGTAATCGGGAAGAGTTCTAACCAGTGTGAGATACACATATTATATACGCCACGCTGTGATACTAAGAAGCTGAAGCGGGTATTACGGTAATTCTTTTGCCTCACATGCAAATAATTAGAGATTATTTAATTGCGCTTAATTATTACCTTTTAAAAAATTAAGTAAAACATTTTATTACAAATATCAACAAAACCTTTTATTCTATTTACTCCCTTATTCCAAAGATATCGTTTTATCGTCTGCTGCCATAGGGCTGTGGTAATTTAAATTTCATTAAAAAAAATGCGCAGTAGTAGAAAAATAATTTCCTAATACGAATAGTTATTTTTGATTTTGGTTTTAGAATTAAATTCATGGACTCCCGTTCGTAGAACGGCTTAAACAGCTAGTTTACATATAGTTATGAAAAATGTGCATTTTCTCTTTAGAATAACGTTGATTTCAATAATGCAAAAATATACCGAGAGAATCTGAATTTTTATTGACTTATAAAAACAAAGTACGCGTATTATCTGTTTTTAAAAATTATAGTGCTATTTTTTAGGGTGTGGCAACAGAAAAGTTAGGATTTAATTAGACAATTAAAAAGGAGAAATTTCTAGAACGTTAAATTACGGAAGGTATGCTGCTATGTAAAGTTTAAATGGGTGCTATTCCCTTAATATTGGATATTTTTTGTCCCGACCTTCAAAAGGCACATTGCTAAATTAAGAGCTTCCGAAAAAGCCATTACACATCAGTGAATGTTCCTTTGTTTGGATTGTAATTCAACTGTTGCAATTTCATCATGTTTCAAAACGTTAAAGATGGGGCCGAGCTCTACTAAACAGCACTATCATGCTGTTTGATACGGACGCAGGCTACATATTCAGCGGACGCACTTTTCGAATATGGTCATCAGGTAATGTGAGCTAAATTAACACATTATGAAAAAAAAAAAAAAAAACACAAAACTCGCAACTTTACTTCTGAATAATATAATAGGAAAGCAAAATTAAACAGTGCTCAATGAAAAATAAGCTACTAACAACAACCGTGGCTTTTCTGGCACATTTATTGAAATATGCAGTGTTATAATTTCGAATTTCAATAGAAACCAGTCATAGAGACCATTTCTATCTTTAAAGTAACCGCAGGCCAAATTTCAAGTTTCTAGTCACTGCAATATCACAAAAATTTTAAGTTTAGTACATTTTTTTTGTCCTGCACCCATTTAAATTTTGATTTTTATTAAACTGTTCTATGCGAACATATTTATTTCTTAAAAGTAACAGTCGTGTCAATTTTGAAGTTTCTAGCCCATACAAATTAATAGAAATTATAATTAAGAACTTTTTTAGAAGAATTTAGGCTCATTTCACCATTTAAATTTCGAATTTTTTTCAAAAAAGCATTGCTGTGTGCATTTGCGACTTAAAAGTAGCAGCCATGTGGAGATCAAAGTTTCTATGCTTAAAAATTCCACATAAATCGTTATTTAGAATGTTTCTTGAAAGCTTTTCACGCATTTCATAGTTTTAAATTTCAAATTTTTAGAAACTGTTCTATGCGTGCATTTATTTCAAGGTAACAGCTATGCATAATTTCAATTTTTTTATTCTTAACAGTTACTGAGAAATCGTAATTTAGAATGCTTTTAGCGTATTTGACCCTTTTAAATGTCAAATTATTTTAAAAATTATTCTGCTTGCATTTACTGCTTAAACGTAATTGCCATCTCGACATTTATGTTTATATCTCCAATGATTTTATACAAATGGTAATTAAAAAAAAATTGGACGTTTTTTGCTCATTTTAGCTTTTTAAATTTCAAATGTTAAAAAAAAAAAAAAAAAAAAATCCACCTTTTTTAAATTTATTTTGAGGCATGATAAATTGTGAGTTTCTACCCTTAAGATCTGCAGTCGTAATTTAGAATGTCTTTCAAACGCTTTTAAAGAATTTCAACTTCTAATTTAAATTTTGAAATGATTATTTTAATTCTTAAAAACTAAAACATTAACTTTATTTCCTGAAAAATGGAAAAAAAAAATTCTGTCGATTGTTAATTCATTAAGACGTTCATTTAAAAAATATATGAACAAAAATTATTTTATTTTTTAAAGGAAATTTGCATTTGCGTTCATAAATACAAAAGGTTTAATACTATTGTTTCAAAGTAACATTTAAAGGATTACGACATATGAGTGTGTCAGTGTATAATTTTTCTTCTGCCAGTATCGAAATTTAGGCTAGGGAGCTCGAATTATTGGAGCTAATTTGGAGACATGTTTGTAAATCTTGGTTCAATTATGGGATTTTAATTCTACATTTCTTTTAGCTTTAAAAGTGTATAAATACCTTACCATTGTTAAAAATTCCTTTATTTATTTTTTTCTATTATTATAGGATTTTATAATTTCTTATAGGGTGCTATGCTTACAAACAAAAATATCACACCAAATACCATCTAAATTACACTTTTATAATAGAATTCTCATAGCGGTGTTTTTGTTTGCTTGTTTCGAAGTGGTTTTCGTCGACTTTCACGCTTTTGCTTAGGCCTCTTTTTTTCCTTGACTGCAGTGTCATTTTCGTCACCGTTTATATTCTTTGGAACAAAATTTCACTTTTGTTTGACTGACTTAGCTCAAGACCCCTATAAACCAGAAATAACGTATTGTGTCATATAAAATGTAATAAAGTGATGGTTAATTGCATATGTTTTCAATTATCAGGAATGAAATATTTTGCTTAATTAATGGATTTTTCTTTCTTTTATTGCTACGTGAACGGGCAACAGCTAGTTTAAAAGAAAAAGCAATTTAAAATAAATACAAAAAAAATTAAAGGTAATATTTAGAATAGTTGGAAATAATAATGAGAATATATTTAAAATGGAAGAAATAATAGAATGAATATTGAAAGCTTAAAATATATCTTTAAAAATTAATTTTGAAATGATGATAGTAAATATCACATTTATGTTTATTCACGGGCTTCTGTGAGCTTTGTACAGTATTTTAAGTATTTAAAAGGGAAAATAGAAAACTCATGTTATTTAAAATATTCCTGGAATTTCCGCGTTCTTGAATTACAATCTCGAAAGCAGAACAATGTAAAACTTTATATATTTATGACAGAGATAATAAAGAATGTTTTATCGTAAAACTAAGACTTTTTAGACGGATACACGGGGCGTCTACTTTATAGAATATTGTATAAAAGACATGATTTTTAAAGCACTGTAAGCATGCTGCGTATCAATTATATGAGGTTCTTCTTTTATTTCTTAGATTTTATATTAAAATTTACTGTTCTTCGAGAAGTGGTAAACTCATTAAAAATGCAATGGCTTTCTAAAGTACCATTTGTTTGCACGTTATAGCAATAAAGGAGTAATAAAAACATTGTAAACCTGAATACATATAATATATGTTCGAGATACATTAATTTCATTCATAAAATTTGAAAAGAAATAAATGCATTCGGTAAGAGATTCAGAAGGTGGGTTCATATGAAAATATTTGAAATGATTTAAATTTTTTATAAAATCTTTTTGTGGTTACATCTATTTGTTTAAATTAATAGGAATTTGATTGTACAGTAACGCATTTCTAAAAGAAAAATGTTTATGGGTATTTTTTTTTTACCAACAGCAGATAATTATTTCATTGCATAACAGAGATTTTATCCTCCATTCTATTGATTTATATTTATCATCCTGTTAATTTTGTATGATTTATTTTGGAATATATATAATGTAACGAAACGGTTTAGAAAAGTATATTTATTGCCTTATCTATGCTTTATAATATTATATACCGTCAACCGGGGCTCCTTGTTCCATCCCATAAAAAAAGGTTTTATTCTTTGTATTGAACAAACAATACAAGATAATTCGGATTTTTTGCCCTTGAAAAATATTTTAGACACTACTATAGGGTATGTAAACAGTTTGGGGGTAATTAAAATTTTTTAGAGGCATCACTGGATGTGTTTGTAAACAACTGCTTTTGTGTGTAGATTTTAACTTCTCAAACTTTCTATAGTGAAACAATCTGGATAAGAGATACAAATAAGGTAAGTACCAATATATTATCTTTAGTAACCTGTAACCCATGTGTGATCATAATTTTTCCTTTAACTTTTTATTTTGACAGAAAATGTTTACGTTTTCATAAAGCTAGCATGAAAAATAGTTTTTCGGGGCTACTTTGTACCAGGTCTTTTTTGGTCCGGAAGTAGCCCCAGTTACTCAGAAAGGACTTTTATACAAACAAATCTCTTAAAAAATGTATTAAGTAACATTTTTTTCAAATATTATTTTAGAAAAATGTTACAGTAATTATTTTGGTTCCAGTTGCTGAGGATAACATGATGAAAACTATTTCTCGTGTCCTTAACATTAACATTTGGTTTATTGTGTTTAAATGTTAAAAAAGAACATTTGTTTATCAAGTTTGCAGTGTTAATTCATTATCAGATCCTGTTGCAATCAGTTGCTAATTGACTTCAATATTCCCGTATATGAATTGTATTAATCGATATGAAAATAAGTGAATGAGTTAAAAAATATAAAAAAATAAAAAATTGCCTCTTTAAAATCATGCTGTTTGCTTTATTGTTTCGTGTTAATTGATTTCAACTCCATTTCGACGTTGAAAGATCATATATAATATTTTTTAATGATGGAAATGTGAGTGAAACTAGGAAAAAGTGGCCCAAAGTTGGTTGACGGTATTAATTAAACTGAATTACATTGGATAAAAGTGAAATTATCCTTGAAGTAAAAGTGTGCAATTCTGTATGAAATTAAACCCACTGAACCCAAATATCATTATGAAGAACCTTTATTAGCTCTTTTTTTGGAAATACACATGCACAAAATTAAGAGTTTTTCCAAAAATATGTATTTGTAAATTAGTATTTAAAAAAATATATATGAAATTAACCTATAAATATTTTACAAAAATCGATTTCTAGAAGCTTCAAACATGTGAATCTAAAATTGCAGGGTATTCCGTCAAGTAATTTTCAAATTATGTTTAAAAATTACCCGTATTGCAGTTTGTTTTGGAAAAATATTAAAAAGTCTCTTAACATTAGGAGTTTGAAATATAATAATTGTGTATATACAAATTAACACCCCAAATGATTTCCTGTCTCATTGAAGAATCAAACATGATGTGAAATTTAGTTTTTAAACCCTATCGATGCTATATAACTTTGCTCCCACAAAGATATTTTAATATTATTTTCGCACTACTCTACATTTAAAGTAAGATTTATTTTAAAAATAAAAGTCGAATTGGAAGTGGTGTTAACTGAATAAAATTCGTGTAAGATATGGTGGTTCCGAACGGATTACCCTTGTTACATCTCACTGCCTTAATGTTTTAAGACATATCTTAAAACTACTTAATGGAATGATCTGTAATTATAGATTCAGATATTTGAAGCTTTTAGAATTCGATTTCTGTTAAAAATTTTATAGGTTACATTTCTATATTTTTTAAATATTAATTTAAATAAACATATTTTGGTGTAAAATCTTATCTTTGAGCATCTGTATTTTTACACTGAGAGCTAACATTAAAGTTTTAATTGTTATTTCATATTCTGTAATCCCAAATTAGTATAAAAATATATCGTTTATTTAATAGACAAACATATTTTTAATTTTAAGTTTTAGGTAGATTTCGTATGAAATACTACCTATTGGGATCGTTCCTATGTTGGAATTTCTGAAAAAAATTTGCAGATCTACACCGATCATGACTCCTAGAACCCAAAACCACCCTCAGTAAAAAACTTTATCTATCTATCTATCTATCTATCTATCTATGTATGTATCTATCTATCTATATATATATATCACTTTCTTCTGGACACGATAACTTTCGTAATTCTGCACCAATCTCTTCCAAACTGATACATAAAATCAAAGGGCATAAAATCTCGGTCAAGTTGGTTAATGGGCAAAATCGGACCAAGGGGATGGAAATAGGGAGGGGTTTTGTAAAAACCGAAAACCCCCCATAACTTCTTAATTTTTGTACATATCAAATCAGTTTAAAGTTTTTATTACTTCTAAAAATTGGGCCAAAATTTTATGTATCAATGATTTTTGATAAAGTTAAAAATGGGCTCAAGGGGCGCAAAAAATAGGGTTTTTGGGAGAAACAAATTCATAACTTCGTCAGTTCTCAAGATATCAATTCCAATTAATTTTATTATAAATTTCCTTAATATTATCTACAACTTTTATATTCACAAGTTTTTGATAGGACCAATTCGTACCGCAAAAAAAAAAAAATAAAAACGAAAACAAAAAGGGGGTTTGAAAAAGTAAAAAATCCATAACTCCGTCAATTCAAAAGATATAATATCCCCATGAATTTATCATATATCTTCTTAATATTGTCTACAACATCTATATAGACAAGTTTTGGATAGGACCAATTCTTACAGCAAAAACAAATTAAAAATACATAGCGGTTGAAGAAAAAAATCATCTAAGTAAGGGTGTATTCAAATCCAAACTGCGTATTTTCTTACTCATTTTAAATACATTTTTGCTCTCAAAGGCTTCCAATTGGTACGTTTTCTTACTCAGAAACTATATAATGTACCGTAATGGTCGATTTTTTGATAGAGGCAGAATATATTTTAAAAAATGCTGTTAAAGTGGGCATTTTGAACCGAATTTCCCGAAGCGGATTGTGTTGGAAAAATCATTGCATTAAGGATGCACTCAAATCCAAACTGCTTATTTTCTGACTCATTTTTAAATTCAGTTTTGCTCTCAAATGCATTTAATTGGTAGATTCGCTTATTCAGAAACTATATAATGTACCGCAATGATCGATGTTTTGATAGAGGCAGAATATATTTAAAAACAATTATGTAAAGTGGGCATTTTGAACGGAATTTCCCGAAGCAATTGTGTTATCTCTTTCTTCTGGACACGATAACTTCCGCAATTCTCCACAAATCTCTTCCAAACTGATACATAAAATCAAGGGACATAAAATCTCGGCCAAGTTCGTTAATGGGCAAAAGTGGACAAAGGGGATGGAAATAGAGAGGGGTTTTGTGAAAACCGAAAAAAACCAATAGCTTCTTAATTTTTGTACATATCAAATCAGTTTAAAGTTTTTATTACTTCTAAAAATAGCGCCAAAAATTCATGCATCACAGATTTTTGATAAAATTTAAAATAGGCTCAAGGGGCGCAAAAAATAGGGTTTTGGGGAGAAAAAATTCCTTACTTCGTCAATTCTCAAGATACCAAATCCAATAATTTTATTATACATCTCCTTATTATTATCTACAACTTTTATATTCACAAGTTTTTGATAGGACCAATTCGTACCGAAAAAAAAGAAAGTTGAAGAAGAAAATTTTTCATAACTCCGTCAATTCACAAGATATAAAATCTCCATGAATTTATCATATATTTTCTTAATATTGTCGTCAACATTTATATAGACAAGTTTTTGATAGGGCCAATTCTTAAAGCAAAAACAAATTAAAAATACAAAGCGGTTGAAGAAAAAAATCATCTTATTAAGGGTGCATTCAAATCCAAACTGTCTATTATCTTACTCATTTTTAAATTCATTTTTGCTCTCAAACGCATACAATTGCTAGATTCTCTTATTCAGAAACTATATAATGTACAGTAATGATCGATTTTTTGATAGAGGCAGAATATATTTCAAAAAATGATGTCAAAGTGGGCATTTTGAACAGAATTTCCCGAAGCGATTGTGTTAGAAACGAAAAATATTGCCCTACTGAGAAAATAATGGTTTATTAATCAAGTTTTAATTAATTGAAAAAAAAAATAAAAACACAGCTCGCTTATAAATATTTTCAAAAATCACGTCAGCATGTTTCATATTTTTTTTTATTAAAAATTAATCTGAAAATGTGCCAGAAAATTTCGAGTTGTTGAGTATGGAAAAATATATTTTTTTTAATATCGCCTTAACATGATTCTGATAAAACCAGCTATTTTATAAAAAAGGAAATATAAACTCGTCAAAAGCAGACAGATAAAACTGTTAAAGTGGATTTATATCTAATAATGATTTAGTTTTTGTTGGTGAAATTAGTATACTTAACTTCGAAATCTACCTCTACCTTTAGGCCGGGCCGGCAGGGATTTTTTAGACCAGTGTTTATTCTTAAGGTATCACCCTATATTAAAATGACCGTTTTGGTGATTTTTTTTTTGTTTTGTTTAATTGAAAGAGAAAACTTTGACGATCCAAAATCTGTTTTAATTGTATTTCATAATAAAAGAGGGTTTATGTCCATTTGAGTTAACTACTTTAAGTGGTCGTAGAAAGTTAAGGAGAACTGTAAACAATATTTATATGCATCTTTTTCGTAAGTTTTTTTTATATAAAAAAACTAATAAACATTAATTGACACCTCTAGATTAATTTTGTATGTAACTGAAAGATACCGAAGAAATCTTTAAATGCTATTTCTGAAAAATCGCCAAATTCGACGACCTTCAATATATGTATTAAACATATTAAACATATTTCAGTGAAACTGTCTCAGAATGCTTTCCATATTACTGTGTTCTGAACTGAATCTAATATCTACGCGTAATCTAATTATTTTATAAGTACTCCAGTGTGAAAAATCGATAAATTAAAAATATATATATATATGCATAAAATAAATAATGTGAACATTAAAAAGCTCCACAATCTTACTTAAAAGGCAACTAATGCAGTGAGAATGATCTTACAAGTTTAATGTATACATTTTATTTAAAACGTCTTAGTACTTTCAAGCCTTCCAGGTTCATCATCAGAGAATATCTTAATAACTAAATGTTATTTATTTATATATATACGTCACTTTGTTTTGGAAATGAGAGAGACAATAATTAATAGAGATTAAAGTAGAAGTAGCAGCAGAAATTTCTTGGATTGAATTTAATTAGAGGAAATATATATTACAAGCAAACCCCGCGGCTTTGCTCGCGTAATATTTGAAATATGCCAAGTAATATTTATATGTCTAATTTTTATTAAAAGGTACTAACTAAATTTTTATTTTATTAAAAGGTAATATTTTATTTTATTAAAAGGTACTTATTACTTTTAGGAATAATTCAAAAATTACTATATAAAACACAGTTTGACTAAACATCATTATTACACTGCATTAGGCAGAAATGAGATTTAAATTAATAAAACGAAATAAAACTAAAAAAAATGATAATTTAGAAAATATTTTAAACATTTATGCTCAATTAATACGGTCATTTCAGTATTTATTTGAAGTTTTGAATTTTTTAGAAACCATCTTCTTGCATCTTAAAATTAACTATCATGTCAAATTCCAAGTCCTACTACCTCTCTCAACATAAATGACTATGTTGAAATAGGAACTGTCACCATTAATTTGCCAACATTAATTTTGAAATCGGTTTGTTATTTCCTAATATTCCATAGAAACATAATTTAGAAAGCTTTTAAAGGCCTTTTTTAGAACGTCTGTTGTTCCTGTGAACCCTAGGTAGTAGAATCATCAGCATAAAATATAGCCTGTGTAGGATCAGAGACTGTTACCATTGATTCTCAACAATTACTTTTATAATCTGTTTATATTTCCTGAAATTGCATAGAAATCGTAATTTAGGACTTTTTTAGAATGCTTTTCGCACCTCCCCTTCGCTTAACCCCTTTTTAATTCGAATTTATTTTCAACAGTCCTTCGAGGTCATATATTTTATAAGTAACTACCATGCCATATTTAAAGTTTCTAACCTTTTCGGTATCACAGAAATCGAATTTTAGGCAGTTTTTTGCTCCTGCAACTCTCAGGTGGTAGTGACACAGACATAAAATATAGCTTATGGTTGAGCAGGTTCTATCGCCAACAATTTGTCACCATTATCTTTTAAATCGGTTTGGTATTTGATAAGATTGTATAAAAATTGTAATTTAGAACGCTTTTCACTGACTTTATATTTTTAAATTTAGAATTTTTTTTTCGACTATTCTTAGAAAGCAGTTGCATGTTCTATGTAAGTGCCATGCCATATTTCAAAAAGTTAGACTCCTCAGTTGTGCAAAAACCGCAAATTAGAACCGGTTTTGCTCTTGTAATCCCCAGATGGTCTTGCAATCCCCAGCAATATAAAATATAGATTATGTTGGAGCAGGGACTGTCACCATTGATTTGCAACCATTACTTTTAAAATAGCTTTGGTATTTCCTGAGATTAAGTAGAAATTGCAATTTAGAACGTTTTTAGAATGCTTTTCGCGCATTTTCACCTCTTTTTAAATTTCCATTTTTTTCGAAACTGTTCTTAAAGATCATTTATATCTAATAAATATGTACCTTGGCTAATTTCAAGTTGCTATCCCCTACCGATCACAAAAAATCGAAATTCAGAACGTTTTTTTTTTTTTTTTCGCTCCTGCAACCTCTAGGTGATAGTAATAACTGATATGGTATAGCGTCTATGTTAGAGCAGAGGCTGCCAGCACCAATTTCCTACCATTACTTTTGAAATCAGTTTGATTCTTCCTGAGATATTGCTGAAAAATCGGCATTTAGAACGTTTTTAGAACGCTTTTCGCACATTTTCACCCCTTTTAAATGTCAATTTTTTTACAGAAATGTTCTTAGAGATCATTTATAACCAATAAATATATACCATGCAATATTTCATGAGTCTAGGTTCTTCCATAATTCAAAAGTCGCAGTTTTAGAAGGTTTTTTGCTCTTGCATCTCCTCTGGGGTAGTGGAAAAAGATATAAACATAGCCTATATTGGAGCAAGAGCTGTACCATCATTTTTAAACCATTATATTTGAAATCGATTCAGTACTTGCTGAGATTGCATAGAAATCGCAATTTAGAACGTTTTTTACGCATTTTGATTCCCTTTTAAATTTCGATTTTTTTAGGAAATGTCCTCAGAGATCACTGATATCTTATAACTAACTACCAATCCAAATTTCATGATTCTAGGCCCTTCCGTAACGCAAAAACCGCAATTTAGAACGGGTTTTTTTTCTCCTGGACCCCCTTTGGGATAGTGGTACCGACATAGAATATATCCTATGTTGGAGCAAGGCTTGTCACCATCATTTTGACGCCATTATTTTTTAAATCGGTTTGGAATTTCCTGAGATTGTGTAGAAACCACCATTTAGAACGTTTTTAGAACGCTTTTTGTGCATTTTCACAACTCTTAAATTTCGAATTGCTTAAGAAATGTTCTTAGAAATCCTTTATATCTAATAAGTAGCTAATATATCAAATTTCATATTTCTAGGCCCTTCAGCAACGCAAAACTCGCATTTTTAGAACGTTTTTTGCTCCTGAAGCCCCTTTGAGGTAGTGGCAACAACATAAAATATAGCCTATCTTGGAGCAAGTATTGTCACCATCATTTTGACACCATTATTTTTTAAATCGGTTTGGTATTTCCTGAGATTGTGTAGAAACCACCATTTAGAACGTTTTTTAGAACGCTTTTTGTGCATTTTCACCCCTTTTAAATTTAGAATTGTTTAAGAAATGTTCTTAGGCATCATTTATATCTAATAAGTAGCTAATATATCAAATTTCATATTTATAGGCCCTTCAGTAACGCAAAAATCGCATTTTTAGAACGTTTTTTTGCTCCTGCAACCCCTTTTGGCCAGTGGCACGGACATAAGATATAGCCTATGTCCTAAGTTGGACTAACACCATCATTTTGATACCATTACTTTTGGAATCGGTTCGGTAGTTCCAGAGTTTACCTCCTACAAACAATTAAAATTACAACAAAATAAACAATTTTTACCTCTTTATAATATTAGTATAGATTATTATTAATTGCAGTTCCATTTATTTTATGACATCACTTTGTTTCTCATACGTCACTTTCCATGGGTAGAAGAAAATATTTAACTTATGTGCTTTAAATTTTTAATGCGTCACTTTGGACAGGTTTCCAGGATTTATTTTCAGGATATTGAACCACAAACTGTATTGTACGATATACTGTATTGTACGAATATTGTACGATAGGGCGTTGTTACATACTTTATTGCTTTTACACTGGACTTCTATTGATTCTCTTATAGTGGAAGCGTAACTGTATGCGTAATATTGGATGCAACATCCAATTATTACGCATTCACTATAAGAGAATAAATAGAAATTCTGTGTAAAAGCAATAAAGTATGTAACGACGCCCTATCGTACAAATATCCACAGTTTGTTGTTCAATATCCTGAAAATAAATCCTGAAAACATGAGCAAAGTGACGTATTAAAATTTTAAAGTACAGAAGTTAAATATTTTTCTTCTACCCATGGAAAGTGACGTTTGAGAAACAAAATGAAGTCATAAAATAAATGGAACTGCAATTAATAATCATAATATATATTTCCTCTAATTAAATTCAATTTAAGACATTGCTACTGCTACTTCTACTTTCAACTCTAGTAATTATTTTCTCTCTCATTTTCAAAACAAAGTGACCCATTTGTATAAATAAACAACATTTAGTTATTAAAATATTCTCTGATGATGAGCCTGGGAGGCTTGAAAGTCCTAAGAAGTTTTAAATAAAATGTATATTTTAAATTTGTAATATCTTTTTCATTACATTAGTCGCATTTTAAGTATGGTTGTGGACTTTTTTAATGCTCACATTATATATTGTATGTTGAATCAAGGTGAAAAATTGCGTTTCGTCTTATGATATTATTAACGAAATATGCATTTTTGACAAATTTTGAAATATTTTTATTAATTTTGATGATAATGTGAAACTCTGCTGTATTTCAGCGCACAGGTAAAAATAAATATAGTATGTAGTAGAAAACAAAATATACGTTTATATGAATTGAGTGTACACTGTCTGGCGTAAGCATGTAATTTTTCTAAAAAAATATATAGAAAACCCCCAATTTTTTAAAAGATTTTGAATACATCGCTAATATTGTATTTTTTTTATCATTTTGTATCTCCAAAGAACAAAAGATATGCATACTTAATCAATATTGTAAATAAAAAAAAAAACTCTCAGAATGTAGGCAGAAAGAAGTAATATGTTTCTGTATTATAATGGTACTTTTTCATCAAAATGAACTATTTTAGGTTTTGTAAAAATCTTTCATTATAAGTAATTAAAAAATATATAATAGTGTTTTATTTTTGCATTAAATCCTGAAAATAACCTCCAGCAATTCGATGCAGGTTTCCCGTTCATTAGAAAGATTAGTACTGAAACAGTTAGTTCTGAACTGGAATCTAATTTCTATGTGGTAATGTAATTATTATATTTTATATAATAATTTTTAATAATAAATATGTATTTTTGACAAATTTTGAAATATTTCTGTTCATTTTTATGAAATTGTAAAACTCATATTTCAGCGCACAGCTAAGTCTAATTGTAGTACGTAGTACAAATATATATATATATATATATAGTTGAATTGAGTGTACGCTGCCTGTCGAACCATGAAATTTTGCTAAAACAATATTAAAAAAATAATTTTTTAAACGGTTATGAATATATCGCTAGTATTCTATTTTTTTATCATTTTGTGTTAAGAAAGATATAAAAATATGTGTATTTAATAAATATTAAAAAAAAAAAAAAACTTTCAGAGTGTAGGCAGAAGGAAGTAATATGTTTTCTTTATTATGATGGCAAATATTCATCAAAATGAACTACGGTCAAACCCCGATTAAAAAACTCCTATTTAACAAATTTCACGATTTAACTAATTTTTGTTTTTCCCGATTAAAATGAAGGCAAAACACCGTATTTAACGAATGATAAACCCCAAATTAACGAATTTTTTCAACAGCTGAAAAAAAAATTGTTAGTTTGGGTTAAAAAATTATTGGATTGCTTTTCATATGATACAGGGTCTGTGCAGAAAGTAATGAGACTCATTTCATAAAATTCATTTATTTTAAGATAATTTTACAGACACTTAATATTCTACAAAATAGCCTGACAACGACTCTGCCACCCATTAGTGACCGCCTGGAAATCTTCAACTGAAATGCTCTTCAAAACGCACGTTACGTTTTCTGCAAAGTTCTCCAGATTATGAAAATGATTATATTTTAAGCTGGATTTTAACCGAGGGAATAGAAAAATCTCCGGCAGTGACATATCGGGGTGGTACGATGGTTGGAGCAGCGTTGTGACGCTGTGCTTTGCCAGAAACTGAATCACTTTGAAGGATGCGTTGGAACCAGCTCGGTACATATTTTCTGCATTTGGAGTTCTTCCATGACGATTTGATGCACATTCGATTTCATAATTCCCAACGTCTCCGCAATCATTCTAAGACTCATCCAACGATCAGAGTCAAAATAGGCTGTAATTTCAGACACATTTCCTTCAGTTCGAGATCTTGATAGACGACCAACGAATTGTTCGTCATCAACGTCCTTTCTTCCGTTATTGAAGACTTTGTGCCACCTATCCACTTGAACCTTGGATAAAGAATAATCCCAGTAGGATTCTTGTAACATGGAAAAAGTGTCAGTAGCCAATTTGATTAGTTTTACACAAAGCTTTATATGGCGTATTTCTGCTCGACAATCCGCTGAATTCTGAAAACCTAACGCCTCTGTCAAACCGTGTCTGCTTTATAAGCGATCAGTGCGCTACAAAAGCTCAAGGTCATCTGACTTCCGCTAGACTCTGTAGATGTCAGTCCCTACCGCACGTACTGCCCTCAAACTCCACTCCTTTGGCCTTCTGCTTGGAGAAAAAAATTCAGTCTCATTAATTCCTGGACAGACCCTATATATCCATCTTGTCTGGAACAGAAAAAGACTTTGTACCCAGTAATTATCGACGAGGGAAAATGCAGTCACAGACTTCTCATATAAGTAGACTCAAAACCGGTTTTTCTACCGCGAAAATCTCCTCGGATTTCCCCTTCGGATTTCCGCCGAAACGTCATCAATGTTTCTCTAGAATTGACTGCACTTGGAGAATGTCATTGGAAAGTTACTAAGGAAGCGATTACCGGCAAAAAAGACAACCTTTAAAGCTCCAAAAAGGACCTGATGTTTGCATCCACTTTCCCTCCAAATAACAATGGCGATTTTAGAGAAGTATTCATGGTTTGTGATAATATGATGAGGTGACTATAAGTCAAAAGGCTATTATGAAAAATAAACTTTTTTTAATAAAACACGTCCATTCGAATAATTCTCTGCGAGAATAAATCAGAGAGCACTTGGACCTCTCCGATGGGGCTCCGTAAAAGCAAGGGAAAAGGGAAACGCGGCACGCTGTTGGCCAAAATGGAAAACTTCTCCTCATTTAGACCAATAGCGCGCCGTGCCTTCCTTCTCATTCGCTTCTGCTGCTAAGAGAGGGTGCAGACAGACATCGGAATCCGCTCTCAAGTCATCTTTTCTTTGAGGGTGAGTTCAGTATTATTCACAGGTGCAGATGAGTCATGAGTGTTACCTATCATGTGGGTTTCAAGTAGTACAAGAATACAGTTTAAGAATTTTTACAAATTGTTTTGTTTTTTGAGAGAAGTGAGGTATAGTGAACCTTGAGGTGATTGCTCAGTATTTCAATAAATTTATTATCTGACTCATATCTTAAATTAAAATAATAAGTTTTATTTCTTTCATCAAAACATTTCACTACTCCTTTTTTCAATCTGCACATTCGAACTACAAACTTATTTCTCATCCACCTGTACACTGGAGGGTTGCCACATTGGAGGGGTTGCCATACCACTAACTGACTGGCGCGTTTATCGCCCGTTGGGCGATAGCATTTAAAAGATCACCACAGAGTATCTCCCCAGTGAACAAGGTGAACGACAGTAACATTAGTAACATGCAGAAAAAAAAAGAAATATATATACACAAATACAGTAATATAGAAATACAATTATACAAACAAAATTAAATAACAGTTACAAGTCTTTTTGGAAAATGTACATGACGACCACTACGCGTGACATAGTTAGGTGAATTGCTGCCATCTTTTTTAGTAGAAATTCGAGGTTGAACAGAGTCAGGAATTTTATTATCATATGATTCTGATAACAGATAAGCAGGCTTAACACGATCGATTGATACTCGCAATTTTTTTCCCTTAATCATTATGGTTATGTTTTTATTAGTGCGAGAAATAACAGGATGTGGACCATTGTAGGGCTGAGATAATGGCGGCTGTACTCTGTCAACTCGTAAAAAGATGTGCGAGTAAGTTTGTAAAGATGGTTAACATAATACTTGTCAGTGCAATGAGCAGATGTTGCTACTGGATTTAAGAGTCGCATATTGTTGCGAATATTCGTAATGAAATCATCAGTACAAGGTGGGATAACTGACGTAGATAACATGTCACTAGGAAGGCGTAGAGTTGTGGAGTGGTTGTTTGACAGATCACCACAACCTCGATTTTGCATAACATTTATTTTTCGAAACTTTGTGAAGCACGGCAGATTGTCGGAAACGAAAAGTTTTTCTTTGAGTGAAAAGATTAACCTTTTATGCAAATTTGACAAGAACGTTGGACCACAAAATTAGCCTTGAAATCTCTACGTCAATATTAGCAGTAGTTGTTAAACAATGAGCAAAAATTGAAAAAGCATGAGCAGAAAGTGGAAAAAATTCATTGAAGATAAAAAAAAAAAAAATGTCATTGAAAGCCATTCATCTTTTTGTTTTTGAATCAGACCTAATGGAATGGTTCAACATCATTCGTGTCAGGAAAATAGAAAGTAGTGGGTCTCTGACCAAAGGAAAAGCCCTTCAACTTGCCGAAAAGCATAATTTGAAAAAATTCCTGCATCCAATTGTTGGATAGTCCGATTTAAGAAAAGATACAACGTAGTCCAAGAGAAAATGTTCGAAGAAAAGTCGAATGTAAATGAAAATGTAGTAAAAGATTGGGAAGAAAAGCTGCTCAGCCTGATTGAAAGGTACTCACCACGGACCTTCACAACACAGATGAAACAGTTTGGTTTATGACTTGCACCCCGATAAAACGCTTTGTTAAAGAAATGAAAAATGCTTTGTTCGAAAAAAAGGCCGAATTAGGATTATGGTTTTGCTTGCGGTTAATGTTGATGGAACTGATAAATTGAAGCCATTTGTTGTAGGAAAGGCAGTTGTTGTAGGAAAGCCGTGATATTTTAAATACGTAAAGATCTTTCCGACAAAATATGCAGCAAACCTAAAATTATGGATGACTACTTCCCTATATACAGACTTTCTGACATCTTTAGATAACTTTATGCAGATACAAAAGAAAAAACATTTTGTTTATTGATCAATGTCCCGCTCATTGTCCAATTTGCAATTTAAACAATGTCAAAGTTTTGTTTTTCCCTGCAAATTGCGCAAGTATGCTTCAGCCCGTAGACCTTGGTATTTTTCGTTCTCTAAAAGTTAATTACAGGAAGTTGTGTATGAGAAAAATTATAGCATCGTTGGACGAAAATGCGGAGAAAAGATAAAAAAAAAAAAAAAAAATCCATGTTTTGGATGCTTTATATTTTGTGAGAGAATCTGGATACCAAATTTCTAAAAATAGGATTGAAAATTTCTTTCAGAAAGTGGAATTTCCAGGCACACAAGTGGAAAGTGGCGAAAATAATGAAGATATCGCCCTTCAGAAGACGTTATATGGAAAGAAATCGCTCCTGAGATAAACTTTAACGATTATGTCACATGTGATGACGGACCTGTGCAACTGAAGTTAATGAAATAGTTAATTTTTTTTTACCAATGAATAGCGATTCTGATGTAGAAACCGATAATGAAATTCCCATTAAATCTGTTACTTTCTCTCATGCTTTACACGGCTTGGAAACTGTGAAAACATACCTCATGCAGCAGGACGTAAATGACTCAATATTTTCGTCTCTCCATAAAGTCGAAAAAGAACATTTTCGAGTCAGGAATCAAAGAAATTCTCAAACATCTATTACAAAATGCTTTAAGGGGGTCCGGGACACAAATTAAAATAATTTTCATTTATTGAATTAAAATTCTGATTTTTTTGTGATGGTCAATCTTATCGTTTGTAAACGAAATCACATGATAAAACTTTTTTTTTAATTAACTTTAAATTTATTAAAAATTGGGTAATATAAAATCATTATAACTAGAAATATTACTTATAGAATTTCATTTTTTTTTTCATTTACATACATAGAAATATATAAGTTTTAATATTGATTCAGCATTTTTAAAAATATCAATGTATAAAAAGAGCAAATATATTTAACGAAAAAATTAAAAAAAGTGATGTAACTTAAAAAAAATTATTTTTAAGTAAATATTTTTAAAGTAAATATTTTTTTTCAAATATGCTGAATCAAAATTAAAGTAAAAAAAAAAATTTAAAAAGATATGTTCCAAGTTTGAACCATTTATCTTTGACGGTTCTCGATTTATAATAATTTAAATACGAGAAATGGTGAATAAAACTTATCAAGATGAAAAACGCATTTTTACAAGATGTCATTTCCATGACAGCCATTGCTTGAAAGCTAGATTTTGGAAACAAACCAAAACGAAAAGATTAATATTTTTGGTTCTAATTCAGGTAGAAACATGATTTAAATGTCATTTTAAGCAGGAAAAAACAGAGACATTTTTAATGAAATAAATTTTTTTTGTAAAATTTGGGGATTTTTGTGTCCCGAACCCCCTTAAAATTTAAAATTAATTTGTGCGAATTATTCGCAGTAGTTTTAGCTGCTGAATAAAAAGTGTACAATTTCTAATTATGGATATTTTTGTGTTGTATTTTCGCGTAAATCCTAAAAATATTCCTAATGAATCTGTTGACTTTGATGCAGTTTTCTCGTTCTTTTGAATGATTAGTACTGAAACATCGAAAACCCTTATTACAAAAGGAATGCTGTACGCCAGTGGTACACAACTTTTTTTTCTTTCAGCTACCCCTTGCTTAGACTTTTCATTTATGAGTTACCGTCATTTCATACCTCCTTCTTCGTTTCATACCTCCTTCTTTGACCATTTCTCTATCCATATATATGTTTTTCTAGTTTTAATATTAACTAAAATTTTCTAAAAGTAAATATTTGTGCAATTTTATTTTTAATTCTGTCCCTACTGGGGGAACCTGAAGGGGAAGGGCAAACCGGGGGTAGAAATGAATAGCTCGTACCCAATTCCCCTTTTGGTGAAGATTTCACGATGGGGAGATATAAGGGGCTCAGAAAATTAGGGTCCAAGATAAGATTTTGAGAAATTACTACTCGGAAATAGTGACAACGGTTCACATTTTTATATATTATAAAAATTATGTATCCGATGGCTTCCAAAAAACATGCTGACTCTAGTGAAGAAAAATTGATGTTTTAAATAATTTGTGATAGAATTAAATTTAGATTACATTTCTTTTCCGTATTAAATTTTTTTTCTCATGAAATGAAAAGTTGCTACTGGATTTTCTTAATTTTTTGAATTTATGAAATAGAATATTATTTTTCATATGTGTACCAACTTTCAAATCCTTACCTGAAATAGTTTTAAAATTATCGATAAGCCACAAATCTCAGTCTGGGTACTTAAATTCTCGTTCCTATGGGAAAGTAGTTGAAAATGCGTATCCCCATGTCAGATAAGTAAATTCTATACGAACTCTTACATGTGATATGGTCAAATAAAAAAAATATAGTTTTAATTAATGATTTATTATTGTTATTTCAGGATTTTGTGGATAGAATTTATTAATTTTTGGAATTAAGAAATACAATATTATTTTCGTATGTGTACGAATTTTCAAATCGGTTTTGCTCTTTTTTAGCTCGGTTCTGCTTAAAGTCCTAAATTTTCGCACATTTAATTAAAAGTTTTTAATTAATTATACAAATCTAAGAACATCATCGACACACTCACCCAGGAGAATATATAATATACATATTCACGATAATACATAATATACAATATCTAAGAACATAAATAACGCCTGCATTCAACAGTTAAACGTATATATATAAATATTATACAGACATACATACAATAAATACGATAAACTCTGCAGGCGTTATTTATGTGTGTATGTGTGTTTAAATATATATTGTACTATGTATGTTTTATTATATTTATCGTACATCGATGTAATACTAAAATCTATTCATCGTTATCCGGTCATCCAAGGCTGTCGTATAGATGGCCGGTGACTTACCCAACATGGTTTATTAGTGAGAAATTGCAGACCCAGGTATCGGCTGGAGTAACTCAGTCTTGTATACTGTAGTCTTGGGTTCGATTCCTGGCTCTGACTAATTTTTCACTCCAGTTGGGTTTACTGTATTTATTGTATGTATGTCTGTATAATATTTATGTATACCTTTAAATTGTTTTAAGATATGAATTATTTTTTATATAAATTTAATTTCAAACAATCACTCAACAATGACTATTTATTTAACACGCATTCTTACTAAGCTTTCTAATAAAGCATTTCCCTTTAATTAAAATACATTTTACGAGAAATGGTTGACTAACTGCCACTATCTAGTGTTTCTCAATCAACGAACAATTCCGCAATAAGCATAAAAGTTTACTTTCCATCATTAAAAGTTAGAAAGTTCAATCATTTGCTTTTGTGAGTTGGATAACGAATTTAACGAATATGGTTATTGTTAGTGTATTTTTCAAAAATCAGAAATGACACATGATACTGTAATTTTAGTTTTGTATTAAAGACTGTAATATTAACTAAATTTGAAAATAAAGAAACCTTATTTTATATATTCTTTATTTCGAAATATATTTAATTATTATATGATATTTATTACAACTAATTGAAAACTTTACACATATGTGCATTTGATAATGTTGTTTAAAAAATTACTATGTTTATTTACCAATTATTCAGAATTATTATCGTACTAAAAGTATATATTATGTGAACTCTATTCTTTAAAAAATCATCTATACGAGGTAAATAAATAAAGAAACGACAACATGATAATTTACTTATATTGAATGATTTAGAATTTTTTTATTAAATTCGATTATGGGATTTATTTCTGCTGTGAAACATTTCCCCTTTACGATTTTATAAAATAATTTTTCAAAAGTTCTTCTTCTGGACAATAACGTAGTGACGTGCAATACTATTACACTACAGACAAATAAATGGATTAATAAACGTTGTTGTTAAACTACTCTTGGAACTGCAACAGGGATGGGAATAAATTATGGAATAAATTAATTGGAATAAATTATGATTGTACGCAATTATGTATCTGAAAGCAAGGTGATGCACAAATGTGGCGTTATATGCAATTAAACTGAGCACAAAAAGTGATGATGGAAAAAATTCTTATTCACAAAGTACACTTAAGCTATCAACATGAAATTCTTTATATACGATATTGAATTGTGACTGCAGTCGGTGCACGTACAATGATTTTGGAACATTTGTAAACAAATATTTCAGTATTAATAATTAATTTCTTTATTATATATATATATATATATATGTGTGTGTGTGTGTGTGTGTATATTTAAAATAGATATCTTAATGTAAGTTAAAAGTTTAAAAAAATTGTTTATCTGAAATCATAATTTTAATTGCCGAATTAAGAAGTAAATATTTAAATGTGAAATGTTACATTTATATGTTACTTGTAAAATCAATATATATTTTACAGCTGAAAAGAAAAATTTTAAGTATAAAAACTACAGCCAAAGTTCAATATATTTTAATATCCCTGCACATTTCCCCACATTAATTAATTTACTCTTTTCTACACATGTTATATTTTTAAAACGGAATAAAGTTATTTATCAGCCAGTAAAAGATTTTCCTCTCTAAATATGCATTTCCTTTTATATTTTTTAAAAGAAACTTTGAAAATTCCCAGCAGAACCATTTAAAAACTTTTTACATATTTATTGTTATTACAGATGTGCCCTTTTAGTCTTTTCTAAATTTTGTAGAAGAAATAAATATGCGTTTTCTTTTAGAAAACGATCCATTTCACATTATGAATAAATTTTATGATGAAGGAGAAAACATACATTAAAAAATAACAAAAAAATCTATGAAGTACAATAAAATATTCTAAAATAAATATACCGTAAACTAGAAAGAAAATTAATTTCACATAGATTATGAAGCACTTTCCAACACTATAAGAATATTATTAAGAAATTTTATTTTTTTCATGCAATTAAATGAGATCTCTAAATAAGTGTGAAGAAAACCCCCATAACAGGATACACATAGTAAAAAATCAATGCAACTACAGCGAAAAGCACGCTTCCAGGAATTATTTAGTCCTCTAAGCCAATTCTTTTGTGCGACTTTGTAAATGAACGATATATGTTACGCACATTATAATGCATAGAAAACATGTCATACTGTACTTCAAGGATCCATTGTAATTTCATTATTTTGGGAGCGTAATAGCGGGTCTCAAATCCACAGTAAACAGTTTTCCCCAACTATCATAATGAAGTGAGATGTTTTGTGGTCCCCGTAAAGTAGCTATTAATGCTATTTATTCTTTACTTTTGATAAAGTATGCCTTGTTCCACCTCAGTGAGGCATTTTAATCTCATTTTGTTTCAATTATCGTAACACCAATATAATGCAACCGCAAGCGATTTTTGCACATAGACATATGAAATGATATTCTATTCTGTGTACCTGGAAAAAAAAACTATAACTTCTACAGACTTCAGATTCCATTCCGCACATTCCATAGCAAACCTTAATAACATAGAAATTTTACATGCACATAGACTATATTTATTTACCAGAGATAGAACGCGACCAGATGACAGGACAGAGGGATAGACTACAGAGAGACAGAAAACCGAATACTTTTTAACTACGTTAGAGTGTTAATCCGTTTCACTCGTATGTGCAATCTGATCATCTTTCTTTGCAAAATTTATTTTAGCAGCCGTAATAAAGGAAAATGTTTGCCTTATTTAATTAGAGTATTTCTGAAATTATGTACTTGACGGAAACTTCTTTTTAAAAAATGGTGTCAATTGAATAAGATTTGTGTAAAGGTCGCCCGAGTCTAAATGGTTAAGTTGACAAATAGTACAATATGACACTTGCAAAAAAAATAATATTCTATTAAATGCATATTTACAAGATAAGGAACCATGTGCAATAATACTGATTAATTGTTCATTCTTTCTTTAAAAAAAATCATTATCTAAACTTAATTGAAACTGTTCGGCACCAGTCAAATGCTGAGGTTGATTTACATTAACAATGTAACAATGTTACATTAACAATGTTACATTACAATGTAACATCAAAAGTTCAGTGTAACAAAAGTTAACTATAAAAAATTTGCATAAAAAGTTTTATATTGTCTGCTCTAATAATTTTTCATTAATTATTTCAAACACTTACAGTTAAAATTTTCTTTTTCAATTATAGAGATGTTTCATTTACAAAGATGTAGTAGTTTGCTTAGATACATATTTAAACTTTAAAACATAACAAATGAAAACCAGTTACACTTACACACCCATTTTAGACACTGTTCTATTTACATCAGAAAAGTGATCCATTTACTTGACAGGCTTTTCAGACAACTGTTATGCTGCCATCTAGTGAGTAACATTCAAACAAAAAGATATTATATCATTCTTAATACTTTTACTTCTAACTTACATTCTTTACTTCTAACTTACATTCTAAATTTCATAATACTTTAACTTTAAAAAATATCATTTTTTTACATTATTATAATATACTGTTTTTCAAAATTGAACTGCTATAGATATATGAAATATCGTTTTATTAAAAGACCCCAAAATATTCCTTACTCATTTTCTGTCACGTTAATGTAATTATTATCAGGCGATTAATCCACCACTGTGAATAATTTGACTCATAAAATTATTCCATCTTTAATACGATGTAATGCTAGGAAAGTTTAATGAAATTTCTCATGTCACATTTTTTTATCATTTATTATCAATAAAGAAACATGAAACAAGTAGCAAATATTTTATTTTGCGAATAAGCTGTAGTTAATTTAATTTAGTCGACTATATAAAACAAAACAAATTAAAAGTGACACATTTAATGCTGCAAGAACTGTTCTAATAAAAAAAAGCATTTAAGAAGGGATTATCTTTCAACATTTTTTGCTTTCATTATTTAACAAAATTAATAATACATTGATTAATATAAAATCATACCCTTTTGCAACAGGATTACATTACACTAGTTACGTGAAAAAAGGGATTATGTTTGCTCATTGTGGTCTTTGTATAATAAATGAATATTACTTTTAAAAATAAATATTTCCACAAATAATGACATAAATGACGTTATCGTAGCGGTTCATTTTTAGTTTTTTTGTTCAAATTTCTTTTATTCCATACTCATAAAAGTAATAAGTATTTTCGATTTAAATTTCTAAACATTAATGATATTATTTTATTTTAGTTCCTAAAGGTAGTTTCGAGTTTAAAATTGGTAATATGAATTAGATTTTTTTTATTTAATTTCTGAAATATATGATCTTTCTTTTAAAAACTAAAACCGAATAACTTTATACATTTGTACTTTGAAAGGAAATTTTAATCTCTAACCTATTATTTACACGTTTGATAATTAACATATCAAGTAAGAAAAAAGATTACACTAGTCTGAAAATTTGGATTGTGCCAAGTTTTTTAGCTTCCATATAATAGATGTGATGTTTGTGTTTCATAAGTTTTGATAATTGATTTTTATGTATTTTTTAGAGCTGAATCCGAAAATGACCTTCATCGTTAACCATCACGTCAGGAATATTTTAAATCGTAAATTTCAAAGTTTAAAATTAAGAAAATAGCTAAAATCTTATACTATAAATATATGTAATTTTTTTTCATAATAATTTATTCACATTTTTGGTTTATATTGGGCTTTCATGCAGCTAAACAGTTGACGGACCTATGAGCTTGGGCTTAAAGTGACGTATTTTCAATTTCCCTTGAGTCACGTTCAACGTTTTATCAAACTGTTTCTACATTAAACAAAAGCATGAAACTTTCATTTCCCATTGACAATACGCTCATAAAATAAATTACATAGTTTTTCTCAACTACGTTCATAACCATGTGTTTCAAACATTTAATTTCATGGTTGTACTACAGTATGAGAATATATATATATAAAGATTCTCTACTAAAAGATAAATATTTCTTTAGTGAATCTTTTCTTGCGAAAATTAACTAAATAAAAATATAGTAGTTGTTGTTTGCTACACTATATGGCCAAAGGTGACCGTTCACGTGCGATTTTTCACGTTTTGTTAAATATCTAGATAAATACATGAGGAATTACCCTGAAGAATAGGTCATAAATTTCCGTGAAGATTTTTTCCCGAAACCCCATAAGGGATCGTCAACAAATTGAAAAATAACGAATATCTTTTGGATAACCCTGTAAAAACTAATAGAGTAAAAGCGTTTAAACTTGAGATTATTATTAAGAGCCTTATTGAAATTTACTGTCTTCATTTTTATGCGGATAGCATGCATACTCGTTGAGAAATTAAGGTTTGTATAGAAATAGTCTCAAATTTCGCAAGTTTTTTGCTTATAATTTGCACAGTACTTAATATAAGAAAAAGTTCTTCTAAGAAAATATGACGCACAACACTGTACACAATACCCTGTAGTCAGAATTAAAAAATAATAATAATTGGATGAAAAATTAGCAGGTTTACTAAAACATGTTTCACTACGCATGCGCGAATGCAATGAAAATATAATATGCATAATGTGTTAGCTGAATGTATAGAGAAACTCTTGTAAATATTGTTGTCTCGGAAACGTAGTTTGAAAAGATTGATAATAATCGTTTATAGAATAAGCGCAAAATCATTTGTTCCCAAAATGAAGCAAAATGATGAGGGGTTGTATCCAAATACAGTAGAACGTCCAATATTGTGCATGCTAAATTGGCACTAATCAATGGATATATGGATACAACCCCTCATGTTTTTGCTTCATTTTGGGAACAACGGATTTTGAGCTTATTCTATAAATGATTATTATCAGACTTTTCAAACTATGTTTCTGAGACATTTACAAAAGTTGTTCTATATATTTAGCTAACACATACTACACATTATATTTTCATTGCATTCGCGCATGCGCAGTGAAACATGTTTTAGTAAACCTGCTCATGTTTCATCAAATATTTTTTTTTTTTTTATTCTGACTGCAGGATATTGCGTACAATGTTGTTCGTGATATTTTCTGAAAAGAACTTTTTTTTATATTAAGAACCCTGCAAATTATAAGCAGAACACTTGGCAAAATTTGGGACTTTTTTATAAAACCTTAATTTCTCTACGAGTATGCATGCTATCCGCATAAAAATGAAGACAGTATATTACAATAAACCACTTATTAATAATCTCGATTTTAAACGCTTTAGCTAAATTAATTTTTAAGGGGAAATTCCAAAAAATATTATTTCTTTTTCAATTTTTTGACGGTACCCTATGGGGTTTCGGGAAAAAATCTTCGCGGTAATATATGACCTATACTATACCTTTTACACACCTGCAGTTTGAGGTTAATACCTCATGTATTTTTCTAGATATTTAACAGAATGTCAAAATTCGCAGGCGTGACCAGAGTTTTTCGGAGTTGGTGATTCCAAAAGAGTGCGACGATATTTCAGTCGTGAAGAAGGACTTGAGACGGGTGTGGAGAGACACTGCTGATGTGCCTACACCACATGATGTCGCGTCTACCAAGTCGGGCCCACTGATTTGGAGAATGAAGAAAAAAGAGAATACGGATAAAGTAAAGAATGTTATAGAGAATGCTGATGGTGTAAAGGACATGGTTACAGTTTTGGTCCCAAGGAGGCGTCGCCGCAGATTATTGGTTTTGGCTGTAGATAGTGAGGTTGTTGTTAATGATGAGAGGAATTCAGTAAAGCGTGTTCTTGAGGATGGGGGACTTGATAGGACTAGAGACTTTGATATTATTAGACATTATCCAACACGTTCGGGCAAAGAGAATTGAATCATAGATGTTGATGAAGCTAGTGCGGAACTTTTGTTGATGAGGCGTAGAATTTCTGTAAATTTAGAGAGATATCGGGTTGTCGAGTTTGTGCAGATATTGCGTTGTTTTTGTTGCCAGGCCTTCGGGTATGTGGCCTAGAAATGTTCAGATGATCAAAAATGTGTGAAATGTGCTGGAACTCATGGTTTGAAAGATTGTTCGGTCACTATTGAATCGTGCATTAACTGTATTAGAAAGGATGAGAATTGTGATTCTGCACATAGAGCTGACAGTGCTGATTGTCCTTGTTATCAAGAGTATAGGAGGGATCTTCTGTCGAAAAGATTGTAACAGCGGTTCCTGCGGGGTGTACTGACATTGACAGACTGGTCCTTGTTCAAATTAATCTGCACTACTGCTCGGATGCGAACGATGTCTTGGCGTCGTACGCTGAGAGTGGTGGTGTTCATATTTTCTTATGTCAGGAGCCATATGATCTTAACGGTAGTTTTGCCGGTCTCCCTCCGGGGTGGTTTTGTTTTTCGTCTACTTCTTTGACCTCAATGATTCTCTGTACAGACTCTGCATTCACTATTGTGAAAGGTCTAAGTTCGAGAAACTCAGTTTTTATTACAATTACACTTGCTCAGGCGCATTTGATCATAGGGTCTGTATATGCTCCACCCTCTGGTGACCTTGACGAGGATATGTCCTCTTGGGTCACGTATTACCAGCGTAGTACTCGTATGGTGATAGGAGGTGACTTCAATGTCCCGATGCGCATGCTTGACTATGCGCGCGAGAATGGCCGGACAGAAATCTTTACGGACTATTTGATGAAAACGGACCTACGTCTCGTCAATGCAGTTGATGCTCCACATTACGTACAGGACAATCGTCTTGGAAGACCAGATCTCACCCTTATGGGGGTTGATATTCTTCCTTATCTGCAAGAGTGGCGTGTCGATGAGAATGTGTTCCCTTTCTTAGTGTTCTCTTTCCCCATCGTTACATAATGTTTTCGCTGTGTATGAAACCGGTTCTTAGAACCTAAGAACAAATCAGTGCGTAAGTTTAATAAGTTGTTCAGTGAAAAACATGATTTACTTTATGATTCACTTATGAGAGTACATGGTCCGGCTTCTTTGGATGACTGGATAGAAAATTTCAATGATTATTTGCAATTTGTTTTGCAGAAGTCCTTCCGTCGCGGCAGTGTTTCTCACAAACGTACCATTTCTTGGTATACTAAAGAATTGAGAGTATTAAGAAATAAAGTTGCAGCTAACTATAAACGTCCCAGAAAGAATCTGGATAATCCTGTTCTGGATAATCCTGTAAAGATTCTTATCTTATGGCACGTCATGAGTATAAAAAGAAAATTCGAAATGCTAAACGTTCCAGCTGGTTAAACTATTGTCAGCGTACTAATGAAGCTTATGGCAATGTTTTTAAGTATATGACGGGAAAAAATTTCAAACATCAAGATATGGTTTTTTCTACAATGGAGAACTCTACTGTATTTGACGCTTACGATGATATAGCGCATCAACGTATGGTTGAACATTTTAAGGTTGACAATGTGTCTGTAAATATTCATAGTTATGAGAGTTCATCTGACTATTCGGATGATCCGGATTTTCACCCCTTTACAAGACGAGAACTGAACTTTGTTCTGAAACTGCAGCATAACAAAAAAGCACCAGGTTTTGATAATGTGGATGACATAACAGTGAAGAATCTTTGTTTTAATTTTAATGTTTTAATGTTATTAATATTCAATACCTGCTTCAAATATGCACATTTCCTGACTAGTTGGAAGAAAGGAATTGTTGTTGTTTTTTTTTTTTTTTTTTCAAAAAAAGGAACAGGCCAGAGTGTTCGTATCGCTCCTATAGACCGATTACCCTGTTGCCGATTATAGCAAAGATTTATGAGAGGCTATTGAAATTTAGAATTACAACTATGCTAGAGACTGCTTCGTACCTCGACGGGGACCAACATGGCTTCGCGAGGGGCGGAGTACGCTATCGGCGTTGTCTTCGTTTCGTGAAAAGATCAGGTCTACTCTAAGCGTTTTTAAATATTGTGCGGTTGTGTCTTTTGACATAGCCGGCGCATTTGATGTGCTTGATTGGAACGTTGTTGCAAGCATAACAGACATTTTACCTATCTATGATTAGCTGAAAGAGATCTTTAAGAATTATATCTCATTTCGGCTCATTGGTTTTGAATTTACAGATGGAGTTCGATGGTTTCGTCTATTCCTTGGCAGTCCCCAGGGATCATGCTTGGGCCCTCTAATTTGGACTATAGTGGCAGGTCGTATTATTAAACAAAGTAAAGCTATAGCACTTCAGTTAATCTCGTATGCTGATGACACAGTTGTGGTTGAAGGTGCCGACACAAGGATGTCACTTGAGAGTAAGATTAATAATGCTGTGATAGTTATTCTACTGACTGTGCCGATTAAAACTTACAGCTTAACAATACTAAGACAGTTTCCATGCTTTTTGGACGTAAAACCACGAAAAAGAGGCGACCCATTTTTAAACATAGAGTTAGATCAATACCTGTGAAGGATAATATTCTTTACTTGGGTTTTCTTTTAGACAGTGTTTTCAATTGGCTAGATCATCTTGAGATGATAAGAACTAAAGTAATTTCCTTTACTTGTAACATGAGAAAAGTCAGAGTAAGATATATTGGAGTTTCTCTTGATTTATTAAAATTTTGGTACAATACTGTGCTTAAAAAGCAGATTGCATACGGTTATGAAGTTTGGTATCGTGACTTAAAGTGCCATGGTATACGAAGATTGTCCTCATGTCAGCGAGTCTGATTGCTCACAATAATCCGTACCTACCCTTCAACGTCGACAGATGTATTGTGTGTTTTAGCGGGGATTTTACCAATAGACATAGAACTTTCTAACTGTGCTCGTCAATATGATATGATCCATGGAGACATATCAGTAGTGGTGGAAGATTCTGTTATATATTCTAATGATCTGGTCAGACGCTTGCCAACATATTTTTACCCAAATTATTATTTAAGACATCATGTTAATTTCCTGAATCCAGTGCGTAAATCTGTTCCAGATCGCTGTCATCCAATTATTTTTACTGATGGATCCCTCATGCCGAATGGTGTTGGTGCAGCATTTGTGGTCTTTTTCAAGAACATAGAGATATTTAACTACAGAATGAAACTTAATATTAAAAATTCTGTGTTCCAGGCAGAATTGGTAGCAATTTTGGAGGCTATACAGTGGTGCGGACGAACTGAGTTTTCTCATTTTTACTTATATACAGATAGCTTATCATTGACCAGCGTTTTGCGTCAGTTGTTTCCTTGTTATTAGGTCCTTGTGATCAGTCTTTGACATTTTCACGAACTTGCGTTTACTCAAAGATACAACTATTCATATAGGTTGGGTTAACGTCCATGTGGGCATCGTGGGGAACGAACGAGCGGATGAACTTGCCAAATCGGTGGTTCTTGACAATATTTATGACAAAGCTGTTGATCTTCTTATTCCTGTGAGTTTCATAAAGCATCATTTTCGTAATAAAAATTTACAAGATTGGCAGAACCGCTGGTCTTTTAGCGATAAAGGTAGGGATACCTATATGGTTATTCCCGAAGATAATTTGAATTTTATTTATTATTCGCAAGTAGCTGCACATTTTGTCTCTGCACATGTTGCGTTCCGTACTTTGCTCCACAAACTGGGTAAACGAGGAAATGATAAATGCACCTGTGGCAAACGCGGCGATGTTAAGCTCTATCTAATTGATAGCTGCTGTGTTTCGGCGGAAAGGTTTGATATGACTAGAAATAAGACTATAGAATGGAATGTTAGAAATATTCTTCTGTCTCATAAAAACTACAAAAAACTATGTACCATTTATAATGATCTAAATGCAAACTTCTCGTTTATTAGATACAAGTTCTGATGCTTTGAATAATTTTTATAGTCTAGACTTTAAATTTTGGTTCCTGGACTTTACTCACGAACTTGTGATTTTATTTACGAACTTGTGATTTTTACCTTAAGTCTGATTTTATACCAGAACTTCGTTGACTTTAAGGTGAACTTTTAATAACAGGACTAATGCATGGCTTAGCGTATACTGGCAAAGTTTATTTTCCTGTTTGATGGAGTTTTCATCAAGTCACGTATATCATATTGTAACTACATAAGTATTGCATATTTTATGTTCATTCTGACATTGTTCAGTTGGTTACTTTTATTAGCAGACAATTGTTATACTGTAATTGCCTATAAAAGTTTGTTATAATTTAGTTTTACATACAGTCAGACATTTGTTAGATTGTGAATTGCCTTTAACAGTTGTTATCCAGATATTTTTATGTTTATCATTTTTGGTGCTGGGGCACATTTGCTTTGTACTACTTATTTTAGTTAAATTAGGACCTGTTACTTTTTCCGGGCCGGTTGCCTTAGTTTGAGTTTCGATGGTTAGTAGTGGGGAACTTCCACCGGGGAGTTAATACCTATGCCAAATTTTGGTGGGTACCCCGGTGGGTGATCTTGTCCTCTTGTCAAAAATCGTAAGTGACCGGCCACCTTTGGCCATATAGTGTATGAAAGGCTAATAAAGCAAGTAAAGTTTTCAAATAGGGTGCTTTACACACAAAATGAAAATAAATAATTTTTTTCGTATGTAGTTTGGAAAAAATAAAAATGATTTTGAATAAAAGCGAAGGTTCGTTCAATTTTTTTTATTATTGTTCAAATTTGATGCTTTTAACTAAAAACATATAAGTTAATTTAATAATTTAAGAAGAGAAGGAATAAAGAATAAAAGAAACTGCGTTACACATAGAGAAAATTCAGTAAAAAAATTTTTTTGACATTTTTACAATAATACAAGTCTAAAGATAAAATAAAGTGAATACATTTTCCTTTACTAATGGAAACTTAGACAGTAAATTATTTTTTCTTATCTTAATTTTACTTCACATCAATACCTCATACGTGTCCTTTGCTTTTATATTATAAAAATTAGAATCACACAAAGGAAATAACAACAAATCGCTTCTTATCTGTTACTGACATATAATATCTTAAAATATCATGATTTTATGCGAAAGGAATATTTACTTTGTGTTTTTTCTTTTCCATATTTTTTTTATGTTCTGTAGATACACTAATAAAAATACAATTTACTTTTTTTCTGAGAAATATTCTGAATTAAACTGAACATGGATCATGGAACATGCATAATTATCTTTAAAAAAAGTTGAATGGAAGTGATTGAAAAGGAAGGTTTATCTGTTATTAAACTAAACATGCATTTTATGCTGAAAAGATATAGCTTCTAATTTCTGTTTAATATATTTTTATTTTGATATTGATAAACTTATATACAACCTGCATATTAAAAATAAAAAAGTAATATTTTTGAAAAGCAAATAATAGCAAAGTAGCACGCATAGATGCCTACCATTGGCATTTTGTGGGTACTATTTGGCATAGTATGTGGAGTGGGTATGCCAACAATAAGAAAGAAGAGGCTGCTCTAATTTAGATCCTTCTTCAGTCAACCGAAAATAATTTCATCGTGTTAAATAATTTTTTTATAGCTCAGTAATTAACCGTTGGGGCACATTTTGACAAAATTTTAAACTATATATAAAAAAAAAACTGTTAAAAAACCTTCTCTCATATTTTCATTTACTATTATAAAAACTTTTAGCCATAATTTTTAATATATAAGACTGCTTTGAAAAAAGAAGTGAAATCTTTATTTCGACTTTGTCATTTTTCACAATCCAATTTTATTGTAATGAATGACTTTTTTTCTACATCGTTTTATGTTATATTAAATATTTGAGTGTCTTTCCTTGATTATTTCAATAATTCATTTTTTTTTTTTTAACGAATGCGTTTAATTTTATTCTATGCTTCAATTTTCGAGGAAAACTATTTTTAAAAATATATTTGATTTTGCAGTAAATCATTGTTTTCTTTACTTATTCAGCTACACTAGATTCATTTTTTATTATTAAATTTTAAACAATTATATATATCTAACTTCTTAAAGTCATTATTATTCATTTAGTTATAGGAATTTTATACAAATATAAAAAGTAAATAGAATTAGAAAATTTTAAGGGGAGTGATTTTGTCAAGTTATTTCTTTATTTAATTTCTTGCATTGTAATATTTTTAAAACACACAATGGAATTATATAAAGTTTAGGCTTTTCTGTTGTAAAAGATATGTTATAAAAACATTTAGGTAAAAAGCAAAACTTATCTGAAAGTCTATTATAAATATGAAAGCTACAAAAACATGGTCTCTAAATGTCAATAAAATTAACCACATTAAATGTAAACAAACAAAGCAGTGAATATGCCATCACGAAGAGACGATTAACAAATACAATTCGATAGTGAAAAACATGGCTTTTATTTTTATGATTTTACATTGCTATAGTAATAGAAAACGAATTTAAATAGAAAGTGCGAAAGGAAGTCATTCAAACGTAAAAAAGTAAATGCAATTATTCTTAATTGCATGAGTGCCCTAATAAAATAATAAATAATAAACAAAAGTTTTATTTAAAAAAACCCTACATTTAACTATATTAATAGTTTTTATACTAGGATTTTTAAAAACTATATTGTGGGAAACAGGAGTGTGTCCTCCGGGGTCTCCTGCAGCCTCTTTTGTTCTATGATCCGGTTGTTTGACTTTGGAGACACATTTGGAATTTGCAGTCTGTTGACATTCAACTTTAAAGAGTTATTTCTGCAGTAAGAACGATGCACATAGAATATGTAACTGCAGATTAATTTTCATACAAAAAAAAGCATTTTTTTTGTATATATATATATATATATATTATATATATATATATATATATATATATATATATATATATATATATATATATATATATATATATATATGCATTATAATTGTATAATGCAAGTTTCCTTGTCACAAAAACATTATATCTAATAAAACATTTTATTTTAAATCTTTAAAAAGTTTCTATTTATTTACTTTTTCATTCAACATTTGATTCAAACTATTTTTAAGAAACTAAACTACTAAACATAATATTGAATCATTTTTGTTAGCTTTGAATTTATTTAATGAACTAACTGTACTCTCGGAAATAAATTCTCATTTAGTTAGTTAATATTGATAAATAAATAGCTATAGCTGAATATCATAATATTAACGATAAGTGTATCTTCATGGTCACACAGATATGTAACGATAATATTTTAAATGTATAAAATGTAGCTGAACTATTTATTTTTATATTCATCTGTTATTATAGATGTTCGTCTTTCGTATTATAAAAAGTTTAATTATGACTCAAATGTTATATTCAATTATTTAAAACCAGGTTTTGTAAAATATAATTGTTATGTACCTACTCTTATAAAAACAAACGCTTTAAAGAAAAAATTAAATATAATCGAATGTATTTTTATACATTCAGAACAGCTTCATATTTATGTAACAATGCAAAAGTATGCAAAAATAATATTTGGGAATGGATATCTCTTATTTATTTGTTTAAAGTTTTGTATAAATTGCTTATTTTTCCTTCTAATATAAATATTGGTAATATATTAAGAAAATTATTGATTTAAAATATATTTACACATTTTAGATTTGTATATTTTAGCTATAAAACCATTAATTAAATTGTTATTATAAGTAAAAATAAATAAATATTATTTGTGATCGAAATATAGTTAGATATTAAAAGTTTAGTGTTTAATTTAAATTTTATGAACCAATCAATGTCCCGGTCCTGGAAAAAAAATTCCATAATAATTCTAAAATATATTAGCAGCTGTTCTATTTCAATATCTTCAATGAATGATGTCTTTTTTTTTTTGCAAGTATATTGCTTCATCCTTTTTTGAAATCTATATTTTTTTGCTTTTTCAGCCATGAAATTTATTTTTTCTAAACTATTTGTACTTGAACTACTTAAAATTTTTAACATATATTTTAAAAATAACAAAAATAATAAATATGGCTTCTACCAGATTAAGTTAATTTTTTAAATCTTTCGTGTGCTAAGATTAATAAAAAATAAACAGAAAACACACACACCTAAAAAAGTTCCAACAATTTCTGTTTCTTTATTAGTTGCTTTGTATGTGATGCTGAAAATTTTAGTTGATTACAGAAATTTGATAAACTTCACTTGTAATGAAATTTTAAGGAACAGACCGATTTCTTTTTGGATATAAATCTATAAAATCAATCTAGGGACAATTTCTTAAAATAATTTATCATTTTACAGAGTTAGCTACAGACATAGCATTCCCAATGTAATTTATGTAAAAAGGTTAAAAAAAATGTTTTATGGTGTAATAAAATTTCAGATTTCCCGAAATCAATATTTTATAGAATATTATCACAGATTTTCTTTATATATTTTTTAAATAGACATTAAAATCCCTTCACAAAAGGAAAAGAAAAGTCCAAACACTGGTTTAAGTTTTACTGCCTTTTTGTATTGAATTAACTAATTGTTTAGGGAGAAAATCTTCTATAATATGAGCTGCCAGCCATATGTTCTACCATTCATTTCATAATGGATATTTTCCACAATATTTAAACTACATCTGCCGTTGAACTTGGAGGCGCGGGGTGGTGCTGGGGGGAAGGGGGGGGGAGTGAGTCTCAATCAATTTAAAACAATTGTTGTATTAGAAGAAGTTGTTTTTTTTTCCTTGAATTCGGTATAATTTTCTTTTATCTGGTAAAAATTATTGTACTTTTTCAGTTTTTTGCTTCTGAAAATTGATTGCCAACTATTTATTATTGTTTGCACTTGTCTCACATTCTGTGAGAATTTATTTTTTCATTCCATGAGTATACTCTAGTTCAAAGAAAGATAAGATTTTTGCTAACAATAAAATGATCATGCATATAAAATATATTGAAAAAAATGAGATATAGTATTGCGATTATGCTAAATATAGGATTGTATTAATTTTGTGTTCCCTTACTTCTCACATCTTATCATTAAATAAAAAATATTGCACCTTTTATAATAAAAACTAAAATAAAAATTTTGTTAAAAAATTAATTTTCCAATTTTAGTTTTAACAGAATAACAAATAAAAGTTAAAATTCTAGTGCTATATTTACTTTGAGTTAAACAATTAAAATATGTGTAAAAACACAAACAATTGTACAAAACTTACTTTCCGGTGCATACATATGTTACAAAGATATAATATAAATATTAATACAATATATAGATATATATCATATTATATAAAGTGCAAAGAAAACTATAACGACAATTAAATACCACTGATGAAGGCCTTGTAAGGGTTGAAAACGTTCTGTGTTTTTCCAATGTATTTTAATATATTTTTATTATATTTTAAATATCTTTATATTATATGTTGCACTTGAAAGTAATTTTTGTACAATTATTTCTTCTGTTATATCTTTTTAAGAATAACAAAGTTAGCAAAAATTTTGTCACTTTGAAATTCCGTTATGAAATATCATTATTAAATTTCTGTTATTATGAAAATCCTTTACTACAAAGTATTTTCGTGGTCCCAAGAAGTTCGTTCTAGTGGAATTTTGCTCTCTTTCAGTATTATTCTATATTTTTTTTTATATTTTTCCACATCTGTTTTTATAGAAATACTGTAATGCACTGTAATGCGGCTGCATGCACAAATGCACAAGACAGACATTAACGCACTACAACATTAATAACACACTGTTATTTCTGTGTTAAAAAGATCTTATTTCAAAAAGTGTGTTAATTGTGTGAATATAGGGTCATTCCATGCAAAATGAGCAAATCAGCTGTGGCAGACATGTCACAGATTTTAATGAAAATCAGTCTCTAAGTAGATCATATATATTTATGAGTAAATGTACTAAAATGATAGATTTCAGGATTGTTTATTTAAGTATTAAAATTTACATTAAAAGTGAATGCAAAATCGAGGTATTGTCCACGTGCTTAAAATTTCAATTTTGATTATTAGTCTTAGGAATGGAAAGACTATATTAAAAATTATTTATAATTAGGAATGAATGATAATTAACAGACTGGCGTAAGTTAGTAATTCTATTTTTATTCCGTATCGAGGAAAAAATTATTTTTGAAAATTTTTGAAGGAAAAAAGCAATATTTCTATTCCTCCTTTACACACGAAGGACAGCTCTGACTAGTTTATATTTTTTTTACCTTATAGCTAAAAGTATATATTTGAAATATCGAAAGTTTCATTTCTGCCTTTTTATTCCTTAATGAGAAAAAAAATAAATAGTAAAAAATGTTCAGGGTAAAATGCAATATTTCTATCACTTCTTTTTAAGTGAAGGAAAGCTTTATTAAGCTTTTAAATTATTTGATATTATAGATAAAGGTGTATATTTTAAATATAGAAACTTTTATTCTTGCTTTCAGTTTATTTTTGCCTCAAGAGAATTTTAAATTAGAGTAGAAAGAAATGACTGAGTTGAACAAAACGCTATATATTAATTCTAAATTCAAATAAACAAACTAGATAGCAGCACTAAATTTTGTTTCCCATGAAATCGTGCAATATTTTAAGAAACACGGATGAATTCAAAGAGGTATAGCGAATGGAGTGTAGAAAACATTACTATTTAGAACAAATTTTTGTTATGTTAGGAATCAAAAGGCAATCTTGAAATTTTTTGAGGATATCATGGATCTTTATTTCTGTGCAATATTGTTAATGTAGATCTGTCCTTTATCAATTTTTGCTCATACAGTAGAGGAAAAATCATGATCTTGTAATTTTTTTTAAAATTGTTAAAGTTAAATAATTTTTTTAAGATGAAGGAAATAAATGGCAACTTTCAACCCTGGGGAATTCGATCTCCATATGTCATACTACATCAGGCATTGATTTCACAGATGTTTTTTAACTCCTTTGATTTTTATAACATTTCTAATTTTCTCAAAATTCACAAAAATTCAATTTTTACAACCAATTTATAAATAATCATGGTGTTACTAGATTATTATTATTCAGTAAATAAGAAGATAATTTTTCAGAGTTTACAAAATTATATAAAAAAAATCCTTTCTGTTATATAGTTTTCAAGATACAGAACTTCAAACTTGCAACTTTGGACGATTGCGCTCATGCCATTCTATATCACAAGTTTTTTAAATGTCCAAAACTACTAAAAAAATTATTTTTGTCAAGACATTTTGCAGAGCATTACTTAAATATGAATCGAACCTGTGCATCGAATATTGGCTAGTATGTGGCCACGACTTTTTTAAAAATTTTGCTCATTTTACGTGGAAAGACCCTATAGTGTGATATTTATTGTGTTCTAAATTATGTGTGATGCTTGAAATGTGTTATTAATTTGGAGACAAAGTGACGCACTGCACAACACTATCGTAAAAACATATTTTCCTCACACTATTTACAACACTATTTTTAGAACACATTTATGTATAGCAACACTTTTCATACATATTCAGAACACTGTCGCAACACACTATAGTGTTGTATTTGGGTTTCTTGTGAAGTGTTCTGACTGACAACACCATAAAGTGTTGTTAATTTGAGGCCAAATGGCGCTGTTTTATGCGTTTATTTTTGTGTTCGAGCATTTGCAGTGTATTCTTCTGCAACAGTCTCAGAGATAGCTCACAGAAGCGATACGACAATTTCTGTTACAGTGAACGGAGTAATTGTCTTCACTCTCTCTTATTAAACTATAAATAATAATAACATATTTGAACATTATTAAGTGTATATGAGATCATTTTGTATACAACAAAGATAAATTTGATATTAGAGAGTTAATTGTAAACTACTTTTCCATATTACATTAAAACATGGAATAGCTTTCTCACATCAAATTTCTTACAGAAATTATTCTACTTCATGATATAAATGAGAAAATATTTTTTAATTGTTTTTATCTCATCAGATTTTTACATTATTATTATTATTAATATTATTTATTTCAAAAAATCTTCGGTTTTTGACTTGCATAAGTGCTTCAAATTTTGATTTTCTCAAGTTCTACCAGGCGTAGGGAATTGTTTGAACCATCATTTAAAACAGAATTTCATACGGTTTAATTTGATATGCAAGTTGACTATGCTTGGTTAAAAAAATAATTTACATTTTAAAATTAAAAAAAATGAGATAGTCTTTTTTAAAAAAATTGAAAAAAAAAATGTATGTTTTTTGTAATATTACAATTTTTAAATCCTGAATTATTTAGAGTGAGATCTTAATAGTTTTATTAAATAAAAGCTGGATATTACCATACAAATAAATAAATAAATGAGAGTATGATTATTATTGTATGGTAGTTTTCAGCTTTTGTTTCATAACTTTTGATCCCACTTTTAAAATTTCAGGACACAAAACATACAATTTTTTGAAAATTTTTAAAATCACTATCCCATTTTTTTAAACAGAAATTTCGCAAGATAACTGAAAGTCTCCGTTTCGAAAACGGAAATTTCCATTACGGAGAATCCGGGAAAAGACGTAAAAAAATTCATTTTAAACACGGATATTTCCATGACAGAAATTATTCTGAAATTCACAGAGGTAAACTGGCAACTGTGCTGCCAGCAATTTTCCTTTTTTAGACGAATTCCGAATTTGTTTGTGAGAGTGTCGTGCATGCACACTAGGGCTATTCGTTTTAACTGAACTAACACCAAAGTTTTATTTGACTGGCCGTATGTGTTTTGATATCATGGTGGTCTGACTTGAGCGTTTCAACTTTGTAAATGTATAGCTTATACATTTAAGTTATTGATAGTCTATTTTCATAGAAATAAATTGTCTATACGTGTCTCAATCGTATTCGTGCTTTATGATCGCACCAGGAACTACTTCTGCCGCACATATTTTGGTGCCATGGTCATCAACGCTTTAAATTTTATCTTTTATTCGAAATTTGTTTAAAAAATGTGTAAGTTATATCAATTTAAGTGTATAAAAATAGTTATTTTATCAATATGGAATTAAAAATATATATACAAAAGCTGAAATAACTAGACTACATCCCGCATACATCCATATCAGAAGAATTAAGAAAAAAGCAACAACATACGCTTTTTTAAAACCTGGAAATAGTAACGCTTTCTTTCCTTTAATGAATTTCTTTACACTTGTTTTTAACGCGTATACATCGTAGGACACACTATTTGTTTACATTTATCAGATTTGTAATATTTTTAGAGATGTTTAAGCAGACAACTGCTATAGTCGCTTCTTCCAAATTTATTCTGAATATGATAGCAATAGTTTATATTATTTTTCTTTATGGCATATTAATTTCAGTGCTGCAGCAACTCCATTTTATATCTGATGCTAAAACTTTTAGTTTTTTTCTACTGATTACGGTTTTATCAAGATTCATATCTATTTTCGCTTAAGATTTAAACATGTCTGTCTAAGATTTAAACATGTCTAAACATGTCACACTATTAAATTATTAGTCTGGAGGACTATGCAATTAACGAGTTATAATTTATGTTGGATTTTTATCAAACAATTACTCTATAAATACGGATTATGCTGTTCAAATAGTAAAGTAGTCAGGACGGGTTCTTCTTAGGTATTGAATGTATCAGAACAGGACATTTGTGATCCGGAGCTAAGCAATACGATGGATATTGTTAATTAAAGGGGAAAATAGACACTTATTTAAATGCGTCTAAATATGTTTTTCGTGCGCTAGTACATATAAAATTTACTAGATATATTATCATACTTATCATCCGATGCAGATGATTTAATTTAATTTAAAATTAATAAAAAGATCCCAGGGGATTGTTTAATTCTTCCACAACCTGTCAGTCTAAATTGCTTCCAAAAACTGATAATCTGTGACATTTAGAAACACTAAAATAACAATATATCCCTGATTTCTTATTACACAGTATCATCCAAAGTGTAACTGGGTTGATGCACTATTATAGTAGGGGCTTTTTGATAAAAAATACTGTTGGATCTTTGTTTGAATGCATTCTTTGGACTGCTTCGGAATACACAATTTGCAATTTGTGGCGATACATTCTTTGAGATTCATAGAAATATATAGTCGGGTTCTTTGTTGGAAAATGGTTCGTTGCCCAATAGGACCGCATATTAGGGATTTTATTACCGTTATGTAACTGCTGGTTTCTGCCATTAACCTAATTGTAATATAACGAAAACTGATAACAGCACCAATCTCTTTTGAAATAAAATATACGAAGTTTATTTAACACAAAATGATATATACACAGTATTTACATCAGGAGAGAAGTATGTACACTTTTACTATTATTTATGAGCAACAATTTTTCCACTAAACTACACATATCACTTCCAATACGAAACTAATATTTCCTCGAATGCATTCCCGCTTTCTGCACATAACCGTAAACCACAACTACTAACTCGGTACTCCTATCTTCACTTCCATTCACTTTCCTTTAAAAAAAGTTGAAAGGAGGATGGTTGCATGACACTAATGTTGTCATAGCCATTTTGCGCTTTTCGAGTGCACCTAATTCTATTTGAATGATTTTTATTGTATTAATTTTAATTTAAAATTAATATTTTATATCGTTGATATCTAGTAAATCGAAAGTATCTAGTAATACTAATTTAACATTGATGTAGTAATGGAGACAATGCAGTACTAGAAACAACATATGCATAAATTATAACAAATCTCAAATAATAAATTTTAAAGAGTTTAAGTGTATTTCATATTTATAAATTTTAAAATATAATTATTATTTTTTAATTTTTTTATAGTCTAGATAGTGATTTAAAATCATATATATCTCTAGGTACTTTGTTCAGAATTTTCAGTCATTTAAAAGAATGGAACTAAGAAAAGAAGTATTCTAATTCCAGACGTATCATCCGCAGATCAATAAAACTTGTTTCGAATCATAAATTTTGTTTTATGCCTAATCTGTACCACGCAGAAAAAGATTATTTTAAATTTATTAAAAATGTTGGGTCTAAAAGGGAAATACGGATAATATCTAAATATTAGGATTTTATATTGTGTTTTTATTTCAGATTGCTTGAATTCAGTACTCCATTTCATTATATTGACTTTAGATTATTTGCGTTATGTATCTCGTTACATAAAAAATCTGTGATCTAAAATTCATGGTATGCAACGCTCTGTAAGCATGTGGTTGCCCAGAAGTACAGTGCCAGAATAACCCACTTTCCATAAATAAATCCCACCTACATTACTTAAATTTAGCGGAACCTCTTGGTGAAAAAATGCAAGCTATATTATTCGTCAAATCAACCAGTTCTACTCATTCGTCATTTTAATTTACCCTTTTAATATCTTCCAATTTATAATTGACACATTTTTCCTATTTTGTCTTCGAATATTTTCTCCTTTTTTCCGCTGCAGTGACTGTTTATTTATTTATTTTGTAATTAATGAGTATCTAATATATAATATTTAAATTGCAAGTATGTATTTTTAATAAGTTATATATGAAGCTAAAATAAAAAAAATGAAATATACGAGCCTTTATTACACTTTTCCAACGAATAATTGAATTTTAAATACTATTTGTAATTTCAAAGCTTTATATTTTTAGGTAATTTATTTATAGGAATTTAATTTTAATCTTGATCTGTATTTTTAAAAAAATCCGATTTTTTTAATATTGAATAAAAATGTACTTTAGTTTACATTTGCATTTTATAAATATTATTACTTTTAAAATTCTTGCAAGTTGCATTATCACTTACAAACAGTCATAAATTAAATTAAAGTTGAAGTATAGTGACACCTCAAAGGAGTACACAAACACTTTTAAAAATTCTAGTTACTCGTGTTTGAAAAATTTATAAGTTTTATAACTTCACAAGTACTTATGATTAATTTTATGCATAATGAATTAACAAACATAAGTTTCGCAATCCATTCAGTTTGAATCTCCGTTAAATTTAAATATTCTGAATTCGTAATAAGTTTGTTCTCTTAACGCATGTAATACCAGAAATACCTAAAATGCCTTAAAGGCATTTGTTAACATTTTAACATTCTATTCCGTTTTGTGTTAGTAACAGTACTTTGGTAGAGACTAAATTTTCTAAAATTTCAGAGCAATTAAAAGTCTTAGTGATCATTTTCTGTAGTTATTGAGAATATATATATAAATATATATAAATATATATAAATTAAATATTTTAACTCTTTCAAGACGTCTTTAGTCTGAAAATAGCCATAGCCATTTACGGTACAACAATTTTAAAATATAACTTTTTGCCATTGATTTCTATTTCAAATTTATAGAAATATTCTACAAATAAATTGTTGTGAATAATTCGTAGCCAAAGCTAATATCTGAAATAATAAGCGCGACAAGCTTTGTCGTGTCTTACTTGACAAAGAACTGCAAAAAGGTAAAGTTTATCGATTATCCAGAGTGAGTAATTTTACTTGTATTTAGATTCGTAAGTTAAAAGTTAGATCTTTAAAGATTTTAGCATGACCGGATGTAGCTTTCTAGATGAATGTATAAAATTTATGCTGCGAATTTGCTTATTTGTCTTATGGTTTACTGTTTAAGTTGCTTCACCCGTGTCATGAAAATGACTGACATCCCAGTGACATTACAAAGATGCCACAGATGACTATTTTTTTTAATTCTATTTAGCATCCCTCTTTAAAAACAAAAATCTTTTACATACAGGTTGAGAACATTTGCAAGGGAAATACACTATAAAATGATTTTAAAAAAATAGTGGAGTAAACAGAATGTAAAAGTAGTCGTCTATGGCACCCCTGCATTACTTAATCCTCCATCACTCGCACCTATTTTTGTCATCCGATCACTGGCGAGGGTGTTATAAGCACTACAAATTTTTTATCACAATTTTTAAATTATAATTATTTATAATAATTTTATAATTTAGTTGTATATAAAGTATCTTATTTTAACTAATTCTAAATAAATACCATTAACAAATTCACGAAACATGTGATTAAATAAAAAAAAGAGATGAAATGTTTATATATACTACTAAATTGATGTTAAAATTATATGAAAAGATTTACATTTATTATTTACAGTACTTGTATTCTTAAAATATTGTCTCATGGGATTATTTTTTGCTATATTGCAACACACATTAAGTAATCAGACTGTAGTTTGGCATCAGAATCTTGTTACAATATTTCATCAACTTCTCGTACTGTTTCCCAGTTGTAATCCGAACGTTCCTTACAGTTTTCGTCATCTTCCTGAAACATCATATGTACCTACTGCCTCATCAACTTCAGAATTTGACGAAACAGATTAAAAACAAAAATGTTATTCGTAAATTTAATTTTCCTATGATAAAAATTAAATAACTCTGCATCGTAGCATATCTTTATTTATCATAAAATATCCCGTGATTATTCTCGGGGCTATTCATCCCAGCTGAAAATTTTCACGTCCTCACTTCTTCAGAAACCAGTTAGAAATTGCTCGTCAAACGTGGCAAATGAGGTACGTTCGTACTATAACTAGTTTTATAAATATTTTTTGACCGCATATTTTACTGAATGTATATTTTAGTGCACGTCAATAAGTGCATATTCATTTTATTCTGTATTGAAAGGCTGTAATATCCTTAAAATGCACTTGAATTTTTTTTTTTCACATTGGCCGTCATGTAACGGAAAAATTTTGACTGCCCCTGTCATTAAACTATACATTCGATTTTCATAAAATTTGAAATGACTCGACAAAATTTTTCAAAAATTATATATTTAAAATTTCGGACCATTCGGAAGGCTGCAACATCATTAAAATGCACTTGCAATAATTATTCCCATTGCCCGTAATGTAACGGAAAAATTTTGACTGTCCCTGTAATCAAACTATAAACCCGATTTTCATAAAATTTTAAATGGCTCTACAAAATTTTGCAACAATTATATATTTAAAATTTCAGACTATTCGGTCGGGTAGTTTTTGCTCTGTTATATGCGGACAGACAGACAGGTTGACGGACTGAACGATGACTATAGGTGCTACGTATTTAATATCAGGTTGTCATGAAAGTTTCCCGCCACAGCTAATACGGTCTGTGCAAACAGTTCACATTGACGTGTTTGCCTATATTTTGTCAAACGATTTTTGGCATTTGAAAGAAAGAGACTTGCTTTATAACACTGTGTTGGGAAATTTGTAAAAAAAAATGTCGTTATCATTAAGTACAATGTGTCTAAAATGGAACTATCACGCTATCAGATTAGAGCTATCATTTACTTCCAGTTCTGTTGCAAAAAGCCAACTACAGAATGTCACCGAATAAAGTGTACAGCTTTAGGTACTTCTGTTATATCATATGCCACTGTGAAGGTTTGACGGAATGGTGGTTATATATAAAATTATAGTTAATTATATATATTATTAACAGCATTATGTAATGGGGATTTGGGGTAAAACTTTCGTTACAACCTAATATAATCACGAACGCACCTAAAAACGGTAGAATGAACATCTTTTGGCAGTAGGCGCGACATCTAGGAGTATGCAGTAGGATGGTTCGAAAAAAGGTGAAATTTTTTATTTCACTTTCTAATAGAGCTAAAAAGTTGCCTTTTGTAATTTGAAAGATAACGCAAAAAGTATTTTTGAAATCGGTTAATATGTTTAAGTCGCGCATGGCATTTGGAATTTTGAAAATGGACGATTTTTGTAATTAATTTTAAAATTTTTAAAACTTTCAGACCTACATCTAATGGCGCGTAAATGTCACCTTTTAGAATAAAAAGAATAACGTAAAAAAATATTTAAAAGCATTTAATAGAGTTAGGTCGTGCATTGCACTTGTATTTGAGAAACTATATTCAAAATTGGCGATTTTTGAAATTAAAGATGAAAATTTAAAAAAGTTCATACTGACTTCTAATAGTGCATAATATTTGTATTTTGAAAATTCAAGAATAACGCAAACAGAAAAATTGAAATCCGTTAAAATCTTTTGATGGCACATCGTCATTGAATTTAGGAAAATATTATCAAAAATGACGAAATTTTATATAAATGATCAAACATTTCTTTTCACATCACCGTCTAATAATGTAGAAGCATTGCTTTATTTGTATAATAAAATAACATAAAACTAATTTGAAATTAGGTTTATAATTTTTGGGTGTGCATTGTTTTCAATATCATGAAAAGTTTTGTAAAGTGTTTTATCAATTAATTTATTTATTGAAACTTAAACAATTATATTGAAACAAATAATAAAACACTGCTTAGTAAAGCACTTTTGAAGAGTATTGGTGGAAAAATTTTAAACGATGTGAATTAAACTAATTTGGAATAGTTGTGAAATCCTCTCTTATCTAAATTTTGTACTATATGTAACGACTTGTACTCATAATTTTTTTATCGGTCTTCGGCATTAGGGATTGCAAAAGGAAATCTAATCTAACCTAGCAGTCTTTCTTATTAGCTATAGTTTTTCAAGAGTTTCACTCAAAAATTTCACACTTCGTTCCAAAGCTTATACGTGACACGAAAACGACTTTATATTTTTCATTTCAAATACTGAAAGAGCTTTTGAATCAATGAGAGACAAAATGCTGTCACTTGGTGTCATAAAATTTCGCACAGATCTCATAGCTCTTTCGGTTACAGATTGCATTGCTTTTCAGATCCGTCTGTATCTCAATACCCTTATATGTTCTCATACATCAGTTTTAATTGAAAATAACATGTTTTGGGGATATGGAAAGAAGGCATTATGCTCAGTAAGAGAGTCTCTCCTGCAATTTTTTTGGTAAGTGACGCGATGTTTTATTGACTTGAAATCATGCATTGTAACTAAAAAATAGAATGATTATTCTTAATGTCAAACCCTACACACGTATATGTCTTCATGGCGAATAACACAAATTGTTTCAATTCACTGGTAGGGTTTTCAATGGATACGTACAGACTGATTTTCCTGTTTGCGGTCGTTAGTCAGAAATCATCCTCGATTATGGACAGCAACATCCCCAGAAAAGGAACGTGCAGCATTACATATATCAAGAAGATATATTTTTTCTATGTTAACTGAAGTCATTTGATTTTTTATCAGTCATTATTGGGATATTCCTTTTCCTTAATATGAACTGGGCAACAGACAGTGTTACACTACCAGGTGGTAGCTTTCACTTTAAAGAATTGATAGAAAACTGTTCTGTCATTTGACCTTTTTTGTAAATAATGGTTACTTGACCGTATTTTGAAGGCATTATGACCATATTATTGATCATCATATTATGGTCAGGATCAAATAAAATTGCGTTTAATAACAGTTATACACTGTTAAAAGTTTTGCAGCATTCTGGCAGACCGTTTTTTGAAAAAAAAAAAAAAAACTGTTTCATAACCATCTTACCATAAAATGGACAATAATATGGTCAGAATAGTGTTAAAATTACGGTTGTGTAACCGTTTTCGGAAAAAACGGTCAAATGACCTGCCAGAATGCTACAAATTTTTAACAGTATAGGCAAGCGGTCGAATGACTGAAGAGTAAGCTCAATTTGTTTAATAGTGTACCTATAGGGCATAAAAATAAAACCTGCCTATTGCTTTTCCATCAATATGTTGAAACAGTGCCTAAAAGGCAATTCAATGAAATGCAAAAGGTAAAAATACATTGAAAGGGTTTCGCGATAGGCATTTCGAAAATTCGAATAACCAGTTTTTTCAGTTCTGTAGTGATAGAAGTACCGTCACATCCAACTACAAATACATCATCTAAGGAGATGTTCTGTTTAGATAGATATAAAACAGCGCTTCTAAAACGTCTTTTTAAGTTGTAGTTGTAGTAGTAATATGACCAATGTACTTTGAACCTGGCACCTGAATTACCGAAATGTGCTCTTTTTGAGAATATTTTCTATTTCAAATGCCATGAGCGACTTAAAGGTATTAACCGATTTTAAATATTTTTTGCGTTATTTCTATTTACAAAGGTTGCCTTTTACGCGCTATTAGAAGGAGGTCTGAATGGTTTTTTTTTTTTTTTTCATTTTCATCATTTAATATTAAAAATCGCCCATTTTGATCATATTTTCCCAACTACAATTGCATTAGGCGACCTAAAATTATTAAATAATTTTAAATATTTTTGACTTATTCTTTTTATTCTAAAAGATGATATTTACGCACTATTAGATGTAATAGAAGCACGCCTTGTTTGCGCCTGATGAAAAAATACTCAGTGATGATGTTTCAAGAAGAAATTTTAATTCTTATTCATGCACTTATTTTCTTTCTTTTATTAGATGTAGGTCTGAATATTTTAGAATGTTCTTCATTAATTTCAAAAATTGTCAATTTTTATCATATTTTCCAAATTCAAGTGCGATGCGCGACCTAAAGATATTAACCGATTTCAAAAATATTTTTTGCGTTATTCTTCCAATTACAAAAGACAGCTTTTCTGCGCTATTAGTAATTGATATGAAATATTTCGCTTTTACCCACCCACCCTACTATGCATCTACTAAAATTATTTTACCTTGAACTTGACTAGCTTCATACTTGCGCGCATGTTTTAACTGGTGGAGTGATTAGAAATCACCAAGCGAGTAATGGAAGGTTAAGTTGATTGGTTTGTTGTTTTCCTATTGGCCTAAGATCAAAAGTCGGACTTGGTGCAGGAGACAAAATATCATAAAATCTAAAACTGCATAACTCAAATGCTTATAATCTTGACAACTGGATGGGGTAAACTCCATCTAGATCAAGATATATTTTACAGACAAACATGTAAAACCGATTGTTAAAATAAATTAATCTAAATAAGAAACATGGATGTATAATTTATCATTCAGCAGCTGTAAAAAAATCTGCTTCTTATAAAAAAAATAGAAAAGTGCACTCTAAGTTTTGTCACAGACAAACGCTGGACGTGGGGATTTAAAATACTGTCCGCGCAAATGTCAAAGCGGAGAACAAGCGGTTAAATTGCGATATTTGACGAGTTGAAAGAAAAGGCAATGAAAACGGAAAGACACAGGTTCTCGAATGAGCAATTCGAAAAGGAGCATGACGTTTTACTCAGATGTATGAAACAAGTACAAAGAACAAACTTAGCATAAGTTAGAAAGATAAATTCATATATAGTCTTATGAAATTTAATGAATAATAAGTGAATAATAACATTTTAAAGTTTAAATGGATAAATGACTGTACAGTTCAGAGTTTTAAAGACCTTAAAACTTTCTTTAACCTCTTCTCCACACTGTAAAAAAATCTCGATGAATAATAATAAATACTTTTTTCCGCATCACAAGGCGCATTTTTATATATATATATTATTAAGTATCATTACTAAGTTCGATTTCTTTTTTATATCGTAAATTTTGAACATTTTCACATTGTTAATTTAAAAACATAAAAAAAATTATGAAAATAAATTCCCGTATTACAATCTGTACACTTTATATGCTAAATCAAAAATAAAGATCAATTTCAAAAATAAAAATAATTAAACATTATTTGAACCAATTTCAAGTCTAAATAGTTTGTAAATTTTTATTTTACTTATTTTAGTTTAATTATATATACTAATTGTTATAAAGGCCTCTATTTTTAAAATTTAGTGAAACCCATTGCAATTTTTTTTTATGATTTACTTGCTTCTAATGAAATTCGTGAGGAACAGCATATGATTCTACAATAGTATAATTTATTATTTCAGAATAGTGTTATACAGTTATTTAATTATTACTATTAAATAGGTCAAAGATGCAATTTGGGGTGGGCAAATTCGAACATACATTGATCAAAACAGATTTACGTTTTAAAAATCTGGCAATATTGTATAATAATTTTGGCTAGTTAAATCAGAAATTTTCTTATAGTGCGCTCTAGAAATTGAGTACAAAAATGCCATATTAAATGCCGTTTAATTATTATTAGCAAAACATGGAACTAATCAAGGAAATATCTTTAAATAATTCATAATGTTTACAATGATTTACATTCATACAATGCAAATTATCGATTCCCATTGGTAAACTCTTATTTTTAAACGCCGAGGAATGAAATAAATATTTATTTGGATAAAAATGCAATTGAATTTCGAATATTTAATTCATGTAACTTAGCGATTTGAATAATTGATTTCCAGAATCCTACATTATCTCAACAGTTAAAAAAAATCGAATCTTATGATTTCGACTTTCCAAATTATAGCATATGTCTGAGAGGCGTTAAATAGTTAAGTTATTTTCCTCTTTCAAAACAAGTAAATTACGCTGTTGCACTTAGGTTTTAGGTAGAAAAAAAATATATTTTATTTTTATTTTTTTGCTTTATGAAACTTTAAAATGTAACATTAAATAAAACTTGAATTTTCTAATATTTAAATACATTTCACTTACATTTTTTCATGTATTATAAATGTGATGTATTGATATTTTTCTACAAAATATTAAAATATATATACTTTAAATGCATGTGCCAAGATACATTTCGATGAAATTTATGTTATGAAATATTTATCTATTTATGAAATATTTTATACTTTATCTCATTAATATGTTAAAAATTTACTGATAGAGTCTATTCACTCACTCTCTTTTTCTTTCACAGACATATATGTATACATTATATATATATATATATATATATATATATATATATAAGCTAAATAAAGGTTTAAAAAAAATAGTATCCATGTGATAAGCACTACAGCTGCAAATAACCAAACAAATTTTATGTAGCACATTAGGATTAAAATGTATATGGCAAATCTAGAATTTCGCCCCATAATTAAACTGAATATAAACAAGAAAACATAAAAGAAATGTTAACAGATACAACTTGAACAAGAGACTTAAAACAAAAAAGCTGTGACCTCATCGACAGTGGGCATTTTATAAAAGCACAGCAATGATTCAGACCGAATGCTATGCACAACAGATTGTTGCAGTAGTGGCGGTGGGTTTCGGCCAGAGTATCGTAATACACAAAAACGTTCGAAAGCATATTACAAACAATCACCCACTGGACCCGACGCAACAATACACAGCATAAATCCCAATGTGAAGTCACAGTTAATGTAAAACGGATGTATAACGTACACTAAAAGTGCAAAACTTTTTACCCAAACCTAAGCCACACAGCTACGAAAAATAACCAAAATCCAAAGTTCTATAATCCATCCGTGTTCATTCCGTGAACGTTACCACACAAACGCAAATATCCTTCTAAAACCGTCCAAAAAGGCTTTAAGTGATACAAATCATTAACTGTTAATCATATCACAATTACTCAAAAATCAAGACCATCTGTAAAACTAATATTTCTATATATATACTTAAAAGGTATGTTATTTTTGTAGTAAAAAATACCGAAAAAATGAAAAAGCTCTTTGAGAAATAAATTTTTAATCAACTAGAGTTTATAGTAGCGAAAACCCTGACCTATGATTATATTGATGTAAACACGCTTATGTATCTTTGAACTCCATTTAACCAATCGGTTAATCTCAAAACTAAAATTATTCCGTTTATTGCAGATTAAAATATGTATACCATTTGGAATGATTATTTTCAAGTCAAGAGCGTCATTGTCGTTTACATTTGTTTCGTTTTTTCAAGACTAGAATATCTGGATGAATGTCCCGTGATATCTCGAAAAATCAGGATCACAGTTCAAAATGATCAAATCATCAATTTATCTAAAAGCAGATTATTAACATCGTTAATGACATTACAGTATTGAAATTCATACAAAAAAATAAAAATATGTTAGCTGCCGTTGAAGAATAACTTTTTAGCATGCTTATCCCATTATTATGTAAATAAATATTTGAATATGTTTATACATAGTTATTACATAAACCAAAATTACGTAACATTTAAAATAAATTAAAACTGAATCAATATCATCCTCATTTAAAACTATAACTTTTAATAGGATATTTTTAAACCCGGAAATGGGAATATTTGTAAACTACATTAAATAGGTAAAACAAAACCCATAGATTTAATGCAAGCTACATTAAATATCAAAAGAAATAAAACATATATCTTCTTCTTGTATAGAAAAACATCCAAATTTACATCTCACATATGTTAATGAAATCCCATCATATATTCTAATACAACACAAGACATAAACTAGTTGGATGTGCCAATCCCAAAACTTTCTTCTATCTTATATATCTTAATATTTCAAAAAATAGTTACACATGTTAATACTTCAATATTATTAGTTCAATACTATACCAACTTTGATTTTTATCTTAAATTTCTGCTTCAGTCAATTAAACGAACTAAAAATGGGTTAATCTATATCATGATATTTGATAAAATTAATAATTTTTCCTTATTCTCTTGTTATCAGATGTTTGCGAATAGCCAGCTTAGCAGGAAGCGAGTTCTCGCCTTTGCACGAACCGCCGATGGACAATAGAACTACGAAAAATCAAGAAAAGTATACAAAAATCGTTATCACAGTCGTCACAAAATCGTTACCGCGCGATATTTCCAAATTCAAGGAGGACCTGTTGGCCAAAGCCAAAATCATGCACAGAAAATTTGGTTCAACTGTATGCATAATTTTATTCACTTTTCGATTGTACAATAAAGAAAATGGCACAAACATCGCTATAACAGCGCCCCCTACCGGCAGATTTTTTTCAAATTCAGGGAGGACTTGTTTGCCATAACCAGAAACGTACACAAAAAATTGTTTCAATTCTATGCATACCTTCATACAATTTCCGATGGTTTAATAATGAAAATGGTGCAGACATAGCAATTATAGCGCCCCTTCCGGCGGTGTTTTTCCAAAATCAAAAACAAACACAAAATATTTGGCTCAATTCTATGTATAACTTCATAACACATACAAAACATTTTTTGTTTAATTCTATGCATAAATTCATACACTTTTCGATGGTAAAATAATGAAAATGGTACAGACAGTGCAATTGCAGCGCTCCCTTCCAGCGGAATTTTTCCAAATTGAGGGAGGACCTTCGAGCCATGACCAAAAACAAATACAAAAGTTTGGCTCAATTCTATGTATAACTTCATACACTTTTCGATGGTACAATATTCAAAATGGCACAAAAATCTCTATTACAGCGCCCCCTACCGACGATTTTTTTTCAAATTCAGGGAGGACCTGCTTGCCATAGCCAAGAACTTAAAATAAAAAATTTGATCAATTCTATGCATAACTTCATACACTTTTCGACGGTACAATTTTCAAAATCGCACAAATATCGCTATTACAGCGCCCCCTACCGGCGAATCTTTTCCAAATTCAGGGAGGACCTGCTTGCCATAGCCGAAAACTTATATTAAAAATTTGGTTCAATTCTATGCATAACTTCATACAATTTTGGATGGTACAATATTCAAAATCTCACAAAAATCGCTGTTACTGCGCCCCCTACCGGCGAATTTTTCCCAAATTCAGGGAGGTCCTACTTGCCATATCCAAAAACTTAAAATAAAAATTTGGTTCTATTCCATGCATAATTCCATGCACTTTTGAATGGTACAATATTCAAAATATTCAAAATCGCACAAAAATGGCTATTACAGCGCCCCCTACCGGCGAATTTTTTCCAAATTCAGGGAGGATCTGCTTGCCATAGCCAAAAAGTTTGGTTGGCATAAAAATTTGGTTCAATTCTATGCATAACTTCCTACACTTTTTGAGGACACAATGGCGACAGACAGACGGACAGACAGACATTTTCTATAAACATGTTTTTTGGTATCTCTGACTCCTAAAGCGTGTAAATCCGTCTAAAACTGGAAGTCAAAAAAAAAAGTTCGATTACAATACTTTCTTCTATTGAAGATAGAAGAAAGTAAAAAAGAAAAATTATGTGTCCAGCATAGATTATGTAAAATTTTCCAGCATATTCAGATTACTAAACTTTTCAGTTTATTGATTTGAAAAATGTCTAAATAAATAATTTAGAAAATGCATACGGCAGCTGACAGCTACGTTAATGCAACTACCACCAATAGTCAGAAATATATCAGTTTTTTTTTGTGTGTGTAGCAATTTTTATTATCTGTAAAGTTGTATGTATACTACTTAGTCCGATAAAAGTTAGTTCAATTACACACATAGCACTCTTGAAATTTTCTATTCTTTAATTTCCGTCAATAAATGGAAATGTACTTGAGATATTTTATGTAGTTCTGTACATAACCTGTAGAATTTATATTAGCCAAGTAATTTGTAAACAAATAGATAAATTTTAAAAGCATGTTACAACAGAAAATGCACTTCCAACATTTTTTTTCCATAGGCAGTAATGTAGCTAAATACTTTTGCTTGGCCCTCTAAATGAACAATAAATTATATGCACACCAGATTCTATAATAATCTCTCTGTAGAACACTTTAATGATATAAATAAATTTCAATATGTTTAACTAATTAAATATCATTAAAATACACTGGCAACGATATTTCAATATAAGCCGTAATATAACGAAATTCTTTTGTGTGTGTCCCTGCAAATGAACCTTAAACGCTACACACTTAATTTTCAATACAGAAAATGCCATTGCAAACCCGAATAATATATATAATTTTCATGAGAATATGACTATATTTACGAGAGTTAGATTATGGACAGACGGACAAACCGAATTCATAAAAAATTCAAACTAACAATATGGAATTTTACTCCAATAGACAATCAGAAATTTTCTTTGCATTCATGATAAAAATACATTATATAAAACAATAAAAAATATTTTTTAAGGTAATAAATATACTGAAAAAGAGTTACATTGAAATTTGTTTCAGATTTCTGCATACATATGTTATCCATTCAATATAAACAGCTATAAAAAAAGACAGACTATGATCTAATAGTCGTAAAATTTTGATGATATAAAACTACAATATGGAGAGCAAAAGTTCCAAGTCACATTTTATACTCTAAGTCATATTGCATAAATGAAGAAAATACATATTTGTTACATTCGTATGATAGATTGCATAGATAGATATATCTGACAAATGCAAAAGAAATCTCATCATACATTGAATAGAAAAAAAGAGACATTTCAAAAACAATCTAGATTTTTTCATTAATCTAAAATATACGACTTACAAAAGTATTACTGAATCGAAGGATACAGCATATATTCAAAATATTAGAATAATTGAGAAAAAGTAATAATAAAAATTATTTTTCATTTATTTATATTTTATAACATTATATTACATTTTTATATTATTATATTATAGTATAATAAATGAGGTATACAGCCTTCTAAAATACATCAAAATATAAGAATAAAATTTACATTGGTTCAAAATATTAGAATATTTTATTTTACGCAACAATATTACCCTATGAATATGAAGTAAATGGTAGTTACTATTTTGTAGCATACCCTTTAGCTTTCATAACAGCGTACAATCGATCTTGCATACTATATACAAGGGGTTTACAAACATTTCTATCAAAATTAGCCCAAATAGACTTTATACGTACTACTAACCCAGTTTAACTTGAAAGAAAATTTTCTTGGGGTTTTTTCTTCATTATACACCATACATTTTCGATGGGATTAAGGTCTGGTGAGTTTGGTAGCCAAGGAAGTACTTTAATGTTGCGTTAGCGGAGCCAATTCTTAGTTGACACCGAGGTTTGCGGTGACGCTAAATCTTGTTGAAAGATGAAATCATCTTCAAATAAATCTTCTGATAATGGAATCAGGTAATATTCCAAAATTTCTTGATGTATCTGAGAGTCAACCTTTTTGTAGACGATGCATAACTTTCGAGGACTTTCTGCACTCATGCACCAAACTATGACACTAGCAGCAAATTTTATGGAACGATTAAGGCATTCTTTATAAAATGCTTCTTGCTTCATTCTCCAAACTGGAATACCTTGTTTAGCATATGAAACACAAAACATACTTTCATCATTAAATAATATATTTTTCGAATCGTCTTCGCTCCATAAACGTCTTGATTTACACCAATTCAATCTTATACGCTTTTGTTTTACAGTCATGAGAGGTTTTATTTTCGCTACACAAGATACAAACATTAAACATTACAAACAAGAAACAAGATACAAACATTAATTTAAACCTTGCAGGAAAATTATAGCGATTATCCTAGGTCACATAGTTTTTGAGAAAATCGTATTTTTCCGTTACACTCAAATTTCGATTTACGGGCTTCAGCAAAAGTGTTGAGGAGAGCTGGAGGTACCTATCGCAGCAGAAGTATAAAAGCATTGTTGATCCTGAATTTCTGAAAAAATCGTCGGTAATTAGCCGAGATATTAACCCTTAAATACACGGACGGTTTGGACATACATAACGACAGGGACGGCGTACATTATGCTGCATCGGCTTTTAAAGACTAGATATCAAATAGCAGTATAAAAGCAATAAACGTCAACTTGTTAAAAACAGACTAATTTAATGAGAATTAATCACTAAATACTATGGGATTCGCGACTAGTTTCCATTGAGTGGCTCTCTCAATGCACCTACTATGTCTTTAAAACTTAACTGAAAACCTAGATGGAATAATAAATATACAGAATAGTTATATTTGCTATTATTTAGGTTCCATATATCTATGAACTTTCATGGTATATCCATTTATACTTTTCTAGTATACAGGGTGCAAAGGAAAGTCCATTTAAACCAGTGTTGCCAGATGGGCTACTTTTTTAAAATTCAGATTATTGATTGGCACCACTTTTTTGAAATGGTAAAATGCGCCTTATTTAATGACGTATTAATTAAGGCGAAAACAAATGTAATTTTACCGTTTCAAAAAAGTGGTGGCAATCAAGAAATCTGGATTAAAAAAAATTAGTCCACTGGCAACACTGATTTAAACTGAAAATACTTGAGAACGGAGAGAGCTACAGCTATGCAAGTGAGGTAACGGTATTGTAAAGCGACTGCACCCGATTTAATGAAAACGACAGCAGCGCCTCCTAATGGCGAAATTTGGAATATAGCCACTGCAAATCGAACACGAAAAGAGATAGAGCAAAATTTCCAGTTAGAAAATTTTAGAGCATCAATTAATTTGTAGAATACGATTGGTTTACATGGATAAGATAAATCTTCGCCTGTTTATCCAAAAGTGTCCGAAATCGATGCACTCCATTTTGTGTAAACGTTTGAATGGAATAGTCAGATGTATGAAGAAATACGCACAATGTATGCTATAAATACGTACTTATCTAATACTTTTTGATAACATCACACACAAAAAAAAGACAAACTGCTGCCTCACAGTGATGAAAACTTACTATTCATTATCTTCGAAAAGGTCGCCATTGCTCACGATACACGTTTGTATTCGTGAGAGTAATTCTGCATGCACATATCTCAGCATGGAACGTCTATTGCAAACCTCTTCAATACGACGGCATAGATTTAACCCTTTCAAAGGCGGTGGCTAGACGATCTAGCCACCTAATTTTAATTCCAAAACTGACAAATGGTACCAAGAATATTTTAATAAATATTGCTTTTGTACTTAAAGTGCAAATTAGCGGGTTTTTATTTTCTTTGAAATTCATTTGAATATTCTGGTGTCAGTCAATTATTTCATCAGTTTATGGACAGAATTCTTGTGGCCCTGAAAGGGTTATTCTAAAATTTTAAATACATTAGAAATTAAATCTTTACAGACATTAAAGCACAGTACAACGTCACAATCTGCAATTGTGTACTGCTACATTTCCGGAATGTGAATAGGCAAAGTAAAATCATCGCTCATTGATTTCGGACATTTTGGAGTATGCAGGCGACGATTTACTTTATCCGTGTGAAACAAATGTCGTTTCGTACTAATTAATTGATGCTCTAAAACTTTCTAATTGGAAAATTTGCCCTACCTCTTTTCGCTTTAGATTTGCAATTGCTATCTTCCAAATTTTACCACTAGGGGTGCTGCTGTCGTTTGCATTAGGTCGGGCATAGTCGCTTTACTGTACTGTTACCTCACTTGTATAGCTGTAGCTCTCTCCGTTCGCAAGTATTTTCAGTTTAAAGGGACTTTCCTTTGCACCCTGTATACTATTACAGCATACTATACAGCTATACCCAACCCTACGTTGTATAGTTTTTACAAAGTCTTAGTATTCTTTTAGCAACGGTATTTTTTTAATAATACACTTACTAATTTATATATTATTGTACGGAACCCTCTGTGCGCGAGTAATACTCGCACTATTTATATTCTTAACTATACTCTTCAGTTTTAATTAATGCTGGGTATTTTTTTAATAATACACTTACTAATTCATATATTATTGTACGGAACCCTCTGTGCGCGAGTAATACTCGCACTATTTATTTTCTTAACTATACTCTTCAGTTTTAATTATTGCTGGGTTTATTTGCGTCTCATGTTACGCCGCTAGAATGTGTGCTCATGAAGACTTCTCCATCTTGTGCTGCAGTAGCAGCCTTACCGACTTATATAAGTGAGAAATGCCAAGCTGGATATCGTCCTTGTGGTCTGTGGTAGAGCACTGGAGATCTATTCCAGGGACCCGGGTTCGATTCCCGGCTTGGACATTTTTCACTAAGTTGGTTTACGCTTTGTAGCAATGTGATAATTCACATCATTAATATACTCTTCAGTTTCCTGTCATCTCTAGCATATGTTTTTGGTTTTCGGCCGCCGTTTCGGTAATTATTTTGAATTTTTTTATTTTTTAATATTGTGGTTGTATTTCACTAACGCTTGATTGCGAATAATGTAAATAATTCACTATATAACATTGATTTTTACCGTGCCGATACAAATCAACCATACGAAGTTTAATAGATTCAGGAATATCACTCACACGACCCATTTTAAGACGAAAAAGGCAAACAAACGAAAACGGCAAAAAGAATATTGATTTTAAGTAAACTCGTCTGAATTTAATCAATGATGCAACCAGTTATGAATTGGTGATAATTAAAGGATAATTAATGTGAAATATTCTAATATTTTGAACCACTTGAATAAATATTCTAATATTTTGACTTTCAAAATGATTTTTTTTTCAATTAATCTTTTCAAAAATGATATAAATTTTAAGATAATAAATAAAGTTAATCAACAATAAGTTCTTAATAAAAATATCGTTTGCATATTTGCATTAAAAGACATTAAATTACCAAACGATATTCTCAATTTGTAAAAAAAAAGTAATTATATTCTAATGTTTTAAATATGAACTGTACATGAAATATCGTCTTCGTTCGAAAGCACTTTTCGAGACAAGCATCATACGAAATGAATTATATGAAACACTTGAAAAATTATTTTATTAGGAAACAAAACATGAATTATATTTCATAATGGGATTTTGTTTTATAATTTTGAAAGCATATGTAATTGTTTTTATTGTATTATACTACCCATAAAAATGGAAAAATAAAATAGGATCAGTCACATAATGTTTATAAAATGCTCGTTATTGTCTACTGTAACATATCAATTTTATTGGTGTTTAAAATATCGTTTGCAATCGAATAATTGTATTAAAATTATCAATAACGACTTCGTTTTTGTTCATAAATAAATTCTAAAACTGCATAAGAATTTCAATAGCGTTAATAACTTTGGTCGTTTAAAAAATGACGGTTGGTGGAGTTCCCTTTTTAGGTGCGTTCGTAATTATATAAATACGTAGCACCTATAGTTGTCGTTCAGTCCGTCTGTCTGTCCGTCCGTCTCTCCGTCCGTCCGCATATAACAGAGCAAAAACTACCCAACCGAATCGTTTAAAATTTAAACTATATAATTGTAGCATAATTTTGTCGAGTCATTTCAATTTTTGTGAAAATCGGATGTATACTTTAATTACAGGGAGAAATCAAAAGTTTTCCGTTACATTACGGCCAATGGGAACAAATTATTGCAAGTGCATTTTAATGATGTTACAGCCTTACGAATTGTCTGAAATTATAAATATATAATTGTTGCAAGATTTTGTCGAGTCATTTCATATTTTATGAAAATCGGATGTATAGTTTAATTACAAGGACAGTCATAAGTTTTCCGTTACATTACGGCCAATGGGAAAAAATTATTTCAAGTGCAAATTAATGATGTTATAGCCTTTCGAAGTACACTAAAATATACATTCTGTACAATATGCGGCGAAAAAAATATTTATAAAACTAGTTATAGTACGAACGCACCTCATTTGCCACGTTTGACGAGCAATTTCCAACTTGTTTATATAAGGAGGCGAATTTATAGATTATTAAGAAATCAGCGAGATTTATTTTCCTAATTTCATAGTCGTCAATCAGTATGGTTGATTGTGAACTTAATCACTGAGCATTATATAGTGTAGGAAATTTTATGAAGTAACTTTATTTGTTGCCGCAAGTTTTCTCTTTAAATTAAAAAGAAAAACAGAATGTGAGTGCATGTACAAATAAATTTTTAACTGAATTTAAATTACTTCATTTGAGCGAGAATCATATTTTTATTTAATTTAGCAGCATAATCAATTATAAATTCAAAAATGTACTCTATCCTCCGGTGGTTATTTCTATTAATTATATAGAAGCAGACCATATGAATGACATTACACTAGATAATTCGGCACATATAATAGATTAATCTTCAAAATTTGCAATAAATACAATCTCAATTCAGTATTATTTTGGATGATTTTTAAATAAAGATTTCAATGAGTGCTAACAAATAAATTTTAAAAAAGCTTAGAAATATATATCAGTACATACATTTTGTAAAATATTATTTTATTCTGTCTTCTGAAATGATTGTTTTATTATCTGGGCGATTCTCAAAAGGTGGGCACAGGACACACATCATAACTTTAAGCCTTTCAAACATAACTTTAATTATCATTGACTTTATTTATTTATTTATTTATTTTTTACACTGAGTTTTTAATTCTATTCAGAGACAGAAAATTACATAATTTATTGTAAAAGCTTTATATAAATATCTTAAAATTTTATTATTTTATGCTAAAGAGGCCAATTTCGGACATTCATAACGTTAACTGCTCCATTGTACCACCAAGAAAAAGAGTTTTAACCTTTTTCCAGGTGATTCTAATGGTAAACAACGAACTCATAAAGGAAACGGATGATTTTTTGATAATTTCGTTAAGAGATGGCAGGCTGATTTATTGCTTTTTTGAAGATAGAAGGACTTTTCTATAAAGAATTTTTCTGTATTTTGTTATGTCTGAATGTAACGTACGTAACAAAGCATTTGATTTTATTATTATTATTACTGGATAACAAAAAGTTAATTATACATATATATATGTATGCACATACAATTATAGGGCACATTTACTACATTCTTAGTCTTAAGTATTTTTAAATACTTAGAGCAACATCCAAAATCTATAACGTACTTGCGAAAAAATGTCCAAAATTTGTAACGTGCACAACTGCTAATTAAATGCTTTAATAACTAATTTCCCAGAATTGTTGCTGTCTTTTAATGTTTGTGTATAATTTTGTAGATGTACTATTAAAAATATTTATATATTATATTTATAGACAAAATACTATACTATTAAAAAAAATTGGCCTTAAATTTGAAAAAATTAAAAACTACATATAGTTAACGTTTAATGATCCCACCTTTTGAGAATCTCCCATTTGGATTGTAAGGTATTTAAAAAAATTCTTAAAAACTGTCTATATTATGTTTAAATTTTTTTAGGGAAAGTTTGTATAAGTTTGAATTAATTACAGAATAAGTTTTAAAAACTTATTGAAATGTTTAGTTAAAAATTAGACTGTAGTTATTACTTTCTTTTAACGATTGCTGTGGTTATTTAATATAATTATGCTTTATAAAATATATTTTGTACGGGCCATATTTTATTGTAGTTATTAAATTTATTCTATAAAAGAATGTGTGCTATTAATAAACTTAATAAAAAACCATATGTTGAAAGTAAAGTGATAATTTCTGAGACATTACATCGTACCACTTGTACGATACAAATGCAGCTTTGCGTATTACTTCTGGTTATATAACACAAAAGTGAAAATAATATGTTTTCCAACTTAAATTTTAATGTGATTGTTAAACTTAGATAATGCTGATGTAAGCATTTACAAAGATTCATTGTTCTGAAATTCATCTTTTTCTCTGAAATCTCTTAGTTAGTGGTTTGTATGGTCATTTTATATTTTAAAATGAAATAATTGTTTTCATTTATATCTAAAACCCATTTACATGTTCATGAATATATATATATATATATATATTGTATTGACAAAACTAGTAACTATGTGTTGAATATATCTGAAATATTGCCGAATACTTTCATTATTCTAAAATGTAGACATGAGTATTATCTCTTTCTTGGAACATCGAAACTAACGTTGGAAGTTTCACAACCTTCTGAAATTTCGCAAATTGTGCACTTCATCTTTACATTTTGTAGATTAAAGAAGAGATATACTCTCACATTAAGTAATTGCGTGCGTCAATGATTAACATATTTTAATCAGAACATTATATGTCATGGTTTGAAACTCCATATTACATAAGTGGTGAATTTCGACATATTCTCTTGCGAAATTTTAATATTTAGACTTTTCGCTAATATCAGGTGTAAGTAGTTATCATGAACTTTTTTTTATTTAAATTGATGTATTTTTTTCAAAAATATTTTCTTCTAGTTTCAGCATGCTAGTTTCAGCATGCAACAAATGTCGTACACTTATTTTTATGCACGGGACACTTACTTGTCTTTTCAGAGATTAAACACTTCCAAAAATTGCTACATAAGTATGAAAAAGCCAAAAATATCCCTTGAAATTGTACCTTTAAAATATAAATAAATATATAAATATATAAATATATATTTGTTTGAAGTATCATTTTTCTAAATTAATATTTTGAGTACTATATTAAAAAACATATTTATTTAATTACTAGATACAATTTTCTTCGATTTATAATATTTATTTTCATTTTATATTTTATGTATGGATAACTTTTTATTTTTTTTTTCAGGTTTAGTACATAATGGAAAATGTTTAAAATGAAAGTAGACTATAATATGCTTGTAGCATCGAACTCCCTCTTTAACAAAATATGCAAGAAATATATTGTCTACAATAAAAGTAAATTATTCCCTTTTGTGTATTACTTAAAATGTTTTTCTAGAAGAAACATCTGTTTAGACCTTTGTTTGACAAAGTTTACGGAAATATTATGTGCTAGTAGAGTTTTTACACTAGTATTTTTAAAGATCTCCTGAGATGAATTCCAACAACCAAAAAAATATAATTAATTTATATGAAATTTTGAAAAATGTTAAGTGGAAAGTTAGAAAAATTTTGAATCGATTTACCAATTGAAAATGTATACTAATGAAAATATATTTGACGTATTTTATTGATGTTAATTTTTTTTTAATTTTTAACGTTAGTTTTAAAAATATTCCCGGATGCTTATGTTAAACAAAATGTTTATTGAAAACAATATCTCAAAATTTGTGTATTGCTGCATAATGCACTTCATAGTTTTCATTAATGTAAACGCAACAAAAAGTACAGATACCTCGTTTTATACAATAGAAATACTGACGATTTCAAAAATAAATAATTTTGTATATTTACATTGATATATCAGTATTAAAAATCAGGAAGAGGCTAACCCTCAGAAAATTCTAATACCGATATTTTATGCAAAAAACAAGAAAATGTGTATTCTCTTTTCAAGTTTTGACGTATTGGATTTATTCATAATTTTTTCTTGTACATGCCAATAAATACCTGATTAAACGGCGTTTTCAATTTAACAGCAGTCGCATTCCGCTGTTCCACATGAAGCAGAGCATGGCATTGATAAAATATGAACACTGCTCTAAAAGATTTTGATTGTATGTTACTAAGATTTTAAAATTATATAATGTGAGGATAGACCAATGGAAAGAAGGCACTTAGCAAGAAGTGCAAAAAACAAGGCAGAATAGACAGCTATGGGTACTCGAACGGTGTATATTTGAAAACTCGCGTCATATTGAAATGCAGCAACGGATAAACACGAATACGTTTTGTTACAAAGTAGGAAAAACCGCCATAGAAACGCATGCCATGTTGGTCCAGATGTACGAAAGAGACGCAGTGAGCAAAAAATGCATGTACGGCTGCTTTAAAAGTTTTCGGGAGGGAAAGGGAACCGCGGATGACGAAGCACGTTCAGGTAGACCCTCAACAAGAGTGACAACAGACAACGTCGAGCGGGTGTGACAGATGCTGTTAAACAATCGCCGACTTTCTTTACGATGGATTTCGGAGGAATTGGGAATCAGCAAGGTCGTGTATCCAACAACGAGAGACATCTAAGCTGCGGTCGTTCCCAAAAGAGACCAGACTCATTCCAGCAGCTTTATCAACGATGTCATAAGTGTATTGTTGCCAATGAATGTTACTTTGAGGGTGATTAAAGGTATTTTTTCTAGGTTTTTTAAAATTTGTTTTATGCTTTTATTCACCGAACTTTTCAGCCGCACCTTGTATATAAAAGTAAATACATATGTATACAAATACAAACAGATACAGATACAAATAAATATATATGCAGTTATGTATATGAAGATACAGATACAAATATATATATATGCTATTATAGACAAATGCTTATATATAATTATTTTTATTCCTAATATATTGTAATGTACTACATTGGTAAATGTTCATTATTGTTTTAAAATGTTTGATTTTGTCAATAATATATGAATATGTATAGCTTCATTTTCAAAAATATTTTGCAGAAGATTGCAATATAAAATATCGCTAATAATAAGTGATATAAAAAGAATTAAACAATTCGGAAGCATTAAAAACGATCGGTTATTTCTCCATCTTGAAATAATATTTAAGGAAAAATATATAAATAGGAGTACTGTAATATTTCAGTTCAAATACTATGTTTGTCGTTGATGATTTTAATAATTTATGTTATTTATACACATGTACATTGAAATGCAGAATTTATGCATTGAGGCATATAAACTCAATTTTTTCGGTGTACTTCTACATATTCTATTTTATTTAACAAATAAATATTTATAATTTCCAGTAAAAAATCTGTATTTGTTATTTAATTGTAATATTTATTATACCATTCACGGAAATCACTTCTACAAATTAATAAGGAGTATGTTTTATCGATTTACATTCAACTGTTGTGAATTTTTTTACGAGTTCCATCTTAAATAGCAGAAATATAGCTCTTTCCTTTAAAAAATCTGCATAATAACAATTCTCTGTTCAACTGAGATGCGAAAACCATACCTATTTATTTTCAATAATGCTTGTAAAGAGACACAAGAAGTCACAGAAATCAGGTAATTAGACCTCATTATGTCCGGTATGTATGTTAATAATATATAAATTGCTGTAATTTTTATAAGTTTACTTTCTGATGCTATGTGCGTATCATATTGACCACTGTAATCAAATAAGTTTAAATGAGTTTCTTTAAGAATAAGCTTGAAATATGTTAGAAGACCAAACATAGACTAAAACATATTTACAAATGAAAAGAGGGACTGTATTATTCTAAGTTATACAGCAGTGATGCAAACTTAACTCAATGCTTAAGAAATTTTAATTTCTTTATTGCTATTAGTACTAAATTTCATTACCAAATGCAATACAGATGAAAAATGTAAATAACTTTATTTTCGAATGACACACAATGCAACTATTAAATTTAAAATGATGTTAGTAAATGTCACGATAACGTTTATTTAACATTCTTCTGTGCGCTTTGCACAGTATTTCAAGTATTTAAAACTGAAAAATAAATATCGTGTTATTCAAAATATTCCTGGAATTTCCGCGGAGACAAAAGAAGTAGATATCAATATGTCTGGTAAAGTATACATAAATAGTATCTAAATTGCTGTAATTTTTATAAGTTTACTTTCTGATGCTATGTGCGTATCATATTGTCCACTGCAATCAAATAAGTTTAAATGAGTTTCTTCAAGAATAAGCTTGAAATATGTTAGAAGACCAAACATAGACTAAAACATATTTGCAAATGAAAAGAGGGACTGTATTATTCTAAGTTATACAGCAGTGATGCAAACTTTACTCAATGCTTAAGAAATTTTAATTTCTTTATTGCTATTAGTACTAAATTTCATTACCAAATGCAATACAGATGAAAAATGTAAATAACTTTATTTTCGAATGACACAGAATGCAACTATTAAATTTAAAATGATGTTAGTAAATGTCACGATAACGTTTATTTAACATTCTTCTGTGCGCTTTGTACAGTATTTCAAGTATTTAAAACTGAAAAATAAATATCGTGTTATTCAAAATATTCCTGGAATTTCCGCGGAGACAAAAGAAGTAGATATCAATATGTCTTGTAAAGTATATATAAATAGTATATGAATTGCTGTAATTTTTATAAGTTTAATTTATGAAACAATATATGTATCATACTGACAGCTGTAATGAAATAATTTTAAATGAGCATATTTAAGAATAAGCTTGAAATATGTTAATAGATAATACTTAAACATAAATGAAAAATGGGAATGAGTTATACAGTTATACAACAGTAATACAAAATTTTCTCAATGTAAATAATATCATAAGACTAAACGCAATACTTCACCTTCATTCAAACATAAATATATGAACTTTAAAATGTTCACTGTTTTACTTAAAAAGTGATTAAAATAATAAAAGAAATATTAAAAGTTAAAAAGATACATATTATTTAAAACTTCTTAGTACTTTCAAGCTATCAGAGAATAATTTAATAACTAATTGTTGTTCATTTATAAAAATACGTCACTTCATTTTGAAAATGAGAGAGCTAATAATTGTTAAAGTTGAAAGTAGAAGTAGTAGTTTTTTGGATTGACCGTAATTAGAGAAAATGTATATTATGATTAGCTGTAGTTCCATTTATTTTATTACATCACTCTGTTCTCATACGTCACTTTCATTTTAAATGTGTAGCTGGACAGTCCTCTACCCAAACTTAATCTGAAACACTGCTACTTTGACTGTCCAGCTACGAATTACAAATGAAAGTTACGTATGAGAACAGAGTGATGTCATAAAATAAATGGAACAGCAGTTAATAATAATATATATTTTCTCTAATTAAGTTCAGTCCAAGAAACTGTTACTTCTACTTTCAACTATAATAATTATTTGCTCTCTCATTTTTACAACGAAGTGACGTATTTGTATAAATAGTCATCAATTTGTTTTTAAAATATTCTGATGAAGAACTTGGGAAAGCTTGAAAGTACTAAAAAGTTTCAAATAAATTGTATATTTTTAACTTGAAATATCTCTTTTTTTTTATTTTAGTCACCTTTTAAGTAAAACGGTGAACTTTTTAAAGTTCATATATTTTATATTTTCTCAATGCTTTGAAATTTTAATTTCTTTATTGCTATTTGTACTAAATTTCATTTCCAATTACAATACAAACGAAAGATTTAAATAACCTTATTTTCAAATGGCGCACAATGCAATTACATCGAATAACTGTATGTAATGAAAAGTAATGAGGGTTATACTAGGAAAATAGTCGATAATATTTAATTTTACATGATTTCTTGAAAAAAGATCAATTTTTGACGATATGAATAAAAATTATTTTATTTTTTAAAGGAAAGTTGCATTTCCGATCATAAAACCAAAAGGTTTAATACGATTGTGTCAATGTAAAATTTATAGGATTCCGACATATGAGTGCGGCAAAGTATAATTTTTCTCTGCTAGTGTCGAAATTAAAACTTGGAAGGTCGAAATATATTGGAGATGTGTTTTTAAATCGTGTTTTGACTACAGAACTTTAATTAGACTTTTTTTTAACTTTAAAAGAGTATAAAAATCTTGGCATTATTAAAAATAGCTTTATTTGATGTTTTTTTATATTATTATTGATTTTTGTAATTTCTTATCGGATGCAGTGCTTACATACAGAAATTTCACACCAAATACAATCTAAAATACACTGTTATAGTAGAATTCTGGTAGCGTTGTTTTTGTCGTTTTATGAAGGGGTAAGTTTCGATTTGCATGGATGTACTTGGTCCTCCTTTTTACCGACTTCAAAAAGGAGGAGGTTATCAATTCGACGCGTATGTATGTTTTTTTTTTTTTTTTAATGTATGTTCACCGATTGCTCCGGAACTTTTTGTCCGATTTATGTGATTTTTGTTTTAATTGAAAGAGGATACTCTCGAATTGGTACCACTTCCGTTTCATCGAAATTTGTTGAGTAGTGTTTTAGTAATTCAACAAAAACCAATAAAATGAAGGATTTCACCCAAATTATCTTTCATTGTTGTAACCGGTTTCTCAGTCATAAGCATAAAACTATGTATTCATATACGTTAGCGCGAAGTTGAGGCAAAACTTGGCGCAGTTACGTGAATTATCGCCAAATTTCGCGACCAAAATAAGTCACCATAAATGAAGCCAACTTGGCTGTAACTGACTAATTTGGCGATATCCCCATTCAAATTCAGTAATGGATCTTCCCCAATCTGTTTCTTCGCATTTTCTAATCGACAGTCATATTTAAAATTCTCAATTGGCAATCGCATTCAAAATAGTAATTTAATATACATTAATTAAGTATACACCATTATTTCAAATGCTGAATAATACAGAAGCAAACTAACTTAATATAAAACAATAATTTAGTATACAATAGTTTAGTTTAATTAAACACATAACATAAGACTGGCGGCACATAATATATATATATATAATATTGGTACTTCTTAGTTATCCCGTCGACCAAATTACTGTCGCCATATTGTAAGATTAAATGCCAATAATGGTTTGCCATTAATTAATTCATTGTAAGATTAAATGCCAATAATGGCCAATAAAACCATTAATTCGACGTTTTATTTGTATTTTTATTAATGTTTTACTAATTTATTTGTTCTTTCGTTATTTAAAATAAAAATTATGTCAATTTGCATAATTTGGCGATTTATATAAAATGGCGAAATTGGCCGACGGGATAACTAAGAAGTACCATAATATTATATACATACCTATATTATATTATATTAAACAGTTATATGTATGAATGCTTTTTATTATCTTTAATATTTCCACTAGATAACATTAATGATAACTTTCCTGTATAGGAGCCTTGGAGAGAAAATGAAAATTTCACGCATATTTTCTGACAACCTATTAACTGTCTCGGTACTACTTAGTTATCCCGTCGACCAATTTCGCCAAATTATTTAAATCGCCAAAACACTTGCCAAATTATACAAATTGACATACTTTTTATTTCAAATAACGAAAGAACAAATAAATTAGTATAACATTAATAAAAATACAAATAAAACGTCGAAATAAAAATCACTTGATGACGTAAACACATGTATCTTGCTTAAAGTCAAGTGAATGTGACATTTACGATCAACCATTATTGGCATTTAATCTTATTGTTTGGCAATAGATTTTTGATCGACGGGATAACTAAGTAGTACCACTGTCTCACAAGCAAGTTTTTCAATATTTATAAATTTATTTATTGTAAACAACCATTTGTCTACTTTTATATGCAAACAGAAGTTGAGCCAAGATCCCTATGCTGTTAAAGTACAAGATAAACAACATAGAAAGAAATAAAAGGAGTTACTCTAATTAGTATTACAGGTGGCATTGTTATGGTGCGGTGTATTTACATGGCACAGAACTTAAACATCAGTAGGCATAAGGATAATGGCGAAAACAAGTCAGTGGGTTACGCAGTCATGAAAACATTTGAATTGTATCAAGAAATGAGAGCAAGTAAATTTGAATCAGATTGCCCGATAAAAGCAAAAAGTGTGCGATACTAACAGCAAACATGGTTTAAAGGAAATGCGAATATCATAAGTTGCTTCCGAAAGTTCTATATGTTCTATATGTTTTGCAGTACTATACTCACTAAAATATGTCAGTTACTATGCAGACTAATGACACTTTAACTAAGACTATTAAATGAGCATGACGATGAATTTCTAATCTTCCGTAATCGAGCCCACAGTTAAGGCTAGCGTGAAACAACAAAAAAAAATATCAGCAGCAATTGGTTTAATGTAAATGTGGGTATCATAAAGTATTTAATTCGCAAAACGCTTCAATGCACCAAATCATATTAGCTCAGAAACAACAATTGGCAGTGGACGCAATAACGGTAGATTACTTAATAGTTTTAAAATCTCCACTGCCCAACGTATTGCAAATGATGATGCAATAAGAAGCATAAATGCCTAAGTGAGTTAAGCTGATTTTGTCAAGAAAGATTACAAATGAAAATAAACAAAATGCCATCATGATGCAATGAGTTCTCAATTTCTCTATCAGAATCTTTAGATTTGGCGAAAGATTAAGCAAATAATTTAAATTATGAATAAAAGTACCATGCTGTAATGCTGAGCATTTAAGCACATTGGCATTACGTATACATTATACATTACATATTGGCACTTGCATAATATCTTCATATAAGAAAACATTAATGCCACCAAAAAATAATTTTTTTTTAATTCTTGAAACCTCAAATGAATTACATATAAATTCTCTTTTGACACCATAGAAATTTCATCAATGACCAGCCATTTGAGGGAACGCCATTTAAGACTTTCCCACTGTAGTCTTTTCACGATAATTTTTTTGATAAGTTAATTGGTTGTCATGTACCCTAACGGCTCCTGGTGCATGTAAACTCCGTCGATGGGTGCGAAGACCTCGAATTTACCTATGAATTATACCTCTGAGGTGCCTTGCCAGATGAAGGTCTCGTCATCTGATTAACCTTCTAAATTACGAGATCAACATGAGTAGCAATGCGCAGGTGCTAAACAACAAGATATAAATGTTAAGTAACTGGCATAAAAAAGTTCATAATTAAGAAATAGGCACTGCCGATAGTAAAACGATCTAGGTGTTCATCACGTTTATTACTGCTACGTGGCGATTAGGTAGTCTCCTACGCCGATGCCAGGTATCAAACCCGTTCATCTAGGGCAACCCGGAAGATAAGGGCCTGGCCATCGGTTAGAAAGTATGAAAAATAAGTCATTGGGTCTCTCTTCTCTATTTCATAGAGCATTTTTAGTAAGCCGAAGAACTTTTTATTGTCAGTTTCCAAAGTTCGATATTTTTTCATGCGAGCAGCATCTCTTGCCGTTCTACCCATGTCCAAATAGAGAAACAAAAATATTTAATTAAAAAATAAAGCTATTAAATCTGAAGAAGAATAAATGTAATATATATATAAAGAATTTTCACAAAAAACCTGTGTTATTAATGTACACACAAATCTGGACAAAAGTATTTACTTATCAAAATAACATCTTTAAAAGTTTCTTTAAAAGTCCGCAATTTCCTCCAAAAGGATCATGCAAAAATTGTAACTCAAAAAAAAAAAAAAAAAAAAAAAAAAAAACTAAAAAGTGAAAAATAAACTTTTTTACCAAAAATAAAACCGACTTCAAAAACTACTACAAAGTAAAAAATAATTTTTTTACATAATTGTTAATAAGAAATTAAATTAAGAGCATTGTATTTACCATGCGTATTATTATATTTATGTACATTCATTTGATTTTTTGGAGTCTGTGCCAGCCAAGCAAAGTTCAAAATTAAAATTGTTTATCCAAAACAAATCGTAACAAGATTCAGCAAAACCGTTTATAAAAAAAATTCCATTCTCAATCAATTCTGACACCATCCTGCATTTGAAAATCTGTGTTTGGCTACGATTTTTTTACATAATAGCCTGTATAAACGCATTAATTTTAAAATAACCCTTAATTTAGCACACATAATTACAACTAATCTCACTTGAAAATACACGTTTATAAAATGAGATGAAATGTTTCAAAAATGGTAAAATTCAAATTTTTTAACTAAATAACAAATCGTAAAAAAAACTCGTAGATATTTGGATGCGTATCTGTTGGATAATTATACTTAACTTCGTTTGGCTGGCACCGACTCCAAAAAATCAAATTAATGTACATAAATATAATAATACGCATGGTAAATACAATGCTCTTAACTTAATTTCTTATTAACAATTATGTAAAAAAATTATTTTTTACTTTGTAGTAGTTTTTGAAGTCGGTTTTATTTTTGGTAAAAAAGTTTATTTTCTTTGATTGCAGGTTCATTTTCGCCACTGTTTGGCCACCATATTGATTTTTGTAATTTCTTATCGTATGCAGTGCTTATATACAGAAATGTCACACCAAATACCATATAAAATACACTGTTATAGTAGAATTCTGGTAGCGTTGTTTTTGTCGTTTTATGAAGGGATAAGTTTCGATTTGCATGGTTGTACTTGGTCATCCTTTTTTCTTTGATTGCAGGTTCATTTTCGCCACTGTTTAGACATTGATTATAATTTTTGGCACAAAATTTCACTTTTTAGACTGAGTTACGTCAAGGTCCTCTATAAATAAGAAATGCCGTATTGACTCCTATAAAATGTCATAAAGAGTTGGTTAATTATATATGATTTTAATTATCAGGAGTGAAATGTTTTGCTTAAAAATTAGATTTTTTTTTCTTTTAATGTTGCGGGAACATCCTCATAGAAAACAGCTAGGTTTTTTTTTTAAAGCAATTTAAAATAAATGTAAAAAAATAAAAGGTAATATTTAGAATAATTGAAAACAGTAATGGGAATTATATAAAAAGGGTGAAAGAACACAATGAATGGTGAAAGCTTAAAATATATCTTAAAAAAATAGATTTAAAATGATGTTATTAAATGTGACATTAATGATTATTTCACATTCTTCTGTGCGCTCTGTACGGTATTTCAAGTATTTAATAGAGAAAAAGAAAACTCGTGTTATTTAAAGTATTCCTGGAATTTTCGCGTTCTTGAATTACAATCTCGAAAGCAGAACAAAGTAAAATTTTACATATTTATGACAGCGATAATAAAGAAAGCTTTCTCGTAAATCTAAGACTTCTTAGACGGTTACACAAACACGGGTACTTGGGGCGTTTCTTTTATAATATATAGTATAAAAGAGGTGATTTTTAAATTATCACAAGCATGCTCCATATAAATTATATGAGGTTCTTCTTTTATTCCTTAGATTTTATATTAAAGTTTATAGCTCTTCAAGAAGTGGTAAACGAATAAAACATGCAATGGCTTTCTAAAACCATTTCTCTGCATGCTATGGCAATAAAACAGCAATAAAAACATTGTAAACCTGAATAAATGTAATATATGTTCGAGATACATTAATTACATTCATAAAATTTGAAAAGAAGTACATGCAATCGGTAACAGATTCAGAAGGTGGGTTCATATGAAAATATTTGAAGTGATTTTAAATTTTTATAGAATTTTAGAATCCTTTTAGAAATTGAGTTCTGTAAATATATATAAATATATAGGTTATATTTACTACGTTTTTTAAATATTATTTTAAAACACACATTTTTGGGGGAAATCTTACCTTTTTCACAGAGAGCTGTCATTAAAGTTTTAATGGTTGTTTCATATTTTGTAACCTCAAATTAGTATAAAGCCATATCGTTTATTTAAAAGATATTTTTTTTTTTTGTTGACCAGTTTTGTTTCTAAGGCGTCAGCCTATATTAAATCTGCCATTTTCGTGGAACTTTTAGATTTTCATTTCTATTGTTTAAATTGAATGAGAAAACGTTTACGATTCCGAATCTGTTTTAGTTTCATTTCATACTTGAAGAAGAGTTATGGCAAAATTAATAAACATGAATTAAAGAGTCAATTATCGGAAGTGCACATAGGACGGCCAGGAGAATTGTAAACAATTTTTATACCCATCTTTTCTTATGTTTTTTTTTATATAAAAAATTAATTCATACTTCTAGATTAATTTTGTATAAATCTGAAAGATACAAACAAAGTATTTAAATGCAATTTCCGGTAAATATTTTTTTTCATAATCGCCCCGTTCGATAAACATCATTATATAAAATTTATTAAACAAATTTCAGTGAAATTTTCTCAGAAGCGTTTCCAAATTACTGACTATGTTTTGAACTAGAATCAAATCGCTATGTTGTAATGTAATTATTTTATAAGTACTCGAATATCAAAATTCAATAATTTTTAATTCGAAAACGACGAATTCGCCAAATTGGCACAAACAAATCACGCCAAACCCGGTCCGTATATAGGCATATGTGTCATAAATATAAACATTTTATTTATATATAATAATATCAATGTTTTTATATGCTATTTACTTTTGTTTGTATATAAAAATAGGTAAGTGGCTTGTTTACCCAAAATAAATTGTATAAATCTTTAAAAACATTCTTTAGTATAAGAAACAATGAATAGGTCGCCAGAAAATACGCATGAAAAGCATACTTGTCTCAGCAAACCCATTTTCTCTACCTCACCATAGCACTTATACTGCAAAAGTACCAATTTCATTTAAAAGACTATGAAGATTTTAATATAAATGGAAATTGTTTTTTAGAAAATCAAGCTTTCATTAAAATTCACAAAAATTTAGAAAATATACATATATTTCTTAAAGGCACTAAATAGTAGAAAAATCTTTAAAAAACCCTTAAATGCACGGAGTTTAAATTAAATTCGGTGAGTTCAATCATGGAAGATAAGTGTATTTAAATGAGATTTTTGCCCAATTAGCCAGATTTTTCAAACTTGGTTTTATATATAGAAACTTTTTTGTCTCCGAATTTGGCAATATTTCGCCAAGTTGGCCAAAGTTTGGTGATATTGTGGTAACCCTGTCATTAGTACTTTTCAGCAAATACTCATTGTTAAAGCTAATACTGATTCCTCTATAGAAAATCAAACGCAACCTTTAAATAATCCCCCCCCCTTAATCCCCACACACCGTTGTCTCCTTAGGGATAGAATTTAAAAAAATCAATGTCCAATTCATATATTGCCCTCATAAATACATATATAATCCAAATTTCAAAACACTATTTCAACAGTAAGTGGGTGAAAAATGAATGACATGATTTGAGTGCCACAGACAAACATAAGTCTAAATTAAAAAAAAAAAAAAAAAAAAAAAAAAAATTACTAGGAAAGAGGAATTCTACTTTTCAGAATTTAGTGTCGCCTCCGATGACAAAAGAAATATATGTATATAAATATAGATACAGTAGAGTCCCGATCATCCTAGTTAATCAAACTTATACCTTTGGAATGGATCATTTTTTTTCTGATGGACTGATAGCCTCCATTATTATGAAACAGTCATTATAAATGAAGTGTTAAGTGAAGATGAAAGAGCAGTCGTAAAAAGTTAGAACTCTGATTTTCTAGTCAGAATGGGAAAAAATGGAAATAATTTTCTTTGAAAAAAAAAAACACAGTTCAAACATTTTAAGGCTGCTCTGTAATCTTTACATAACACTTCATTTATAATGACTGTTTCATAATAATGGAAGCCATCAGTCCATTAGAAGAAAATAACTCGGTGAAAGCAGAAACTTCGATAATCGGAAATCTTCTGCAGTCCAGTTTTAAGACTTATAACACGCGATTTTATTTTCCATAAAATGACGTCAACCACATCCGCTGAAGAATTCCTCATTTGTGACCGATTCCGATGTGAGTGAGCATCACCACAGCAATTACTAAGGTCTCCACTAACTTCACTGGTTAGCCTCATCCACCATGTTGTCTTAAAATGGCAGGCACTTTATGAAATCGACGAATTTGGGAGCCAAATATAAGTTACTTTAAATAAAAGCAGCTTGGATAAAGCTAGCTAATTTCGCGAAGTTCTCATTCATTATATTGATAAAAATTAGTATTGAATCTCCTATATTCGGTTTCCACTAAATTGAGCTTCGTGTGTTTGAATAATATAAGTTGGCTTTTTTAAAATAAGGAATTTGAAAGCTACCTCTTCCTCCCGGCACTGGCGCGGAAGGACATTTTTTTGTAACGGCATCCTTCTTAAGTCTTTTTTCATGTATATTTTGTGGATCAGTAACATTAGTTGCACTCTGTTTTCTTTTGATTTCGATGGCATTACACTACTTGGAATGGGTGAAAGCTTTTCCTAAACATTGTATTATAAAATTTATTTTAGTTAGCAAAATTAATTTATTAGCAAATTAATTGTTCATAAATTAAAAAAATATACATATAAATATACAATTAAATTATTAACAAATATATTATTAATTTATTAACAAAAAGAATTACATAAAATTAATTTAATAACAAATTTTTATCTGAAAAGATTTTTTTTTTCAAATTAATTTGTTGCCAAATTTAGTTTTGATAATTATGTGTTTTTCCGAAATTATTTCAAAACTAATTCATTCATATGTTTTACACGTAATTTGCAATTCATACAAATTTATCAATAAGCTGCGTAATTTCCCCTAGCACTTAAACTTATGGGGAAATGCACCATCTCTCCTAAGTAGCAGATGCGCAAACTCTCCTATTTTGGTAAGAGAGATTGCGCGGCCTTTTATTTAAATATGGCCACTTCTAAAATGAATTGTTTGTGTTCGCATAGTTAGTCCAGGTTATTAGTTTATAAGAAATCGTTTAAGTTCAAAATATTTTGTATTACTGGTGCTCTATAAAAATTCTGACGAACAGTTTTGAAAGTTCAAGAACTTACTTTGGAAAAACAAAACAAAATAGCACTGTTAGATGTAAATTTCCAACTGGGCGAAAAATGTCCGGACCAGGATTCGAACCCAGGATCTCCTGGCTGAAGCCGCCAGTGCTCTGCCATCTGAGCTATCCCGGACGATTCTGGTCGAACTTTTTCACCCAGCTAACCTTGATGATTACAGCGTCTGGTCTGAAACCTGGTTCAGCTCAACAGAATAAATCTCTGTTGTTAGAATAATTGTGTTAATATTAATGTAAAATAGCACTGCTTTATCCAAGACGCTTGGAACAATCAATACGAATATTCATGTAGACACTACGGTAATGCTGCTGTACAATTACCTGGAGTCGCTGCGCGCGCACTCTACTCCTTCCCGTCGAATCGTTTTGTGCGCTATCTCTCCTCGATTTACTGTATATAAAATCCTAATGAAACGAATTTATGAAACGGATATATGAATCGACTGATTAAACAACTGATTATGTTTCAAGTGTTTTCTCCTAAAATATGGAATACATTGCGATGAAATTAACACCAAAAATCAGCATTGATCCGCAGATCTTAAAGCTGGTATTTGAATTTTTAAATTCGAATTAGCTTTCGAAATATTAATTTTTTTCTAACTTTATATACATTTTTCTAATGATGGCAACTCAAATTTTAATCAAACAGATATATTTTTTTTCATATTTCAGAAAAGGTTGACATGGCAATCCGGCTATTGTTGTTTATTTGATAATAAATATTTATTTACTTTTATTTCTTTTTATAAATTATATAAATTATTTTTTCTATAATTATTAATTATTTTTTATATTTCCTTTAGAAAATAACATAAAATAATTAAAAAATACGGTACTACTTAGTTAATCCGTCGACCAATTTCGCCAAATTATATAAATCTCCAAAACACTCGCCAAATTATACAAATTGACATAATTTTAATTTTAAATAACGAAAGAACAAATAAATTAGTATAACATTAATAAATATACAAATAAAAATCATTTTATGACGTAAATACGTTTAACTTGCTTAAAGTCAAGTGAATGTGATATTTACGATCAACCATTTTTGGCATTTAATCTTATAGTTTGGCGATAGATTTTTGGTAGACGGGATAACTAAGTAATACCAAAAATGCATATGTAATTGGTATTTGAAAACGAGGTTTTAGCCAAATTTTCGAAGAAAAAAATCACGCCAAACCTGCTGTGCGTATATGACATCTGGCCAAATATTACCACTCGAAAAAAAAAAAAAATGCTAACTGGCGAGTTGAAAAAAATCTATTGACGAGATTTGCATCCGGCTAGCGTAACAGTACCAAGAATTCTTTGCAACCATGGCAAATTTTATGTAGTTTTATTCGATTTTTTTTTTTTTTAATCAAAATGGAAAACTTACGGTCCTATATTGGCGTGATTTTTTTCTGAAGCCAATGTCATATACGGAACGGGCACTTAATTGGCGCAAATTATCGTTATCTTGCTTGATATGGTAAGCCGGATGTTGTTGTTTATGCTGTTGATGTGTTCCTCAAATTGGCGTCGTTAAGCAATCGCGCCAATATGGGACGTATATGACGTGTGCCAAACTCATATGAACGGCGAAGGGATCAGACCGTATTTGTTTATGGCAGTTGATGACTTGAACTATTATAATATAGATGAAATGATGGCGAAAGAATAATATTTGGCGACTTATCACCTGTGCCTGGCTAACATTAAAGTACCAAAATGGCACCTACAGTATAAAAATCGAAGTGGTTCGCCTGGAACTGATGATGATAGTCACGTGATTTAGGCTATTGTTATAGAGATTGTTTTAAAATACCGGGAGAGAAAGACTCTGTATACTTAATTTATTTTATTTTAGCTTATTTAAAAATGTTTAACAGATATTCTTTAACCAAACACGAAAACAATCATTTGATGTCTTAACAACAACTGATTCGCCCTTAAATTTTTGCAATCAAAGGGAATTGAATGGAAACCCGTTTACAGGGAGATCTCCACAGCTTTTTTCAGTGTAATTCAATCTCTAATATTTTTAAAACCATCAGATTAGCGTGTTTTTTATTCTGCTGTGTCTGAACGGGGGTTGGCGAGCGTAGCTTGCAGGGGGCAGAGCCCTCTAGTTGTCTGAGCGAAGCGAAGGCTAATACTCAGTGTAATATTACTGTCCGGACACATTACAGCTACGATGGATATTAACGCCATGTCCTACTAAAAAAAAAAGCCCAATAAAAACCTTTCGTCAAGCATAACTCAAAAAATATTTGTCGGAATTCGTTTCTGATTGCACCAGAAGTTACCTATCAGGGTTGCCTACTGAATGCACCTACTATGAAAAATAAGATCCAAACAGTTTAAAAATTATATAAAGAAAACTGATAAAAAAGCACAATTTATCTGCATACGTCATAGAAATTTGGTGTGCGTTACTTCCACCGTGGATGTTTTCGTAGGCAACTGGTTTGAACCCATGGAGCAAATATAAAAATATACGCACGCAATAATACTGATGTTCCATAAAACATATTTAAATTTAATCAAACAGGAAAAGAAATCTATTTGTTTTTCCATTTAAAAGAAAAAAGGCATAAAAACTTTGATTTGAGATTTTGCGATAATCTCTCAATAGCATTTTTAAATCGCCAAAAGCATATTTTATATTTCGCATGTGAAAATTAGAAACAATTATATGATGTTTAATATAATATTTTGCTTAATAGTATCATTTCTTCTTATTTTCTTTTTTACATGCTTACTTTTAACTTTCAATTATATTTGGTACAGATGTCATATACGCCCCATATTGGCGCGATTTTTTCTGACGCCAATGTCATATACGCAACGTGTACTTAACTGACGCCAAAGTGTCGTTATTTTTTTGATATGGTAACTCGGATGTTATTGTTTATGCTGTTGATGTTTTAGCCAAATTTGCCTCGGAAAAAAATCGCGCCAATATGGGGACATTATGACATTTATGCCTTATATTTGTCTGTGGCACTCAAATCTTGTGATTCATTTTTCACTCACTTCCTGTTGATATAGAGTTTTGAAATTTGGAATATATATGTATTCCTGAGGGCAATATATGAATTGTACATTGATTTTTTTTAATTCGATCCCTAAGGGGGCAACGGTGTGTGTGTGTGTGTGTGGGGGGGGAATTACTTAATGGTTAAGTTTGAATTTCTATAGAGAAATCAGTATTAGCTTCAACAATGAGTATTTGTAGAAAAGTACTAATGACAGGGTTACCACGATATCGCCAAACTTTGGCCAAGGTGGCGAAGTATCGCCAAATTTTGCGACAAAAATGTTTCTACATATGAATCCAACTTGGAGATAGCTGGCTAACTTGGCAAAAATGCCATTTAAATCCATTTATCTTCCATAATTGAACTCACCATAATTGAATTAAATTTAAACTCCTTGCATTTAAGGTTTTTTTCAAGACTTTTCTACTATTTAGTGCATTTAAAAAACATGTTTATTTTCTAAATTTTTGTGAATTTTAATGAAAGCATAATTAAAAAAAACAATTTCCATTTATATTAATTATTTTTAGTCTTTAAAAATGAAACTGGTACTTTTCCTGTATAAGGGCCTTGGCGAGGTAGAGAAAATAGGTTTGGCGAGACAAGTAAGCTTTTTATGCATATTTTCGTGCAACTTATTCATTGTTTCATGTACTCAAGCAATTTTTTAAAGTTTTATAAAATTTATCTTGTGTTAACAAGCCACTTACCTATTTTTATATACAAACAAAAGTAAATTGTATATAAAAAGCAATGATATTATATATATAAATAAAATGTTTATATTTATGGCATAGATGCCATAAACGCACCGGGTTTGGCTTGATTTTTTTATGCCAATTTGGCGAAAACGTCGTTTTTGAATACCTGTTACATATAGCATGCTATAATAGCACGTTATTTTTTATTTCAATATGAAAACAAAATAAAGTTATAAACAACCTTTTTTCTATTATTTTTAAAAGGAAATAACAATCAAAAAAAGATATAATTATAGATCAAAACAATTTATAATAGCACTATATATACATCAGTGGTGGCTCGTGACTGGCATTTTGGGGGCACTAAATCCAAAACTGCCAAATTTATTGTTCTCTTACCGCTATTGCTTTAAAAGAAATATTTGCCATATTTGTTGGCAGAATACTCAACCATTAAACAAGGTAATCTTTTTTTTTCAAAAAACAATAGTAAGAAAAGAATAATACTGTCCACCAAACATTTAGTGTCCCAAAATATGACAGTCACGAGCCGCCACTGATTTCCATGAGACATGTGTGCCATATTACTTGTAAAAATAAGCATAAACGTTTAACATGTTTGCTTTCATAGCTATTTATACTTTTTACAACAAATCTCACTTTTTGAGGCCGAAACTGCACAAAGATTGAAAAAAACTAGAAAACGGGAAAAAGCTTTGATACAGAAAAGTTTCTAATATAAAATAGAAAACAAGAACTCTCCTTTTTCAGAATTTAGTATCACCCTTGATGAAAAAAAATATATATAAATATGCATAGTACAAAACATATTTCAGTTTTAAGACTTAAAACACACGCTTTTATTTTGTACAGAATGACGTTATCTCCAATCGCTAAAGAATACTTCATTTACGATCCAGTCTTAAACATCTTCTACAGTAAAGTACGCATAGGACGTCACTATCGCTGAACAATACACAAATCAAAAAAGTGATGTCGTCATTCAAGAAAATCTACAAAAAAAAATCGGCTATCTCATGATTTATATGCCCTCATTTGTTTGTAATATTATTATAGATACTTAAAATTACATTTTGAAAAAGAAATCATTCATTTATATTGTTTCTAAATAGCACGTATTTTAATTAAATTTTTTAAAGTTGTTAAGGGAAAAAGGCAACAAAAAGGTATAATTACTGTTTTCCAACTATTTTCCCCCTGCTTTCTACAGAAATGGAGTACTTGAGTTGCCAAAATTAAACAAATGCCGCTAAAAACTACAAAAAAATTAATATTTCAAAAATAAATTGAGATGCATTTTTCAAACAAATTGCATTTAAAAGTACTTTTTCTCCCCAATACAGCGGCATAAAAATTGAAAATGTGCTATGTTTAGAAGTTAAAAATCATAAAATAGTAGAATAGAGAAGATTAAGTTAAATTGCAGTACAGTATTTGGTACTACTTAGTTATCCCGTCGACCAAAAATATATCGCCAATCTATAAGACTGAATGCCAATAATGATTGATCATAAATGTCGCATTCTAAGTACCTTATTACCATGCACTTAATGCTTTTCATGGTACTTCGCTGTTATACGGACTTTGGCGCTTTTGTAAACAGCACGCAATTCGGGATTAAGAAAGTGAGATTTTTTGCCAAATGATATAAATGACTATGAAAATAAAACAGAATAAGAATTATACTGGTTTATATATATATATTTATTTAAAAATGCATCTGCTAACACGTATTAGATAAGTTATTTATGTTTGTATTTAATCTAATATATAAAAATGAAAACTTGTCTATCTGTCTGTTTGTAATTCTATACAAATCCACAGTTTGGAAGACAAAATTGTGAAAAGATACGTACATGTGTATTAAAACACGGACGAGTCAACTAAAGTAATCCGGAATCGAAATAATTTATAGTTAATTTTTAATTAATAAAAAACCACCAATTTAACAGCAATTTCTTATCAAATGTAAACATTTTCAGTTATAGCAGTTACCAACAATTAAAATAGGCAATAAAATTCTTACTACAATAATTAATTTTCTACTGCAAGATTTCCACGTGAAAAATGAAAATTAAATAAATAGTTTGCCGAATTAAAAAAAAAAAAAAAAGGTGAATCATAAAAGATCATCATAACTTTTCTATTGCAAGATATTCAAGTGAAAAATGAAAATGAAATAAATAGTTTGACGAATTTAAATGAAAGTGAATATAACTTCATAACTTTTCTATTTCAAGGTTTTCACATGAAAGAGGAAAATATTAAGCCATATTGGAAATATAAAGGGCGTGGTGAATATAGTATAACGTCATATGAGTGTGAAAAATGTATTGAAGCATGATAAAAATCCGATTAGGTAAATATTGGCGTATTTTAACATTATTGCTCCAATTATAAATTGAAATAAGTTCATTTATAGCTGTATTTTTTTTGCGTCTGTTATATATATTTATACATTTTTATATAGTGTTTTCATTTGATGCATGCGTACAACATTTCGGCTGCTTTTTTTAATGTTTGTTTTGTGTTGTATGTTAAATTTTGAAATTGATTTTTCAGAACAGACATCCTTCAAATTCTGGGCAACGCCCGGCACTTTAGTTTGCAACAGATAAATGGCTTTTGTATCTTTACATGTACATCTAATGCTAATATTATAAAGCGTTATAATATTATAAAGTGTATAATATTATTAATGCTTGTACGTTTGTGAGGTGTTATCGCTGAAACTACATAGCCAACTTAAAAAAAAAAAATGTTTGTGGCCATCTCTGCTCCGAAAAAAAGACTGTATTTTACATTAGTGCAACAACCTACATCGCTGCAGGAGCAAATAAGTTCTAAAATTGCAATTTCTGTGATATTGATTTGGTTAGAAACTTTAAATTTGGTGTGGTAGTTACTTTTGAGATGTAAATAATCGTTATGAACGCTCTCTAAAAGGTTCAAGTTGACGGATAAACGTTATAATTTCTAGAAAGATTATAAAGCATGATTTATTTAGAATACTGAAATTTCTGGGATACTGTTGGGGTTAGAAACTAGAACTTTGGTATGGCAGTTATTTATAAGATGTAAATGCTCGTTGTAGAACGAATTCTAAAAAACCGAAAGACTAAACAAAGCGGAAAATGTTCTAAAGGTGATCTAAGTAACGAAGTAGATAGAATTGTTAGGAATATAAACATAAAAATTGACATGGCTGTATTTATCATGACGTAAATTCCGGCAATAGAACAATTTCTAAAAATGTCGCTACATAAAACACTGCAGAAACAAAAAAAAAAAAAACTTTTGAAAATTTTCCGTTTCTTTGTTACTGCTGATCCCAACATCTTGAAAGTTTGCTTCGGGTTAGTTTTAAAATCTAAAAATGTCTCTATGAATGGTTTCTAAAAAATTCAAATTTAAAGAGATGAAATGAACGGAAAGCGATCTATTAACATTAATTTGGAAATATTAGGTATAGTAACTTTAAATATTTCATAATGCTGTATTTTCTCCACAAAACATGCAATTTAAATGCAACAAAACTGATAGATACCCAGTTGGCATTAAATAAATTGTGTAAATATTGAATAAAGACCTGTATGAAACAGTGAGTAGGTTGGCCGAAAGTACTTGTTAAAGTTTTCCTTCTCTAGACTTTTGTCTCTCTCGCCAAGGCCACTAACAGTGGGAAGTGCCGTTTTAAATGTGATATGATTTTTTTTTTTTCTGATTCATTTTTCTAGACATTTTATCATAAGGTCATATTCTCAATTATCATTAGTAGTTTTTTTATGTATTAACTTATTCTGTTGAAATTTCATAATCGGGTTCATGTTGGCGTATTTCAGCTTGCATGATTTGCTGAAAAAATATGTATGGATTTGTAAATTACTTCAAATGACACTTTGACAGCTCAAAGGTTATGCAGACGATATATTCAAATCTTGTGCCATACTTTGTGTTGCAATCATTGCCGATTTCTTTTATTTAATACATGCTAAATACATCTCAACTTGTGCAGAATATGTTTGAAAACAAAACAATACAGCGTATGTAGTGGCCAGCATACACTCGCCATTTTAGTCTGGTCGAGCATATCTAAAACACACTCTAATTAAGCATTGCATGCCACTGTCGATGTGTTCGGTACTTTGATACTATATCAGATTTTGAAGAAAGAATTCTTTAACTGTTATCGACAACCTCACTGCATCCGTGGAAAACGGATATTGTGCAATATTAACTATTCCGGGGTGCACACACCATATAAAGTATCGTCCATTCTTTCTAAACATCATATATTTGTCATTTGAAGTTACTCAAATTGGTGCGGAGCGTCTGATTATGTTCTTGACATCATATTATACAGTTAAAATTCCGATATAAGATATTTTAGTGTTTCATTTTCTATTTTACTTTAAATATATTGCGTACTTTCAATTTTACATCCATGCATGGCTGTCTTGCATGGTTTGCTTTCCCATTTTTTAAACAGTGTATACGAATTTATATATACGATTTTGTAATTCTACGATATGTTTATTTTCATCATTTCAATTTACCGCTGTATATGGACAATTAAAGATAACATTTCATTTTCTTTGCTTCCATTTCTTTGCTATTATTAATTCTATGTTTTCAGCAATATCGCTCAGACTAATCCCTCTGAGGGAAGTCCTAGTTTAAATATATTTTATTGGAATTCAATATTACTGCGTGCGCATTATTTTATTTGCTCCGTGTGTTTGCTCCACGAAAACATCCACCGGTAAAAGAGACACACACCAAATTTCTGTGACGTATGCAGATGAATTGATATATATTGAAATTTATAATTTGTAAACGGTTTAGAACTTATGTTTCATAGTACACTGTAAAAAAAATCTGTAAAGTTACTAAAGTTTTTCTAGGAAACTGGGATTCCTAGAACTTTTTATGTAACGGCAACAACAAAAATTCCTGTAACAGACACACTTTTGCGCCGAAAATCAGAAAATCTGTAAGGTTACTAAGGATTTTTTAGGAAACTGGGATGCCTAGAACTTCTCATGTAACTACAACCAGGATTACAGATAAAATTTTAGTAATATTACTGTAATTTTAGCAGATTCATTTGTAAAGTTACAGATTTCTGTAGTTTTACGAAAACTAGTTTTGTAGATTGTCAACTTTTTTTGTACATTTACAGATGAAAGTTTAGTAAGCATGTAACTTTACATCTGTAGAACTGCAGATTTTTTTTTACAGTGTAGGTGCATTCAAGTAGGCGACCTTCATAGGTACATTCTGTTGTAATCTGAAACGAAATCTGACGAATATTTTTTGAGTTATGCTTGACGGAAGGTTTTTATTAGAATTTTTTTTTAGAATGCCATGGCTTTAATATCCATCGTAGTTGTATGTGCCCGGAAAATAATACTGAGCTGTGTATTAGCCTTCACTTCGTGAGATAAATTTTAAAGCATAAATCTGTTAAATATCTTTTTAAAACTACAATTTGTAGGTCATGTGAAGAGGAAAGTAACTTTCAGTCAATAATAAAATTTTGTGTTGTGCTTAAATTTTGACACACACTGTATGTTCAGCACGTTAACAATAATCAAGAAATATTTATAAGTCTTTCCTTGTTCTGTACAGAATACGATTTACTATAATACCTAGAAATTCAAAGTGATTCAATCGGTGTCACTGTAAAAAAGGTTAACTATTTTCCAAAGTAAGGAACAGTGTTGCCAGGGGGCTACTAAAAAAAAAAAAAAAATCAGATTTCTTTATTGCCAACACTTTTTTGAAACGGTAAAATCACCTTCGTTTTCGCCTTAATTAATATATCATTAAATAAGGCGAATTTTACTATTTCAAAAAAATGGTGCCAATCAAGAATCTGAATTTAAAAAAAACTAGCCCATTTGGCAACACTGGTAAGGAATATCTACTTCAACGCTGTTTGGACGCATCTTATGGTAAATTCAACCAGTTCTTTTAATATTATTAAATTAAAAAATGAAGGGAAGTGCATTGGAATTTTTTTTAAGAGTTTAGTTGTTATGAATGTAAAGAATAACGATTTGGACCACGTGGAGTAAAAAACTTTTTATTTTCCATTGAAGAAATGTAGTACAGTCTATCAGTATGTAATGTTTGTCAAATCTATTAGAAACTCTTTGTATAAATCTAACATTATTTTATGATATTTCATTAGTATATTTTACGTTTCTAACACTAATACAGTAAACGTGGTTTGAAAATTAAGTCAAACATATACCAAGAAAACAACAATATGATTTCGCTCATTTAAGGGGTCATGTACAGTCGTGGAAAAAAAAAAAAGTATACACGCCCTACTAACTCCTCAAAAAAATATTGTAGAAGAAAGTTACTGGTACCGAACGATTGGAAATAATGTCTACTTTTAAATGATGTATATAAAATATGCTTAGGGGGCCATCTACATATTAAAACGAACCGTAACTTTGGTTTTTTCAATAGTAGTACACAATTCTGACAGCATAAATTAATTCTAAACAATTTAATTAGCCAAAAACAAATTTTTATGCAATTCGTACCATACGTTTACGAGCGTATTTTAAAGGCTGTATCCAAATTGAAGTTCGGTACCTGATTATTAGCCGAGAGAGCCCCCGTCGTGATCAAGGCACCTTAAGCCTCACTCAAGCAGTCAATGAAGTGTGCTAAATTACAGGATAGCGTACGAAATTTCAAAATATCTAGTCACTCCTATCATAGACGGCCCCTTAAACCATCATTTTGCCGTTTTTTAAGCATAATTTGAAAACTACTTGGAAGAAAAATGTTAAATTTAGGATTTCCATAAAGCAGGACTTAATAAATCTAAATCCATCAAAAAAAATTGTAGGTTGCAATTCATAATTTTTTCGAATATTAATTTCATAATTCATAATTCCTATCATAAGTCTATAAAAATTGCAAATTCAACGCATTTATGTTTGGGTATATTAGCATTATTGCTACACAAAAAATTAGCACATTAGGAGCATAATATCAGGAGATGTAAATAAAAATATGAAAAGGTAATTTAACATTAGAAGCACTAAATTTTGAATGTTTATAATTCAAAAACTCATTATTCAAATGTCTTGAAATTTGCTGCCTAGGCATAGTTTGAACCGAAGATTTGAAATATCACGTTAAAATTGGGTATTGCCATTGAGAAAATTGAAATTTGGATTCGTTTTTATATGTAGATGGTCCCCTACGCATACTTTGTATACATCATTTAAAAGTAGACTTTATTTCCAATCGTTCGTTACCAGTAACTTTCGTCTATGATAATTTGTTGAATATTTAGTGGGGGTGTTTAATTTTTTCCCCACGACTGTACAAAATGACCTACTATTATGTTCATGAACTAAGAAATTTAGATAATATGACTATTTTTATAAAATAAAAGATTCAAAATTTTGAGATTTTACATTTTCCATTTATTTTCTCAAGAACTAATCATTATATATTTTTTCATGTATAGGTCATTTATATCCATACTCAATAAAACATTTTTCGCTTACTGTGACAATTTATTTATGAGAAATCATGCGTGCAAGGCATATAGTGTGAATTAGTTTATTAGTTTATTAGTTAGACATTAATGAAAAAAAAATATATATATATGCATCTAGACTTTTTTCAGACCATTAACTATTAGCATATAGCTCTTTTAATTTGTGTTTAAAATTTCCCGACTGGAGTTATAGTAGTCGATATCAGGGTCTCATTTTCATGCAAATTGTCAGCCTCAAAGTTGCCTCACTCCTTAAAAGACGACTGACCAGTAATTCAAATATCAGTAACGACTATATAAAGCTATTAGCTAATTATTTATCTATCATGTTCTCCTTCCCTCATAATTTCCTTTGACTCTAGTTTTGGGTCTATCATAATTTCTCATTTAATTAAAAAAATAGTAATTTATGATTCAAGGTAAAATACTCATGTTGTACATTGTTCCTAAGCATGTTGTACTTAAATGTATACTTAATATCAGAATCGTCAAATATAATATTTAAAGTTATTTAAAATAATATAAAACAGAAGATGTAATAAAAGGGCAGTAGGTGGATAATTCCAACCACAATAAATATGAATTGTATTTTAAACATTTTATTCTATTTTATGTATTTTTTGTACACGTTTGTCACTATGCAAAATCATCTAAAAAACAGTTGCCTAAAAAGCTAAGATTATTTTTCAAAAACAGATACTATTTCAGGAAATACATAAAGAATTCTTCTGTCTCTTTAAATAAAACTAGGGTCTGACAAAATGCTAATGATTAGTTAGCAACTAATTGAAAAACATATTTTCTTCAAGTATGAATTCTATTCTTCTGCTATTAAAAATGTTTCATTGACAAAACAATATCACCATGAGAGCTCTGTGCTTGCTTACATTAGGATAATTATACACGCTTTCTGAAATGGTTTAGCGATAGCGCACAACATTAAACTTCTCTAATAGAAAAATATGATGAACATATGTTGTTTTTATAGAAAAATATGCTGAACAGACGTGATTTAAGATAGAAGAAAAAAATGTACAAAAGAAAAAAAATTAAAGACATCCTTTCATTAAAATTGAGAAAAATGTAAAACAAAAAATATTATTTTTAAATGCACTAAAAAATAGAAAATTTTTGCGCTTGAAAAGAAATTGTTTTATTTTCTCATGTCCAAGGGAAAAAAATGAAAGACTGGGTGCCAATGGGATTAAAATTTTGGTTAAGTTTTTTTAATGATATATATATATATATATATATATATATATATATAAATGGCGCCCACGCTTTCATTAGTGTTTTCTACTTTTTAGTGCATTTAAAAAAAAAAAATATTTTTTTTTTCTATTTTTTTGTGAATTTTAATGAAAGCATGTCTTTCAAAAAATAAATTAATTAATTAATTAAAAATTAAAAAGAAAATACATTTATTTTGTTTTTAATTTTTTAGTCAAACAGCTCTTTTTTAGTCTTACTTTACATTGATTTTATTATTAATTTTTAAGTCTTATAGCGCTTTATAGAAACTTTAATATTTGATGTTTAAACTTTTCGTCCTTCCTCTTGCATATCGTACAATCTATAGCGCAGATATTGCAAAAGTGTACTTTTAGTGTACTTTTCCACTATAGGGGCCCTAGGTGTAATTTGGGCATCAGAAAATGAGATTTACTTTCAATTCATATAAACAGCTATGAACACAAACTTGGTGAGCTATTTCGTTTGTTTATATATGTATTTTATATGTATATTATTTTTGTGTATCTGTATAAACTTAGATAAATGGCTTCTTTCTGTTAAATAAATAGGTATAAATATTGAAAAAAAAATGCTTATGTATATAAAATGAAATAGTGTATAGCTTCCCAGAGAATATGTTGCCAAATTTCCTTCTTCGCCATGGCCACTAAAGAGGAAAAGTATCGCGAATTTAACATTTGTATCCGTCTATATAAAGCGCAGTACTTTTCCAGTACTTTTTTAATGTTTGACATAATTTTGGTTTCAGAAGTTAGATTTTTTGCCAAATGCTATAAAAAGCTTTTAAAACAAAATTAATGAACTTTTTAGTTCATTTATATAATCTACAAAATCTCTATAGTATTGTTGTCTTTTTATATAATTAGTTTGTATTTCTGTTTGTATACAAAAATAGTTAAAAATATTGAGAAATTACTTGTTTTGTTTGTTTTATTGGACACATACATTAGACTTGTGTGCTTGACAAAAAGGCCCGCTTATAAGTCATCGTCGATATATAGGGACGAGATAGCACAATGAAATTTACAAAACACAGAAATTTTACATCCGGAAGCTCCACAAAGAGTGTGCAATGGAACCAGCGGGAGTCGAACCCGACAAGCCTCCTACACTGTAAAAAAAAAATCTGTAGTTCTACAGATGTAAAGTTACATGCTTACTAAACTTTCACCTGTAACTGTACGAAAAAAGCTGCAAATCTACAAAACTAGTTTTTGTAAAGCTACAAAAATCTGTAACTTTACAAATGAATCTGCTAAAATTTCAGTAATCTTACTAAACTTTTATTTGTAACCCTGGCTGCAGTTACATGAAAAGTTCTCGGAATCCCAGTTTCCAAAAAAATTCTTAGTAACCTTACAGATTTTCTAATTTTTGGCGCAAAAGTGTGTCTGTTACATGAAATTTTGTTGTTGCCGTTACATGAAAAGTTCTAGGAATCCCAGTTTCCTAGAAAAAATTTAGTAACTTCACAGATTTTTTTTTACAGTGTACGCTCTAAAGCTATTAGCAGCGTAATGTCTTAACCACTCGGCCACGGAGGCCCCCCAAAATTACTTGTGTAAATGAAACTGTGGATAAGTTGCTAGAAAATATGTTGCCAAATTTCATTTTCCCTATCTCACTAAGGCCCCTATACTCGAAAAGTACCTAAAGCACATTAAAACCGGGCGGTTAGGAGCTCAGACAGTACATGCCGTCTACTGGTAGTTATGTTAGTAGTAGCATTGGAATGCAGATGTAAAAACGTACATTTTGGTACATTACACTTTAAATTCTCACGCATAGATTTTGAAAAAAAAAACCTTAAAAGTGCGGAGTTTCAATTAAATTGTGGTGACCTCGATTATGAATGATTAACGGTTTTAAATGGGGATTTGGCCAAATTAGCCAGCTGTCCGAAAGTTTGCTTCGTATATGACAACTTATTTTTTGTCGCCAAATTGGTCAACATTCGGCGCTACTGTGTTAACCCTGCATTAACATTTTTCAACAATTATTCAAAACAATGAGACGGTTCTACAGTAATTGTGAGGGACACACAGAGACTTGGATTTTATATAAATAGATACCATTGAAAAAACAACCCCATTAAAATTAATACAATTTTATATTGAAGTAAAAAACAACTAATTAAATTTTGTACGGTTACTAAGCTATGAAGGATGTGTACTTATCTTAAATGTTATTTAGATTTTTTTTTTAATGCAAAATTTGTAAAGAAATATTATGACCAAATAGGAAGCTAATATTTTAATTTCATATCTTTAAAACAGTTTACCCTTTTTGATTTAGAAGCGATGGCTAAACAAGGTCACAATTATGTGCTACAGTTCGTTTAAACGACACCTACGTATTTGCGCGTGACATATTTGTGAATCCGTTTCGTTTTTGTTAAACCACAACAATGTCTATGGGTCCAGTAAATCGATGTAAGTTTTCGCTCTATGAGTTCAATGGAATGGAATATTAACTAAAAGCATCTTGCAATTAAAAATATATAAAATCCGAATATCAACACATTTCACTAATTTTTAGGGTATAATCAGCGGATCCAACAAACAGTTTTGATCATTGAATTTTACTAAAAATTTATATAACTTACTTCTACGTAGTAAAAAAGTCCTTCCGGCCAGTGCCGGGAGGAAGAGGTAGCTTTCATCTTCCTTATTTTAAAAAAGCTAACTTATATCATTCAAACACACGAAGCTCAATTTAGTGGAAACCGAATATAGGAGATTCAATACTAATTTTTATCAATATAATGAATGAGAATTTCGCGAAATTAGTCAGCTTTATCCAAGCTGCTTTTCTTTAAAGTAACATATATTTGGCTGCCAAATTCGGCAATTTCTTAAAGTGCCTGTCATTTTAAGACAACATGGTGGATGAGGCTAAGAAGTGAACTTGGTCGAGACCTTAGTAATTGCTGTGCACATGCCCACTCACATCGGAATCGGTTGATATATACGAGTGCTGTCGCATGCAAAAAATCAGATTTTTCAAAATGTCACCCACAATAGAAATGGAAACTGCTATATCTGAGCCATTTTTTATGGTAAAGACAAACAAAAAATGCTCCTGAATCCTTATATCAAGGTCAAATACTTAAGAAAGAAACATTTTTCAATTTCTAATTTTTTTGTACCTCACTTTAAATATATATAATTTTTTTAATTTAATGGCCGCCATTTTGAAACAAGATGGCTGATGAATCTGGCCAGCGAACTTGGTCGAGGTATTGATGTATACTATCCACATGCCTTCTTACATCGAAATAGGCGAATACGTGTGTTATCGCGTGACAAATACAAGATCGTTTCAAAATGTTAGCCATGCTAGAAATTCAAAGTGCTATAATTCAACCATTTTTTAAGATATAAACAAAAGAACAAATTTTCAGAAACAAAAACTGCTCCGGAATCTTTGTATCAAGGCCAAACACATAAAAAAATCTTTTTCATTTTCCAATTTTTTAATACCTCATTTTAAATTTTAAATTTAATTTTTTTAAATGGCCGCCATTTTGAAACAAGATGGCGGATGAAGCCGGCCGACGAACTCGGTCGAGATATTTGTATGTACTATGTACACATTAAGGTACATCCAAGTCGGTTCATAAATACGCCTGTTATTACGTGAGAAAAATCAGGACGTTTCAAAATGTCAGCCACACTAGAATTCAAAATGCTCTAACTCAGCCATTTCTTAAGATATAGACGAAACAAAAACTGCTCCCGAATCTTTTTATCAAGGTCAAACACATAAGAAGAAAATATTTTTTCAATTTTTAATTTTTTGGTACCACATTTCAAATTTAAATTTTTCTTAAAAATTTAAATGGCCACCATTTTTAAACAAGATGGCGGATGAAGCTGACCAACGAACCCGGTCGAGACATTTGTATGTACTATGTATAAACGAAGTTAGATCCAAATCGGTTCATAAATACGCCTTTTATCGCGTGACAAAATTCAGGACGTTTCAAAATGTCAGCCACGCTAGAAATTCAAAATGCTATAACTCAGCCATTTTTTAAGATATTGACGAAACAAAAACTGCTCCGAAATCTTTGTATAAAGGTCAAATACATAAGAAAAAAATATTTTTCCAGTTTTAATTTTTTGGTACCATATTTCAAGTTTTAAAATTTTTTAAAAAGTTTAAATGGCCGCCATTTTGAAACAAAACGGCGGATGAAGCTGGCCAACGAACTCGGTCGAGAGATTTGTATGTACTATGTACACACTGAATTACATCCAAATCGGTTCATAAATACGCCTTTTATCGCGTGACAAAATTCAGGACGTTTCAAAATGTCAGCCACGCTAGAAATTCAAAATGCTATAACTCAGCCATTTTTTAAGATATAGACGAAACAAAAACTGCTCCGGAATCTTTGTATAAAGGTCAAATACATAAGAAAAAATATTTTACCATTTTTAATTTTTTGGTACCACATTTCAAGTTTAAAAATTTTTTAAAAATTTTAAATGGCCGCCATTTTGAAACAAAACGGCGGATGAAGCTGGCCAACGAACTCGGTCGAGACATTGGTATGTACTATGTACACACCGAATTACATCGAAATCGGTTCATAATTATGGGAGTTACAGTGTGACATAGGTCAGATATATATATATATATATATATATATATATATATATATCAATTTTGAACGGAGGGTGGTTTCGGGGTCTGGGGGTCATGATCGATGAAAATATACCAAAATTTATTGAAATCGCTTTCCTCCGAACGGCTGCAATAGGTAGCTTTTTTGTAAAGAAAGCTACCTAAAATAGGCAGTATCTTTTAAAGTTAAATTTGTTTTATTTTTCCAGTTTTTTTCTGATATCTAAATAACATTTAAAGTAACACAGTAGAACCTCGATTTTCTGAAGTAATTGGGACCGACCATCTTTCGGACAATCGAAATTTCCATATAATCGAGAATACTTCAATTTTAAGTTTAAGGAAAAATATATGCGCTATTTATTATTATGGTAACAATTGCTTAATAAAATTAAAGGAATAAAAAAATAGAAACAAGAATGAATTACCTGAATGTTAATTTTAAAATCTACCATATTTCACAAGAGTTTTAAACTGTGTTTTGTTTGTCGCAGTTTCGATTATTTTTGCTTCTTGAAGCTCTATTACGAAGTTTTTAAATATTATTATTTCACCAGTATCACAGTCTTTCTACTGTTTAGCTAAGCCAAACCTTTTACAAAACATTCAAGAACTTCAGAGTTGCTAATTTATTCGTTTTCTTCGTCCCACTCCGCAGGTTACGGGAGCTCAAGTTAAATTCAAAGGAATTCTAAGAAAGGGATCGCATATATACAGGGTGATTCATAAAAGATGGGCAGAACTTTAAGGGGTTATAGTACACTTAAAGACAAATAATATTAAATAGGAGACTAAGGGTCCCAGACGTATTCCCAAGGAGATAGGGGGCATTAAAGTTTAGGGTCCGAAATTTCAAATGATTATAAAACATGGAAAAATTGGTCGATTCGTTTGCGGTTTTTGCAAAAAATTTTCTTTATGCCAGTATTTTCTTGAAATAAAATTTTAAAGTTCAATTTCAAAAAATGCCGATAGGGGGCGCTTTAGACTTTGGAGTAACAAACAACTATTTTTTAACGTTATTTTTTGTATTTCTTTAAATGATTTCGAAAGCTTAGACTTAAACTTAAATTTTGATCTAAAAATCTGAGTCCTAACGAGTAGTTAAGTAGCGTAAACTGAAATTTGAAATTTGAAACCCTTCTCCCCCCAGAACAAAAATCAGTTATTCCCGATCTTTGTGTCGTAGATTAGGCTCTAACTACTGCCGCGTTTTGCTAAAATTATTCTTTATGTCAGTATTTTCTTGAAAATAAATTTTAAAGAAAATTTTCAAAAAATTCCGATAGAGGGCGCTTTAGACTTTGGAGTAACGAACAACTATTTTATACCGTTATTTTTTGTGTCTCATTAAATGCTTTCTAAAGCTTAGACTTAAATTTTCAGCCCAAAATCTGAATCGTTAGACGTGGTTAAGTTTCTGGGGAGAGGGGTTTGAAATTTCTACTCCTGAGCACAGTTCAGTTTACCATGTCCACACATTGTGTGCTGTGATACGAGGTAAAAAGACACAAATTAGGATTATGTTACCAAAGCATATTTATTAACATGTAATTATAATAAATGTTCAAAATTGTGACCACCAGAGGTTTTGCACGCAGAACAACGGCGAAGAATGGAACGGCGAACATTCGCGAAAACATCAGGCTTTTCGAGCACTTCCCCTACAGCGGCGGAAAGTCTGGCGACCAGTTCCTCGGGGGATTCAATGGGTGCCTCATACATAAGAGCCTTCAATCGTCCCCAAAAAAAGAAATCGAGGGGTGAAAGATCTGGCGAGCGAGCAGGCCAAGCAACAGAACCACCTCGACCAATCCATCTGTTCGGAAATGTGATGTCCAGATAGTTGCGGACGTCTCGTACGTAATGGGCTGGCGCTCCATCGTGCTGGAACCACATGACCCGCCGGATGCGTGGAGGAACAACGTTTAACAGGTCTGGCAGCACATGTTGCAGAAATGTGAGGTATGTTTTACCGTTGAGGCGTTCAGGAAGAAGGTACGGTCCGATTAGGTGGTCTCCGAGGATTCCTGCCCAAACATTGATGGAAAAGCGTCTCTGATGAGCATGTGGATTGACATCCGCCCATACATGTGCATTGTGTGTGTTAAATGTACCTTCACGTGTGAATGTACATTCATCGGTGAAAAGCACAGTTCGTCCAAAATGTGGATTTAGCGCGTTCTGCTGCAGAAACCAGCGGGCGAATTCAATACGATTTGGATAATCCCCTGGAGACAGTTTCTGGACTCGTTGCACATGAAACGGGAGCAAATGTTCATCCTTCAGTACCCTCCAAGTCATGGACTGTGAGGTATCCACCTGCCTAGCCACTGTTCGTGTACTTGTACTTGGCTGCGCCGCTACTACATCCAGAATGGCTTCTGCAACAACTACTGATTCGTCCTTTTTTGCACGACCTGCATTCGACCGGGAAGCGAGAAATGATCCCGTCTCACACAACTGTCTGTGCAAGCGCTCGAAAGTTTTGCGGTTAGGCAACCGCCTGTTGGGAAATCGCTCTCCGTACATTCGTTGTGCCTCTGCACCATTTCCATCTGCCGCTCCGTAAATTAAATGCATCTCAGCCTTTTCCTTATTCGTGAAGGGCACTATCTTCCGATTCATTAGTACAGCGACTTACACTTGACTCACCGTTCAGTGGTTTTTATGCCTGAATCGTGTCGAAATTTTGCATACGTGTTCTTCTTCTTCCCCATTTGACATTTGCATACTTTCTGTTTCCTTCTTCACCCGGTGACTAGCGTCAGGAATGAAGCTTTAACGTTTGCATGAGCGACGTTTCCAACTGTGCCAGTGCCTTTATGAGTGAATTCCGACTATGCAGTCCTTGACGAAAGTTGTATTTTTGCCTCGTATCACAGCACAGAATCGTTGGGCATGGTTAAGTAGTGCAAACTGAACTATGTTCAGAAGTTGAAATTTGGACCCCCTCCCCTCGCTACTGAACCACGCTCAGCGATTCAGATTTTGAGCTGAAAATTTAAGTTTAAGTCTAAGCTTTAGAAAGCATTTAATGAGACACAAAAAATAACGGTATAAAATAGTTGTTCGTTACTCCAAAGTCTAAAGCGCCCTCTATCGGAATTTTTTGAAAATTTTCTTTACAATTTATTTTCAAGAAAATACTGACATAAAGAATAATTTTAGCAAAACGCGGCAGTAGTTAGAGCCTAATCTACGACACAAAGATCGGGAATAACTGATTTTTGTTCTGGGGGGAGAAGGGTTTCAAATTTCAAATTTCAGTTTACGCTACTTAACTACTCGTTAGGACTCAGATTTTTAGATCAAAATTTAAGTTTAAGTCTAAGCTTTCGAAATCATTTAAAGAAATACAAAAAATAACGTTAAAAAATAGTTGTTTGTTACTCCAAAGTCTAAAGCGCCCCCTATCGGCATTTTTTGAAATTGAACTTTAAAATTTTATTTCAAGAAAATACTGGCATAAAGAAAATTTTTTGCAAAAACCGCAAACGAATCGACCAATTTTTCCATGTTTTATAATCATTTGAAATTTCGGACCCCAAACTTTAATGCCCCCTATCTCCTTGGGAATACGTCTGGGACCCTTAGTCTCCTATTTAATATTATTTGTCTTTAAGTGTACTATAACACCTTAAAGTTCTGCCCATCTTTTATGAATCACCCTGTATATGTACTCGTTACTCGTGGTTCCGGAAGGACTGCTTGCACACAAGGAAAATGATAGTTTAAAAAAAAGAATACTTCAAAATGGATTTTGCCCAAAAATGTAACATAAGAAAAAAAAAAAAAAAAAAAAAGCTTTAAAAATGGATTTTGGTCAACCGAGAATTTCGGTTATAAGAGGTTCGGATAAATGAGGTTCGACAGTCTATAGAAATTTCTATGATATAAAATATTTTTTATTTATAATAATAATGAAATTTAAAATTAATATTACAATTTATACCATATCATAAAAAAAGTACATCTGAAACTATATAAATATTTTAGATGATTTTTTTATACCTTATGCATAGTACGTGGTCTTTGCTGCAGTATCTATGTTATTATATGAATGTAAAACTGCAGAAAAATACAATATGAAGGTATCAAATATATTCATAATATGTAATATCAGTAATATATAATATGCAAAATTAAAATTAATTTTTTATATATAGTATATATATAATGTCAATATAATATAAAACATAATGTATTTTCATATGTGATCTCAATACAAAATTAAAATTAATGAATTTTTTATATACAATATCAAAACAAAATTAAAATTAATTCAAATTTGACCTATAGTATCTCTGAGAGTCGTGAATGCGATGGACAAAAACTCCGCTCAGAATGGACACTCTGAATTTCCGACAAACTTTAAGCAAGCGTAAATGGCAACGAGACGACGACGATTGTCAGAGAGAACTGGGAAAAGCTGAACAGTGTGGGAGAAGAGAGATGAAGTGTAGTATGGTGGATTTTATATTTTTTGAAATGTATTTAGTGTATTATCGCATTGAAAATTTTATTGTACTGTGCTGTTAAGTAATAAAATATATTAAAGATTATATCCGCCTTGTTTTTAGAAGCCTACATAATTCATCTTATATATATATATATATATATATATCATCATCATATATTTATATATATATATATATATATATATATTTGTAAGCGGCTTTTCATTAAAGGATTGTTAGCATTTATTTAAATAATGTTGTAATAAATTTAAATAATATTGTGCAATGATTATGCTGTGTTTAATGGTCCGAAAAAATATATGTGGTGAAAAATAACTCGAGTAAATAGTACGCCAGTGCTACTGTAAAGTATTTGTGAAACTTTACTGATATACAGCAGGGAGATTTGTGAATGGTTTATTTTTTCGAAACGTTATTTAATCTTTTTTTTCCCCTCTGGCACGCCAGTATTAAATCAAATAGAGTGGTATTTTTTAAAATAAGTAATAATATAGCAGTTTACGGTACTACGTTTGTACGTCAGTACAAACGAAATGTCTTTTTATATTTGCATAGCTTAGGAGTATTAACAAAAGGTCATTTTTTTGGAAGGGGTCGTAATAAGGATTTGTGATGTTTGGAGGTGGGAATTGGTAAGAGCTGCCGAGACCAGATGCAATAATAGTTGATCTAAATTAATTGATTACGGCGAGTAAGAATTATGAAGTCGAATTCGGGGAGCGGTGATTGGAAATGATTACAGAAACATGACAGGAAAATGAGGCGCAAGTGATTGGAAAAAGAAAACTGGTGCCAGAGATATAGGAAAGAGAGTTTGAAATGGAGAAATAAAGAATGGAAAAGAGTAATTAATTGATAGAATCTAAGACTGGAATAGACCCGATAGTTTATAATTGCGGTATAGAGTTTACAACACTCATGCCGAAATTTAATGACAGGGAAGATGATATTGTTCTGTAATTTTCCCTTTTTGAATACCAAGCAAAGAGGGTTTGCATGGACCGAAACATTGGGTGTCAAGTTTGTTGGCTTTATTACAATCGGATATTATTAAAGTTCTTGCACGTGAGGCAGAGAAAAATTGAAGACTACGATTACAAAAACAAACAAACAAAAAAATGTTAAAGCGATTTAAATTGAGACCTGAAAAATTTTGCCAGAAGTTTATGGATCACAAACGAAACCCCGAAAAAGCACAGCGAGAATTCGTGTTTGAATTATATGATTATTTTCATGAATGGATTGATGGGGTTAGTCTGAAAAAAAAAAACTATGTTAAAAAGATTTGTACAAGTTGCAAAAAATGTCAATTAAGAAAAAAATGTCACATATACGGATAAGGTACCTATATGTCTTTTTGTGCGACCTGAAAACCCATTAGAGGTGTGGAGTCTTGATTGTATTTTACGCTTAGAACCACCTTCTCGTAGAGTTCAGTAATACGTGATATTTGCTGTTGACTTGTGTACCATCTGGGCCAAGAAGGTACCAGTTGAAAATATCACTGCAAAAGCCACATGCGAGGATTTAATGAAAAATAGTTATCCAAACTAGATTTCAGTTACTATATCCACAGATCAAAGACCAAATTTTACTTTGCAACTGTAGAATGCGTTTTTAGCTACTCCAGGCGTAGGGCTCATATTTTCAATCCTGGACTTTTCGAAAGTATGGGTGCGGTAGAATGCTGGATTAGAGCTCTAAAAGACATGTTAAATAAGATATTCAGGACAGTGGTCATAATTGGGATCTACAATTACCTTGGCTACTGTTTGCTTATAGAGAAATACCACTTAGTACTAACGGAATGTCACCTTTCCAGTTGGTGTATGGTCGTATTCCTCATGAACCGATGGAATTGTTAAAGCAATTTTGAATAGGCAAGTGGAAAATACACCCAACATCCTCTCCTTCTATACAGCAGTGAAGGGATTACTCGAGAGATTGGAGAATTTCATCAGAATCATAAAATTTCATCAGAAAATGATGACATAAATCAAGTTGACTGCACTTCTCGTTACAATCTTCGGTCTCGAGAAAAAAAACTTTGGTATTTGGAGACCAGGTATTGACTTTACATCGATCGTCGCCTCACAAATTTCTAAAAATAGGGATTGGTCAAGTAACAGTGATTGAAATTACTAGACCACATTCTGTTGTTGTGAATTTAGATGATGGTAGTATAAGAAATCTGCATTTAAATAAAATACGTTCTTTCATTGCAAGAGTTCAACATCTAGGTTTGATATTTAAAGAAGACTCTGATTTTGGAGACCTGCACTCTGTTACAAATAGAAAAGACTGCAACGCATGGGATTTTTATGTTCCGATGATTAAAAAGGAGGAAAAATTGGATAATATAAAATTAATTATTATGGAAGAACACGAATCTTTGAGTGATGTTTAGAAAAGAGAAATTATTATGATTTTGGACAATCATCACGATTTGTTCAGAGCCTGGATTGCATCAGAAAATGCTGACATAAATCAAGCTGACTGTACTTCTCTTTATAATCTTCGGTCTCAAGAAAAAACTTTAGTGTTGGAGATCTGGTGTTGCTTTTACATCCATCGTCGTCTCAAAATTATTGAAAACATGAATTGTACAAGCAACAGTGATTGAAATTACTAGACCACATTCTGTTGTCGTGGATTTAGATGGTAGTAGTACAAGAAATCTGCATGTAAATAAATACGTCCTTATATTGTTCTTCCCTAATAATTGCTTTCAAATATCCAGGTTTCCTGCTTATAATCCTGGAATTAAGACTGCATTTTGGAGACCTGCAGTGGAAGAGATTCTTATATTCCAGTGATTATAAAGCAGGAAAAACTGGATAATATGAAAGCAATTATTAGGGAAGAACACGAATCTTTGAGTGATGTTCAGAAACGGGAAATCATTACGATTTTGGAAAATCATCACGATTTCTTCAGAAATTAGCCTGGACTGGAAAACGTGGATGGTCATGTCATTAGAGTTACTGCTTAGTGTTCTCCGAATAACTTTTCGCCATAATAGAATTCCCATAACTCAGCAAGAAAAAGGGAATCACCAGATTTGCGAGTTATGTTATGAGGGATTTATTGAATCTAGAATTGTGAGTGGGCACACCTAGTTGTTTGCGTACCAAAGAAGGATTACTTTAGTCACTTGAAAACCTTTACCATACCTGATGGGTATCGAATGAAATTTGCGAAATATTGTTATATAAAATTGGGCAGGCGAATTTTATTACGATATCGGATTTCAAGTAGAGCTATTGACAGATTCCAATGGAGGATTAATTAAAATATTTTAGAGCTTTTATTACTCATTCAGGACATTACCAATGAAGAAAATTGTTCTTTGGTTTAAATAACGCTGGAAGTACTGTTATGAAAGCTATGGTTAAGTGGTTTCATCAGCATAAAAAATATTGCAGATCATATATCAACAATGTTGCCATATTCCCTTAAACGTGAGAAGAACATCTGGAACATCTTCGAAAAATATTCCAGTGCATTAGAGACACAGGACGGACTGATAATTTGGGAAAATGTAATTTTGGTAGGAATGAAGTGTAATTTTTAGATCATGTAATCGGATCAGGAAAACATTCTCAGACCCAATGATAGTTAAAACTATCGGAGAATATCTAGATCTTCTACAAAGAAAGAATTACAAATTTTGATGGGCTTAGCTAGTTCTTATCAAGATTATTTTCGAAATTCCTCAGCATTGGTGTTGCCTTTGACTAACCTTATGCGAAAGAAATTTAACGTTTTAATTCTATGGAATTCAGATGCTAAGAGTGATTTCAGTAATTTAAAAGTAAAATTGGCACAAATGGCGTCAATGTTTACTCCAAAACTCGACAAACCATTTCAGCTGTACATTGACGCTTCGGACATCACTATATATAGAGAGAAGCAAACGGCGTGATCGAAGCGTTCAAGAAATTTGACAATTGGATTATGGTGGAGGTATCGTGGACATCTCTGATCACTCTGGCTTTTCATACATACAATTTGAATGTAACTTATCGGCAACTCTCAAGACACTCATGCAGATTCTATGTCGAGGTTGAGTATTGACGAGTCTTAAAACGCATGGTAGTTCTTTTGCTTATGAAAATTATTAATTTGTATAAGGAGTGTACAATATAAATTTAATTTGTATTCTATGCCATTTTAATATTTCACTGTGTTCTTATTCATAAAAAAATAATTCGATTGATGATGCTGTATGTATAACTATGTGTATTATCATGATTTTTATTTTAAGTATTAAAAAGAATGGGAAGTGCCACATTGCTCTAATCCTTGGTAATAAACGTGTTTCTGTATAAGTGTAATTTTAAAGCTTCATTGTGACAAAAACCACTAATGAGCTCTTTTAGGGGGGAGCTGTAAGAGTCGTGAATGCGGTGGAGAAAAACTCCGTCTAGTTTGGACAATCTGAATCCTTCGTTGTCCGCAGAGCTTTAAGCAAGCATAAATGGCAACGAGACGACGATTGTCAGAGATAGCTCGAAAAGATTGAACGATGTGACAGAAGAGAGATGAAGTTTAAAATGATGGATTTTATATTTTTTTGAAATTCATTAATGTATTATCGCATTGCAGTTATAATTTTGCTGTGCTGTTAAGTAATAAATCTGTTACAGCCTTGTTTTTTGAAGGCTACATAATTCATCCAGGCAGCATGAAAATAGATTTGTTTAACAAATTTAATCAATTACAAAACTTACGTGAAGTAAAGATAACTGTACCAATACAAAATTAATATATATGTTTAAAAAATCATTTTAACTTTTAAAATAAAGTTACTATTTTCTCTTAACGAATACAGATTCTGCATATTTTTAAAATAAAAAAAAACAAAAATAATAAGTTGAAAGGTCTACTTATGCTTTCAGAATGAACGGTTTAAAAAAAAATGCGAGACCTACTTTTCAACTATTACCATTTAAACTTCTGAAAAGGGAACATTATGTATCTTTAATAATGCATATGTTCCATATACTTATAAAGGCAACAATTTTTATCAAATACTTTCACTAAGCCATCTATAGGACATAATATAAAGGAATATTAAAATAAAAATCAGAATATAAAACATGACTTTGCTTAATATGACTTTATAAATCGTGAAAAATCATCATATTTTAAGAAATAATTTATCAGTAACAAATATGGCGCTTTCTTTGTAATTTTTCATTCTGTCGCTTCTTTTGTGTCATTCTAATGTAAATAATTCAAAAGAAAAGTTCACATAAATGCAATAGATGTTGAAAGGAAGTAAAATGAAGTTAGGGAATTTAATTTCGCCTCTGTATATGCAACTTCAGTAAAATAAATTGTAATACTTTATTTCTTATTCTTTACTGTTGCCTTCTTCTAAAGTCTTTACAAAGAAAATATATTTTATTAAATATTTTTTTTAATATAAAATGTGCTGAGATTTTTTGTTTGCTTCTAGTCTTGAATTTTTAAAATAACACTAAATTATTTACATATTATTCTTATTATTGATAAAATTGCAGTATGGATAATTCAAAATAAAATATGTAAAGAATTTAGTCTACACTTCTACACTTTACTCAAATTAATTTACGTTAGATAACCGGCATGTGTCAGCACTTTTCTTTTGAATATTTAAGTGTAACGTTCCTTCTTATAAAATGCGTCAGTAAAAGTTTTTTATTAGCAAAAGTGCTATTAAAGTGATGTAATTTAAAGAAGTTTTTTTCAATACTTTGATGAAACAAGCTCTTCATATGATGATTACGTTATTATATAGCAATAACCAATAAGGCTCGAATGTTACATCTTCTTGCTGTTGCTTCGTTTGTGCATTTCTAATTTTAAAAATGTAAAGGCAAATGTCAGATATCACGTATTGAAATGACGTAAAATGAACATGAGTTAAAAAATAATAATTTTTACTGAGTAAATGTCTTTCAGTAAAGGAAAAAGTATCATATTTTCGTTACTGTAGAAATCTTTCAACTCTTTTAAATTAGTTTATTTTAAAGAATAATTTTTTATTCAGTGAAAAGATTTCTTAGTTTGTAATACACATGTCAGATATTATGAATTTCAATTGTAATTTATTTTAAATGTTGTCTTTGACTGTCGCGTGTTGCAGTACACTTTTAAAAATGCTAAAGATGTAACTCTGTAGATGAAATTTCCAAGATTTAATTTTATTTGAAAAAAAAATTACATTTGTGGAAGCAATGCGCAAAGCGAAATACTATTTTTTTTAATTTTTTAGCTGAAAATAATATTTTTATGAAAAAATGTTCTGTTAAAAGATTACCATTAGAAATATATAGATGTGGGATTATAAATATTCTCAACAGTGCAACTTGACTAACTCATGGGTTTATTTAAAGAATATGTAATCTTATATGAAATAAAAAGTGCAACACGAAGAGAGTGGAAAAAAGCTAAAAAAATCAAGAGATGTTTATGTTTAGAAGTTCCATAGTTTTTTTTTTTTTTTTTTTTTTTTTTTTTTTTTTTTTTTTTTTATCTCAATATGGAGGTTCAAGATTCATTAAATGCAAATAAAAGATTTGAGTAAGAATTCTAGGTGAATTGCAGTATTTATGTTTACAAATGTATTATATTATTGATGTGAAAGAACTGATGTGATCTTCTAAGCATATTATTTGTTAGATTGAAATGCCGTATGAAATATAAATGCCCTATAAAATTGATACGCTAATAGATGCATTTATTTATAGTTATAAACCAAGTGAATCTTTGGTACTACACTGGTTATCAAAAATTAAGGAAAAGTCACAAAATGCTAATTTACAAATACGCGAACACTCAAAAGAAAATAATATAATTCGAGTAATTACTATCTCTCCAACACAGCTAGTCCATATAACATCTCATTCATGTCACACATGGTCGCAAGTGTCACAGTCACTACGGTGAAGCAAAAAAATAGAAAATTCCATACATCTCATTATGAGTCTCAAATGATCACTATATGTGACTCCACTGAGACGTCACTGTGACTGCTGCTTTGTGACGAGTCACCATGTGACTTTACAATGTAGTTACATTGTGACTCTCGTGTGACTGTCATTTGTAGACTCAATTTTAAAGTCATCGTGAACGCTGCATTGTGATAAGTTACCAAATAATGTCACATTAAAGTCACATGATGACTTTCAGGTGACAGAGTGTCTACTGTGAAGTCACCATTGTACTCTTTTGGGAAAAGTCTCCATATGACTATAATAAGATATTATTTGGTGACTTATCATAATGCAACGTTCATCATGACTATGAAATTGAGTCTAAAAATGACGGTCACATGAGAGTTACAATTTTACTGCATTGTAAAGTCACCTGGTGACTCATTGCAAAGCAGCAGTCACATTGACTTCTCAGTGGAGTCACATATAGTGATAATTTGAGACTTCAGATCTTCTGTATCAATATGAGATCAATATGAACTTCAATATGAGATGTATGGAATTTCCTATTTTTTGCTTCGCCCTAGTGACTGTGACATTTGTGACCATGTGTGACATGAATGAGATGTTATGTGGACTAGCTGTGTTGTAAAGATAGTAATTACTCGAATTATATTATTTCCTTTTGAGTGTTCGCGTATTTGAAAATTAGCATTTTGTGACTTTTCCTTAATTTTTGATAACCAGTGTACTTAGTTATTCCGTCAACCAATTTCGCCAAATTATATAAATCGCCAAAATACTCGCCAAATTATACAAATTGACATATTTTATATTTTAAATAACGAAAGAACAAAGAAATTAGTATAACATTAATACAAATACAAATAAAACGTCGAAATAAAAATCGCTTGATGGAGTAAACACGTGTAACTTGCTTAAATTCAAGTGAATGTGACATTTACGATCAACCATTTTTGGCATTTAATCTTGGAGTTTGGCAATAGATTTTAGGTCGACGGAATAACTAAGTAGTACCGAATCTTTAAGTAATTTTCCGACTAAATCCTACAAATTCTGGGGGCTCGGTGCCGGGATCTGAATAAAACATTGAAACGATAACGAAAAAAACATCATTATGTCGATTTTTAACAAAGCGCGATGAAGCGATTTGTTTGAACTATGTGAAGAGCGCGCAATAACCGCACTGGTAATTAATATCGCAGATATACCATGAATTGGATATTTCAATAGGATCTTTGAATTTGGAGAGGGTCAGTTTATTGGTAGAGGCAAATATTATTTTGAAGTGATATTGTCTAATAATTTTAACAATCGGAAAGCTTTATTTAGGAAAGTAGGGTAATACAATGCAAATATTGGAAAGAGTAGAAGACTGAGGTGAGTTTGAGAAAGAGTGTGCTCTAGTTTAAATAGAGCAGTATCAATTATAAAAGGGTTCTAACCTCTATCAATCACAATGGCTTTAACGTAAAGAATTTCACTATTAAATGACTGAGAATTAGGACAAACATGTATGGTACGATTTATAAAGGTATAAAAGACTGTCATTTCTTGGTTTGAAGGATGACAAGAACGAACATAGGAATAATGAAATTCATTATTCTATCTTATTCATTATTCTCATTTTGTTCTAAACTGTCGTTGTTTCAAAAATGGATTTAAATTTTAATTTGCTTGTGCAGTCTCGATGAGAATCGACGTGTCCAAAGGCTATATTTGAAGAAAAAACTTTCAGAAACTGTGCTCATACTGAGAGAATTGTGTAGCCTCAAATAAGTAGTACTTTGAAAGTAGTGTGTGCAACACAAGATATCAATAAATTATATCAGTTAGGAAATTCAGCATCCAAATTTGTTATCCCAAGACCTTATACATATTTATTAGTGTCTTTCACAAAAAATAAACTATGAAACTATGAAAAATATATATCTTACATAGCTAATGGCTACCGGGCAATGGATTTAAAAATTACGATGAAACAAAATTGAAAAACAACAATTTTAAAGCAATAATAAGGAAAATGCAGCTGATAGATTTAAATTAAAAGTGTTAAAAAATAAGTTTTAAACACGAAAAATGAAGAGAAAAATTATTTTCAAAATAAAATGGGCTCTCTAATTGCTCTACAGTACCAAAGAAAACACAACTTTAGCTCAGTGTAAAATGTCACTAGAAACAGTGTAGCTTAAAATTGTCAAACCACAGTAATATCACCACCAAAAGAAATTTCGAGGATCCCAATACCCCAATCCTTATTTTATTCAAATTATTGAATCTTAACACCTTACTACTCAGGCAAACTTACATCGGTACATTCTGCACCAAAATCAGCAAAATAGAAACTTCGTCCGCTACACAGCACATGGACTACTTATATGGTCAAAAGCAGCATAGTGTGTAAAAGTAGAATATTTCACCATTATGGGAAATATGCGTCTAAATTCCTCCAATATAATTCCTACTACAATGTTTATAGCAACTACAAAATCACAGGTACTTAATTACCCTATCATTGCGCAAAATAACCATGACAATCGGATTCTCGGACATTCATACATGTTTTTCGAAACTTTTAAAGAAATGACAGGATATACAGATAATTCAAAGACAAATATTAGAATTTACTACCGCACAGAATACCACTAGAATTGTCAATACTACCACTAGAATTGTCAATACTACCACTAGAATTGTTAGGATACCACTACCACACGCAAAAACTGAAATTTCACTCAACCACAGAGTACCTTCATAATTTAATAGTTTGACACTAAGGTACTCAATTTTCTATTAAAAAAAAATAAACTCCAGAATATTTTTTGTCTGTTTCGGAAAAATAAAATTGTATTTGGTAAACTAAATTAGACAAAATATCTAATCCACCCGCTGGTTCGGAAATTTGATCGCATGTATTTAATTTTTTAAATATTTTTACATGTGGCGGATTTAAATAAAATATACAGATGACATATTCTACATAAATCATCTATACACTTTAAAAACTTTCAGATAAAATTCCTCATATAATAGATATGAATAGAAAAAAACCTTGCATCCTCGAAATTATCTTTTAATTTCAAAATGATTTCCATAATATTTAGAAGTTACTTATTAAAAGACTGATTATAAACTGCTAGAAAAATAGTTTTTCAAGTTTTAGAAAGCGTGTTTAACAAAAAAATCCCATTGCTTGCCATAAACTTAAAAAAAAAAAAATGCGTTTCAAATAGCGTGAGAATTTTTTGTATTTATTGTACTTCTGTCTGGTCCTTTTGTATAAATATTGATATGAAACTTGACAATGCTTTTCGAACATGTGTAAAAAGCCGCTCGTACAAGGTAACATTGAAATTTCATCTTCTATTTCAATAAACTTTTTTGTATTTTTTTTTTTTACACTGGATTCATGATATTATGAAAAAATCGTTTAAATTTTGCAATATTGTTACTCTTATAATAATTCTCATATTAAATGCGTACTTCTGTAGTTAACATATACACAGTCATGTGTCCAAAAAGGCGCTCTAAACTGTAACGTTGTAATTCATTAATTGCAATAAATGGAAATATAAACAAGTTTTATTAGGCAGCTTACAAAGTCTGTAAGTAATAATTTAAAAGTCGGTTCAAATATTCTTCAACAAATGATGTTGTGCTGTCCGAAGTTGAAAAAAATATTTAACCTTATTTTCAGAATGAAATGAATTACCATTTGAGACAATAAAACGCCACTGTTGACACACATGTGGAAGGCTTATTAAACTGCATTTTCCTATATTCTGGAGATACGAATAAACATGTCCTATCTCTAGAGTCCAGTCACTAGTCCAATCACTAGTGCTTGTTGTATTTCATACTTATAACAACACCTTCAACATTTTAAATTTAATTAAAACGTTATTATTATTATTTTTTTAATTTTATATTTTATTTAAACCCTCGTTATTTTTTTTATTTCGGAATTCAGAATTAGATTTAAATAATTTTATTATTATTTATTTTTAAACTGCTCTATATTTAAATATTAAGTTTCCTCTTTTAATCATTGTCTATTATGACTGGTGCTGCCATCTCAATTTCGATTTTTCCCTTGGACTACATTTTATTGTCCGATGGATTTAATTAACAGAAATTTTGTAATTTTGCCAGTTTTACGGATTTTGTTATTTTTAAGCAAAAATTAAATCTGTTACAATTATCTGAAAAACAGTTACTGATAGTTCATTTGATTAAAAAATACCTTGCGCTTCTTATCATTTTAGCATTAATATTTAATTGTGCTGTCATGAATGTTCTTATTGATAAGGATAAGGATTTATATATATTATTGATAAGGTTCTTATTGAATTAATCATTTGGATTTATTACGTAAAGGATGATGTGTTTTAAATGGAATATTAAATAAACAGTTTGTGGGATATTCGATCACACTTACTCAACCACTTATTTGTTCCATAAATATGTGTTTTCGAATGTTAAACTTTTGCACAATCGTCAATGAGTGACTTTCAGGAATGAATTTCACTACCAGAAATGAGTTTACAAAGTCGTTTTAAAAGTCTTTTTAAATGAAATGTTCAATCCATTTAATAAATGTATATCTAATATCATAATCCTTTTTAATAAAAAGCTATGCGTTTATGACGACTGACTTTTCAGCTAATCGTTTCCACAGGAATCTCGGAAAGTGAAAGAGTTGAAGTAACTGAAAAAAATCAATAGTTCGTAAAATATTTGTCAGAAAACTGTTAGAAAAACTGCGTTAAAAAGGTAAAATATTGTATTCTTCTGACAACAACAGATTACCTATATAAAAAAAAGAACATTTCAGAAATAATAATTAATTTTGCAAATGTAAACAATGTGTAGTGAGTCGTTTATGAAAATTCATTGATAAAAATTTAAAAACTCTCGTGCATTGAATATTTTAACTCCTGTAGTATTAATATGCCTTTGACGTCATTCGACTATGAATCAATCAAAATAGTTTTTAATTTAAAAGCGAAGTCTTAGAAAACTCAAGTTTATTTTCGGTACTTTTATGTTAACTATGGACAAATCACGCCAATAACAGCAGTGGTGGAAAATTGGCGCAGAGGAAGAGCCTATTGACACCACTAATACTTTATGGTATTCTTCATCTTAATAAAAACTGTCATTAGATAAGACGATAAATTCTACTAAAATTTAGTGGTGTCAATAGGCTCCTCCTCTGCACCAATTTTCCACCACTGTAACGGGGATTTTTTGTCAGTAGTAGTCATTTTTTCGCGTGTGTGATTTAGAAACATTGCTTTAAAGTTGAAATAAAATGCTATGGTATTTGTTATTATTGGTATGTATTTTAAAGGAAATGAGAGAATAGCATGTATTTTAATCGTTTGTAATATATGTATATTGAATTTTTGTATTTTAAATAAAGTTATGCTTTTTAAATGAAATTGGTTAAATGTTTATATTTTAAGTGAATTTAATGCAATATGAATGATGTCAATAGGAACAATAATTGACGATATATCACATCGCCAAGATAACATAAAAGTACTCCATTTTTGAGTATTAATATAATAAACATAGAATTTGGTTTGTTTGTTTCAGTTTTGTCTGTTTAATTTATTTTGAAAAAATTGATTAGATGAATAATTAATCCCTTTTCCCCTTTTTTCGCAAACTTAATTACTTCCCAACATTACACAATTTTAAATTTTACACCGTTGAATAGTGAGTGAATACTTTCAATTGTAAATTGTTTGAAAACTGTATTTAAATTCACTGACTTTTTTATGATTTTTAAACCAAATAGCTTGTTTGCGGAAAATAGTACATAAATATCTCTATCACTTATTAGAAATTTTTAGTGAAAATAACGATTTCTAACCACCATCCTAGGACGGGCGTTTACACTCCTATCTAATAAAAGGTGATATGAAACTAACAAAAACATAGATTTACCAAAAAAAAAAAATGTTTCAAAATTAAAATTAAGTTACATGAATGTGCTAGGGAGGCTTTATACGAATGTGGCAATTTATATAAAATTTATTTGATTGTGTCGATTTGTGACAAAATGGAATCCCCTAAAATCTTCTCGAACCTGCCATGATTGGCAAAACAATGTGTTACTTCAGTCGAACATGCATAAACGAGTATTTCAAGGTTATGAAATGTAGATTTGCCATAGTTTGAAAAAAAAAATAACCCGCAAGTTTGTGGTCACTCTGACAATGCGTTCTATGAGTATATCGCCCCTCTCATAAAGATGCACCAAAGAAGGCGGAAGTTGTATTTGTTTATTTTACATTAAAAGAAAATATATAATTAAAATACAACCTTTAAAAGAATCACAAAGTATGTTAAAGCGAAAGAAAAGGTTTAATTATAAAAAATAAATTATACCTGACATCAGAATTTCGCAGCTTTTTTAAACTTTTACAATATATAAAAGTTTTCTTAAAGGCCATTAAAACATGTTAATTCTAAAATTGCGCATGAATTTATTTAGGATAGTACTCAGTAGTTAAAAAAAAATGTAGGAAAAGGTATGATTTAAATTAAAAAAAATATTTTTTTTTTCATAAAAATTTAACATCCAGAGATTCATCTATTTAAATATTATTAAAAATACAGTTTACATATTTTCGAATATCTATTATAAAAAACAATTTTTTGATGTTCAGAAAAATAACTGTCGCTGAAATATTTCACAAACTATAAATTCAGACATGAGTAAAAAATTCTGAGAAACAGGAAAAAAATAGGCTTAGTAAAACTTTCTGTTTTTTAATGCATACCATTAAAAGTCTCATTTATATTTAAAACAAAGTCATTAGAGATTAAAAAATGCAGAATAAAAAGGGTATTTTTATGCATTTTAAAATATTTTCGCTTCAGATAATTAAAGGACATTCAGTTGCACATTCGACTCTAATTAACCAAATATGCCATAAGAAATAAATTTAAAATTTAAAAAGTAATATCCTTGCGCAAATGGCATTGAAATTTTCAGTGAAATTTATTTTATTTTATTTTATTTTTTTTGTCATAGATAATTTCACATTTTCCTCAGATTTTTTTTACTTCTATTTAAGAATTTCAAATAATTATAAAATAAAAAAATAATCTGTGTTTTTTTTTTTTTGCTTTTTTATCAAAGTATAACAATAAGCGAGAATAAAAGTAATTGTCTCATAGTTTTTACTAAAGTGCTGCATTTCTGAATGAAAAAAATTAATAAAAAGAATTTATTTCAAAAAGTTTATGTTTTATCGCACATGACGGCAAACTTGCTATAAATAGAAAGATTTTTTCTGAATACACATTTATTTCACCGCATGTTACTACTCAGCAAGTTTTCTATATTTTTCTTCGTTGAAAATTAATGGTGGATATACCGTATACTTTTGTCCAGCGATTTCATGAAAACAAAATGTGCACTTTAAAATAAGTGAAAGTCACTTTTTTCTAGATCAACATTAAGAGGGGGTGATTAAAATGAAATATTTAGACATCCTATATGTGAAGAGGTTGTCTCTTCAAAACCTATTTATAATATAAAATCTTTGGTATATCAAGTGACATTTTTGGCTGCCAAATTAAATTTAATATCCAGCAATTTCACCTAATTTTTCATAGAAATGTATTAAAATTTAAAAAAAAAATATTAGTTCTAATCAGTCTGACTCGAAACTACGAGTGATTGAAATTAAACTGTTAATTCAGAAAGGTTTACGCTTAACGTAATACTGGGAATGCAGGAATCGCATTTTCAACGCACAAGCGCATGCCTTAACATCGACCGATTGCAACTAGTGTTTAGACGCCATTAATAAAAGATCTCAAACGCTTGTGGCGAAAAAAGTTTTACTCCTATTGTAAAGGGATCAACAAATACAAGAGAGTACCATAAAAATATCGTAATATGAAGAAGACTTTAAAAAGAGAATGTAAACTAAATTCTTCGAAAAAATTCTATAATTCAAAGAATCAGTACAGTTTGTTTTTCGACATATCATTATGCAAATGCAAGGAATGTTTAAGCGGTACTTACAAAATTAAAGTCCCTGTAGCTGAAAGAGTTTCTTTAACGGATCAGAGAACTAATAGAGGAATTATAATTGAAAATACTGACATTAAAACAATCAAAATGCTTGATAAATAAGTGCAACGCAAAAAATGGACAACGGAAAGGAATTAAAAACATACAATTGCAATACAGCGAAGAAAAAACATCTAATAGATTTTCTCCCTCTGTTACAGGACGTATTTTGAATCTTTTGTGTCCTGATAGTAATAAGCCTTTAAAAAGAGAAGGTAAACTAAATTCTTCGAAAATGTTTCAATAAATTTACTTGGAAAATTAAAAATCTATAGCAGAAAGGGTATTTTTAATGGATCTAATTGATGGAACTAATTGAAGATTGATAATTAGAAATATTGACATTAAAACAAACAAAATACAAACAAGTATAAAAAATGTGAAACAAAAATCTTAATTAAAAGTCAAGATTCTTCTTCAAATTTGCAAGTGAAAAATACACTGTCAAATGTACCACAGGCCTATAACAGAACTGTTCGTTTTGAAAAATAGACAGAAATTCTTATAAATGCCGCTTTAAAACATATGGGAATAATTAGAAAAGACGATTGTTCGAAAGTACTCGATCGAAGCAACTGTAGTTATAAATAAAATAAAAGAAGATAATATTTTTCTTTTCAGGAGCAGGCTCTATATATCTTAGTATGTCACTCCTATATTTGACAGCTATATTAAATCAAACATATTATCTTTTGTAGATAAATTTTTTTATATTTATAAGTTACAAGCTGTTCGTTTTGATGGAACAGTGTTTAACACGAATTCTGAAAAGGACATCATAAGACAACTCAGAAATTTCTATGGGACGTCCTTTGCAACGGTTTGTTTGTTTTTTACATACAAATTAGCACTACGTCTTCTATTGGAACGTTCCGACGGGAAACCTGCTGGAACGAAAGGGTGCAGTCATGTAAAAAAAAAGTAAACACCCCCTACTAACTCCTCAACAAATTATCGTAGAAGAAAGTTACTGGTACCGCACGATTGGAAATAAAGTCTACTTTTAAATGATTTATATAAAATGTGCTTAGGACCATCTACATAATTAAACTAACCCAAGCTTCATTTTTTCCAATAGCAATATCCAATTTAAAAAAGATATTTCAAACATTCGGTTCAAACTATGTCTAGATACCAAATTTCATTTTAATGATACGTTTTTAAATTATAAACATTCAGAATTTAGTGCTTCTAACGTTAAATTACATTTTTTATATTTTTATTAATATCTCCTGAAATTATACTCCTAATGTGCTAATTTTTTGTGCAGCAATAATACTAAAATACCCAAACATAAATACATTGAATTTGTAATTTTTATAATTTTATGATATGAATTACGAATCATGAAATTAATATTCGAAAAAATTATGAATTACAACCTAGAATTTTTTTGATGTATTTAGATTTATTAAATCCTGGTTTATGAAAATCCAAAATTTCACATTTTTCTTCGACGTTATTCTTAAAAAACGAAAAAATGATGTTTTAAGTGGCCGTCTATGATAGGAGTGACTAGATATTTTGAAATTTCTCATGTAATCTAGCAGTCTTCAATGACTGCTTGGGTGACGCTTAAGATATCTTGATCAAGAAGGGGTTATTATCTCTCGGTCAACAATCGAGTACCAAATTTTTATTTGGATACAGCCCATAAATTTGCTCGTTTTAAAATAGTTATTTTTTCGGGACCTTATCGTACGAATTGCATAAAAATTTGTTTTTAGGCTAATTGAAGGGTGTAGAGTTCATGTATGCTGTCAGAAGTGTGTACTGCTATTGAAAAACACTATGTTATGGTTCGTTTTAATATATAGATGGCCCCTTAAGCAAACTTTATATACATCATATAAAAGTAGACTTTATTACCAATCGTGTGGTACCTGTAACTTTCTTCTACGATCATTTTTTTGCAGAGTTAGTAAGGAGTGTTTACTTTTTTTTTCACGACTGTACAATAGCGAAATTGGAAAAGAGTTAGAATCAAGTGAAAATTTGCCGGTAATAAAGTTTGAAAGATACAAGTAAGTTTGTCTTATGTTGGCATTAGTGAACTTATTACAACTAAACGATATGTCTACGAAATGTATATCGTAATTTCAAACAGAAATAGTTCATTAATCTTGTAACGAAACGAGCCCTAGAAAATGAGCCATTCTAGATGTTTGATTATAGTCCAAGAGCCGACAGCACAAAAATCTGCGTTATCAAGCACAAGGAAAAAAACTTTTATTTTATGGGAGAGTAGAAGTATTGTAATCTAATGATCTATGTCTGTCGGATGTGAATTAGTGCATACGACAAAAATTAATACCACCAGTTTTTGACTCGTAGGTTTATCATTGTGTTTGTCGTACAAACAAAGGTATGAAAACATGGAGGATAGTTGTAGGACAAACAAAATTATAAACATACCAGTCATCCACTGGTGTTATTAATTTTTGGCTTATGAACCACTTCACTTCCGGTGGACATGGATCATTAGATTAAAATACTTCTACTCTCCCATAAAATAAAGGTTTTTTTCTTGTGCTTGGTAACATAGTTTTTTGTGCTGTCGGCGCATGGACTATTACATGATAGTAGACCGCTTTGAAAACCTTGAATAAAAGAGAATGGGGATGAAAACGATGTCATTCAGATAAAAATGACGATTCCAAATGCACTATTATGCATCAAGAGGAAACACTTACAACTTTGAAGACACAAATACAGTGATTAAATACTGCAGAAAAGAAAATGTCAACCTTCAACACACAAGATTTTGTACATGAATTTTTCAAGTTATGTAAATTATTTCACAAAATCAAAAGAAATCATTTAATATAACTTAAAGATGTTTTATTAAAATAAATGTATTGTAGAACTGAAATATGAAACCCAAATTTTTTAGTGCATCTGACTTGCTCATCAACTGGACTAAAATCCTTTAAAACCAGTTCATTCATTTATACTTGACGCGCTGTTCCAATATTCAACATAAAAGGAAGAAAGGTTTTTGTTACCAAAATTCAAACTGAAGTGGAGAGGAAGTTCCTGTTATCCCTAGTAAATTATACCAAATGTTGGGGATCGTGTATAATAATGTATCATTACGTGTATAAGTAAATCGGCACAGAATTTCAATTGATTCCATACAAACTTTTGATAAATTGATAATTTCTTCATATCTTAACTCTCTTAAAATATATCATAATCTTCCGCTCTGGATTCAGCCAGGGAATTGGCATTCGACATTGGTTTAGTTTAACATCCTCAATGTATTCTGTAAAGCGCTCTTTGACCTGTCGTGATGTCATACCGATATAATCCATTTTCTTATTATTATCCATTATTGTAGCAGTGATTAAATATACACTTGCGGAATCTTCCAGAAGGATCAATATTACTAAAGGTTTCTTAGTTTCTCGATCTTAGTTTAATAGAGAGGAAACGATTAAATTTAAATTGTATTTCTGTTATTTATACTGTAAACATACAATATTGGAATTTACGCAGCTATAATTCATTAAATTTAAATTGACTATTGCTATTATTACTTTATTGAGATAGGTAAATAAGCTTGTTAATAAACTTAAGCGGAAAACCATTATCATTTTCTACACTTCGAATCACTTTTATGTAATTTCAAATGAATTACGAAATAATTTTATAGGACTTGTCATAATATCGAGAATTAAGGGTTAAAGAAGAAGGATGTAGTTTGTATTAATACTTTCTTCTATCTTTACAAGAAGAAAGTATTGGATTCGTGAAAATTTTCGACTTTCGTTTTTCGACAGATTTACATGTGTTAGGGGTAAGATTCCGAAAAACGTGTTTTTACAAAATGTCTGTCTGTGAGTCTGTGAGTCTGTCTGTCTGTATGTGACACAAATTATGTGAGCGCTCTATCTCAATAACTAATGCACGGAATTTAATAAAAAATTATATTCAGTTAGTCCCTGATATAAATTGGTACTGATTAGTTTTGGTGTAAATCTCGCAACAAGTGGCGCTACTATACAACATTTTCCCGATTTCCAGAATAGCTCAATCTCTGGAACTAATGCACTGATTTTCATCAAACCTCAGATTCAGTTAGTCGGTGACATGAATTGATGTTTTATATATTTTAGTGCAAATCGCTCAAGAGGTGGCGCTGCTATGCTGCATTTTTTGTAATTTCTGAAATAGCTCTATCTCGTGAACTAATGCTTGGATTTTAAACAAACTTCAGATTCAGATATACTTGGATTTCAATTAGTGCTGTTTAGTTTTTGATGTAAATCACTCTACAGATGGCGCTGCTAGACAGCATTTTTTACGATTTCCACAATAGCTCAATCTCCAGAACTAATGCACTGATTTTCACCAAACTTCAGATTCAGTTAGTCTTTGACATCAATTGATGTTTTATTCAATTTGGTGTAAATCGCTCAAAAGGTGACTCTGCTATGCTGCAATTTTACAATTTCCTCAATAGCTCTACCTCAAGAACTAATGCTTGGATTTTTAACAAATTACAGATTCAGGTGTACCTTGATATCAATTAGTACTGTTTATGTTTTGGTGTAAATCGCTCAACAGGTGGCGTTACTATGCTACATGTTTCAGTATTTCTGCTATATGTTTATCTCATGGACTCATGCACGAATTTTCCTCAAACTTTGAATTCAGATATACTTTGATATTAATTGGAGCTAAATTGATGTAATTTCTTGTACTATTTAAATGTTTTAATTGACGTGATTTACATAGAAGAAAGTTTCGTGATGGCCACAACATACTTGTTTTCAGTTATATGTGTTATTCAAATATGCCACATTATTATAAATCCATTTGAAACATGTATCATAAGAAGTGTAAATAGGCCTAAGGAAATAAATAAATTGTGTACAAACATATAATATTTCTAACCTTTAGTTAGTGTGTATTTATATAAATTCGGTTTATACGAAATGAGATTGGTCTGTATATTAACTCGGATAGTCCGGACTCTACTGTAGTTTATTCTATTGCTTTATTTTATTTGCTCCACGTTACAAAATAACGTACAGTATTTATTAGTCACCCCGCGAAAATAAAATATCCAGAAACTATTTAAATTCGGTCCTAATTAACGATAATTGAAAAGAAAATATTGAAAAAAAAGTTTTATTTGAGTAGATTCGAAAGTGACACGAATTCTTATCTTGTTTAAGTGTTGCGGGTTAAATACAAATTCACATTGCTATACACATTTTCACATAATAGGAGGTTTGTGTATTAAAATTTTTTACATATAAGTTTGAGCCTGTCATTGTAAATGGAACACATGTATTACTCACACGCATCTGAAGTTTTTTCTTTTAAATTGGTAAATCTGCCCATGTGAATATTAATTGAATATACAGACCATAAATTGACAAAATTCAATTTACCATGTTTTTATTACTTTCTTCTATCTTTACAAGAAGAAAGTATTGGATTCGTAAAAATTTTCGACTTTCGGTTTTCGATGGATTTACACGTTTCAGGGGTCAGAGATTCCGAAAAACATGTTTTTACAAAATGTCTGTCTGTGAGTCTGTGCATCTATGAGTCTGTCTGTTTGTCTGCATGTGACACAAATTTTGTGGGCGCTCTATCTCAAGAACTAAAGCGCGGAATTTAATAAAAAATTATATTCAGTTAGTCCCTGATATAAATTGGCGCTGATTTGCTTTTGGTGTAAATCGCTCAACAGGTGTCTCCGCTATGCAGCCTTTTTCACGATTTTCGCAATAGCTCAATCTCCAGAACTAATGCTCGGATTTTCATCAAATTTCAGATTCAGTTAGTCCTTGACATGAATTGAAGTTTTGTACATTTTGGTGTAAATCGCTCAACAGGTGGCGTTACTATACTGCATTTTTTACGATTTCCGGAATAGCACTATCTCAACAACTAATGCTTAGAATTTCATCAAACTTCAGATTCAAGTATACTTTGATATGAATTAGTGTTTTTGGTGTAAATCGCTCAACAGGTGGCGCTGCTATGCAGCCTTTTTCACGATTTCTGCAATAGCTCAATCTCCAGAACAAATACACGGATTTTCATGAAACTTCAGATTCAGTTAGTCCTTGAAATGAATTGAAGTTTTGTACATTTTGGTGTAAATCGCTCTACAGGTGGCGCTGCTATACTGTATTTTTTACGATTTCCGCATTAGCTCTATCTCAACAACTAATGCTTGGAATGTCATCAAACTTCAGATTCAAGTATACTTTGATATGAATTAGTGCTGTTTGTGTTTTGGTGCAAATCGCTCAACAGGTGGCGCTGCTATGCTGCACTTTTCAGAATTACCATTATAGCTGTATCTCAAGAACTAATGCAATCATTTTCACCAAACTTCAGAATCAATTAATCCTTGGCATGAATTGTCATTATGTACGTTTTGGTGTAAATCGCTCAACAGGTGGCTCTGCTATGCTGTATTTTTCAGAATTTCCACTATAGGTGTATCTCAAGAACTAATGCACGAATTTTCATCAAACTTTAGAATCAGTTAGTCCTTGACAAGAATTGACATTTTGTACAGTTTGGTGTAAATCGCCTAATAGGTGGCGCTGCTATGCTGTTTTTGTGATTCCCGCAATAGCTCTATCTCAAGAACTAATGCGTGGATTTTCAACTAACTTCAGATCCATGTATACCTGGATATCAATTATTGCTGTTAATATATTGGTGTAAATCACTCAACAGGTGGCACTGCTATGCTACATTTTTCAGAATTTCCGCTATAGCTCTATCTCGAGAGCTAAGATACGAATTTTCATCCAACTTCAAATTCAGATACACTTTGATATGAATTGGTGCTAAATTGATGTAATTTCTTGTACTATTTAAATGATTTAATTCACGTGATTTATATAGAAGAAAGTTTTGTGATGGCCACAATATACTAGTATTCAAATGGAAACTGAGGGTTTTTTTTTAAATTTTATATGTAGAAACTTTGTTGGATTTTCTAAAGAATGTACGGACAGTTATCTAGAAAAATTCAGAAAGATAAAGCGTCAGATTTCAAACTGATCCTTTATTTTAAATAAAGTGTATTCTCGAAATCTATTAAAGGTAAAAATTGCATCTGTTTTTTATAAAATATCTTACATTTAATTAAATGCAAATTGAAATCATGCACTACGACATAGAAGAAATGGTGCCCAGAGCAGTTAAAGCAGGAATCGTAAGCTTCAGGGGATTTTTCCGCACAGATATCAGTATTTTTTATAGACAAATAAATCTAGGTTTTACACGAAAAATTTCTCCTTATTTAAGAAAATATTTTCTATAAAAAAATACTGGTACCGAGGAATTTTCTAGACATGAAATTTCAGGACACGTATGACCCCTGATAAAGAAAATTGAAAGTAACATAAGCTGAAATAAATAAATGTAATACTTAGAAGTATTCGTGATTTTGCCAGATATTTCAAAAATAAAAGAAATCTATAATTTCAATATGTGTTCCCTATTACGTTGTGATTCCTCCAAATACAGATGCACAAAATTTCTCTTATAAAAAAATAATTGAATCATCCCTAATATTTTTTTCTCATTTACGAAAATTTACACTGGATAAAGTTTGACGTTGAAAAAGTACGTTTATATTGCAAATAGTAGCGCTCTTCGAATGTTTGTTTTACAAAAAGGAGGAATTACAAAGTTAAAAGAAATATGCAAAGATCAGTACTACACTTGTTAATACCTTTTTCAATCATTTTGATAGTGATATAAATATTTAAATGTCTCTGTTTGTTAAAATATCTTTCTAAAGATATTTTTATCTATATTTGGTAGCTCACTTTTGTACGACACCATTTGCTATTATGAATTGTACAGAATAATGTAAGTTCAGAAATATTAAATTTCATGTCTTTTGAAAAATAAATATTCCTTTTAAATTTTGCAAATAGGTAGAATTGGAATTTTGAATATTTTTTGTTTGTTTGTTTGTTTTTAATAATGTTGTATCTTGTCGGGACACATTTCTTTGTGTGAAATGGTATTAAAATAAGTTTTGTTTCTTTCCTTCTTTTCTTTGTAAGCTCGACCGGTGGTATGGATATAATGCTTAATTTGGCTCTCGATGGGAAACGAGTTTGGTATGCCTGCCTTACGTGAATATTATATATTCTTATATAACTCGATTTCCTAATACTAAATACGACTGGAAGTATTTCATCACACATACACACACACACACACATATATCTACACACTAAATAATGTATATTATTTATGTAGATTAAATGGATATAAAGTGTTATAGTGGTTGTTGCTTGATCATTAAAAATAGAAATCTTATCATATATTTCATCACACACACACACATATATATCTGCACACTAAATAATCTATATAATTTATGTAGATTAAATGGATAAAGTGCTCTAGTGGTTGTTGCTTGATCATTAAAAATAGAAATCTTATTTTGTCAGTTAATCACCTCATATATTAACAGTTTAAAACAACATATTTTATTTTATTTACGTTAATTAAAATATAGATATTTTTAAATGGGGTGCACTTTTTTTAGCCACTTAATGATTTAGTCAACAACTCCATTTGCCAGTTTTATAATTCCTATATCTAAATTCCAATTATCCTTTAGTAAAGAACATAGTATTTTGCAATCGTTTCACTAATATTATGTCACACTGAACCTTGTAATTTAAGTTTGTTCATTCCGAAAAATTAAAAAAATGAAAAATGTATTTTTGAGGATAATTCGCATACAAAAGTTTTTTTTTTTTTTTTTTTTTTTTTTTTTTTTTTTTTTTAACGGCTTTCCTTGTTATCCCTAGTTATCTCGGGTTTGTATATATTATAATTAACTATTATTCCGAGAACACTCGGGTGTGCAATAATTTGTCACTATGATTTATTTTATCACGTTTTTGCTCGTCATGGAGCTTAAAAAGAAAGAAAATATTTTCTTACATAATATAATAAATTATGTGTAATTATTGATAGGCATTTTTCCAAGTTTTGTAATATGAAACGCAAATGATGAAGTGCAATGATTTGATTGCACAAAAATTTTGGGATTTTTTGCTGTTTCTTTTTTTTTTAATTTGTAAGAGAATCGGTTATTGCTTCAACTTTTTTATAAGTAATTATGTATCATTTGTTAAAGTCTCAAATTTTTCGTGGTTTAAAAATTGTATATTTTTTTCTACAGGTTGTCAAAAATGCCCTTTTACACAAGGATGTCAAAATTAGCCTTTAATATCTCTAGTAGAAAAGGGTTAAACGTAAAGAAATTAATAAATATCAAAATACTCAATTCAAAGTATCTTGAAATTAAAAGGGCGACTTTTACATCAAAAAGTTTTCAGAGATAAACACAAATATTGTGTAGCAATATATTGTTTCCTTTCCCCAGGCAGTTTAATTAATCTTACTTTTAAACATCTCTTATTTATTTAATCTAACCTTTTCTGTTTTAAAATTACTGGTTTCATTTCCCATTTTCAGTTTAAGCACTGTTTTCATTTCAGCACGCGATGTTTAGTAAATCGCATTTTGCGATCCTCTTTGCGGCGTTTTAGCGATGTCGTCTCGCTCCTGTCTTTTCTTGGCGCGCTCTCACCGTTGTACGGCAACTCTTTAGCTGCCGCGCGTGAGTTTAAAAGCTTTCTCTCTCTCTCTCTCCTGGCAGTTCAGTCTAGTGCAGTTACTGGTATAGAGTAAAACGATTTAGCTCGCCGCACATTCCGTGGGCCTCGTGCTCCGGATGTGCCGGTAATGTCGGAAGTCAATGCCGTAGTTGTGCTTGAGAATATTTTTATAACGAGGCTAAATCTCCTTTCCTAAGGACCTCTTCTTAGTGTTTTATTCCACTAGTTTTACCGTATATCCACATGAATTATTAAGAAGATACTTTGTGAAAATCAAGACTGATTTATAGCCTCACAGATGCTTCATGATCATCGGATGCCGAGCAGTGGACCCCACCTTTCACCTGCATACCTTTGACTGAAAGAATAAAAATCTTCCTTGTTCGAAACAAGTATTAGAGTTGGTTTTTTCCTTGCAAGAGTGGAGGTACTGTATTTTATTTCCTTTTTTAGCTTGATCACCTACTAGGATCGGGTTATTAGTATACATTCACAGCGCATACGTAAATGATTAATCGAGGCAACTGGACGATCGCGTTTATTCTAATGAATCCATTTCTAGTATGCAAAAGACAGTAGTGAACCTTTTTTTTAGAAATATTATAAGCACCCATTAGAACAATAATTAATTACTTCTTAATAACAAACATACAGGATGATTCAAAAAACGTTGACAAAATGACATAGCAAATCAGGCATAAAAAATCACATGGGAACATGGGATCGCAAACCACTTGCTGAGTCACAAATACAAGGTGTTTCATCCTAGCTGAATTTGGGTCGACGATCATAATTTCGAGAAAAGTTAAAACACTGCAATGAAAATGCAACGATGTGGACCTTGTTTTGTGAGTCAAATGTGATAACATCACGAAAAGTTCTAGAAAAACACGTTGCTCAAGCAATCAATGATACCGTATGAATTGATCATCACAATCCAAAATGTGTGACGTCTTGTGCATACTGATGGCGCGTTTATCGCAAACTTCTACCACATTTGTTTGGTGTTACAACATTCACAACAAAGGTGAGAATGTCTGTTAAATGTTTTATTATAATATACTTCAGTTTTCTGAAAGTTATGAATGTCAATCCAAATTGAGTTAGAATGAAACACTATGCATTTATGGCTCAATAACTGATTTCCGACCCTATGTTCCTATTTGATATTATATGCTTGGTGTATGCCTGATTCCCCATGTCATTTTGTCAACATTTTTTTTTTCAATGAATCTTCATATTGGTTATCCTTAATAAATATTTTTGAAACAAATTGCGATACCATGTAGAAAAAAAAATATTGAAACTACATTTGAAAGAAAAGTAGCTAATTCGTGACTGGTTCAAAATCGTATAAAGTTTGACTTTCAGAAAGAATTGCCCATTTACAAAATATATTTACGTATATATTTTAGCTTTTCATCTTGATAAAGTACAGGTAGTAAAATATTTGTTTACAAAAAAATAAATAAATAAATAAATAAATAAAAATAAATAAATTCAACATAAATTAAAAAAGTTATGCGCCGGAAACCGTTTATTTCATCAAAATTAATTTTAGAAAACGTTAGATAGTCCACTACTTATCACTTATATTATTGCCAATTTCTTTTTTCTGGACATTAACCAGCAAATACAATCTTTATGCGCAGTCTTCGGCCAGCAGCTTGCATCCTTACTGTGCCATTAGTTAAATGTTTCAACAAAAGTTTAAGCAATGGTTCGTCTATGGTGTCTGGCAATGACGTCAATCAAAAAAATTATGTTAATTCTAAAAAAAGTTATATAAATATATTTTGCTTCGCATTGGCTGCATGCAGTAAAGGTGAATAAATAGAGATGTTGTAAACCGCTAAAATTGATTTCCAATACCCGCTCAGTTCTGATTCGGCTCAAAACGAACGAACCCGGTGAATAAGAACTCATTCTTTCTTCGGGGAGCTTTAAAACTTGAATAAACTGGTGTTTTAAACCGTGCGTTTAAGTCCAACTAAGCGGTGAGTATTTATGTCGATATTTGACCTTCACACAAATCTGCAATTTTCATTGACATTGACATTTAAGTCCACCGTAGTGGAGATTGTTTTGGGGCCTACAGTCACTATGGTTGTTCGGCCAGAGAAATACAACAGGGAGCTCCACAAAGAGTGTGAAACGGAGCCAGCGGGAGTCGAACCGGCAGACCTCCTTTGCTCTCAAGCGATGAGCGGTGTGGTGCTTTAACCACTCGGACACTGAGGACCCTGTACTTTTCATTTTTATTTAGTTACATTTACTCTGCTGCCACAGCTCCAAGTAAAGAATTGTTGAATGTTGCATATACATTTTGAAAGTACATCGTCGTGCATTGCGATTACGTCACCAACTAATTAGCCTTCACCCTAGATTTCTACCCTTTGAAAAACCTTCGGGATGATAACCATTCGTCTCCCAGAGGAAATGTGAGTAGGTGCGCTTAAAATCAATTTTAAAAGCTAATTTGAATAAAAGTATACAACCTGCAGTTGACTTCATCACTCTAGATCTTCAAGTAAACAAGAAAGCATGGTTTATTCATTTTCAAAGCATTTTTTATACATATTAGAGCGATGTTCACAAAACATCGTTCTGTTAGACAAATTTGCGCGTCATTCTGCGAAAATTAAATGGGCAAAATACACATTTTTTTACATTCAGATTATCCTGTTTGTTAAAGGTTCATATCTAATTTCAAAAGTTCATATATAATTATCCTTGTTGATTGGGCGGGGTTCTTCACAGTTTTCCACTGTGAAGAAAAAGAACAATAACAAAAGCCTAAATCAATCAGTTAGTAATTTAAAGGATCGGAAACAACTGAAAAACTTGGATGAAGAAATGGAATCGGAATCATATGAAACAAATGCTGATGAGGAAAATGCAGTTTTTGAAGAATTTGTACCTAATTAATTTTATGTTTGTTCTGTGATTTTAAATTTGTTTTTAGGTAGTATTTGTACGCCATCTTTGACTTTGTTTATGTTTTAACGGTTATTGCTTTTTAACTTCACATTTTCTGATCAGAATACTTTGGTCTTTTAACTATCAACCTTTGATTCTTTTAAATGGTTTTAAATATACATATTAGTGTTCTCATTTATTGATTTTCTCATCTTTTTTTTTTTTTTTTTTTTTTTTTTTTTTTTTGCTCAAATTTGGGTAATATATAAATTTTACATTTTGACTTTCTCTTGGCGCAGCATGTCCCTCAAGTTACTTTGCGCCATAAAATACCAACCAACCAACCAACCAATCAACCTTGTTGATTGGGGCACAGTTGATACGTTGAAATGCTTCTACATCTATGGAGCAAGAAGATCTTCACTTAGCTTTATTGCAAACTTTTTTTCTGGATAATGTTTTTTCGGATTTTTGAGCTATGTTTTGCACTTATATGACACGTGAAGTTACTAAACTGATATTTATCATACTATAAAACACACAAAGAACTTATTGGCATGTTTAACTACTACATGACATGTTATTACATACATCATCCAATGTGTCTGCGGCTTATTTTATGAAATTAAAAACTTCTATCATTTCCGGTTTTCTATTTTCATTAATAACGCATGGATTATCGCGGAAAGTAGACAAAAGAATAACACACTTATTTAACTTAGAATAAAAACAAAGTTGTCCTTGTCATGACTCAAACATTTTCGGGATATTTCCCACCCATTCACTGTTATTTGATACACTGCGGTTTTCAGTTTTAACTTCGATATTTAATTTCAAATTTTCATCCTCCTGCATTTGGTTTTCAAGCATTATCTTTTTTTATCTTTATTTTCATAGGATAATTCATCATTTTCATCTCTATCGCTATCTGATATTTCGACATTTTCAACTAATAATAACTTTTCAACTAATAAAATCTTAATTTTCTCATTTATCCTCAGAAATAAAATTTCCTACATCACTCATTTCTTTAATACTCCCGGATAGTCTAAGGTCTACTTCAAAACTTTTCTCCTAAAAACGTTTTGACACGTCACGTCAGCACAGGAAAAATACCGTCAGATTCTCGAATGATAAACATTCGTCAGCGAGACGAATATTGTTTTGAAAACGCCACGTGCACAAATATTTCAGAAAGAAGGAATATCATCAATTGTAATAGCCCAGGTCAAATGAGGGTACTGAATGGCACGACCCATCCGTTGCTCAGACTAGAATACAAAGTCTCTAGAGGATAGGTATCGCTAGCGGTGCACCTTATTGAAGTCATAATTTTTAAATCTATTAAATGATGTCTAAAACATTATTGGGTATTTAATTGTTAATATACATAAATTTATTTTGATAATGGGAAATATGTTGCATACGACTATTGTTCTTAATAAGGAAGTTTATGCCCTTATCATGTGTGATGTGTCATGGGAGACATGTAAATTAATGGCATATTTAACATCGCATGTATTTTTCCGAACTACGTGCAATTAAAGAATAATTATTTTTCGTACTTGATATGTAATTTGTCTTAGATTAACCATCAAAAGCTTCAATAATAGAAGGGAATTAGAAATTCCTACAAATTTCAAATGATTAAAGTTATTTGGTTTGATTTTTAAAAAAGTTCCTATATTTCAGAAGTTAAATAAAAGAAGAACTAATTAAAATTGGCAATTCTTAACTAGAAAAAAAAAAAACATTTGCAACTGTGATCAAATGATTTTATTCGCGTTTAGAAATGTAAATCGGAAATATTTCTTACTTTTATGTGTATGGGATAAAAGAAATTTGGAAAAAACTAAAAAACAATCGCTACGATAACGTCAAACGTGTCATCATTTATGGAAATATAAATTTTCATTTCAGTTATTATACAAAAACCCAATGAGCAAAAATAATCCCTCCTTTCACGTAACTAGTGTAATGTAATTCTGTTGCAGGAGGGTATGATTTTATATTAATGAATGTATTGTTAATTTTGTTAGATAATGAAAGTAATAAAAGACGCAAAACTGTGAAAGATAATCCCTTCTTAAATGCTTCTTTTATTAGAACTATTCTTGGAGCATTAAATGTGTCACTTCTAAGTACTTTAGTTTTATATATTCAACTAAATTAAATTAAGTACAGCTTGAAATAAAACATCTGTAACTTGTTTCCTGTTTCTTTATTGATAATAAATGATAAAAAATGTGACATGAGAAATTTGATTAAACTTTCCTAGCATTATATTTCATAATCATATTAAAAATGAAACAATTTTTTTGAGTCAAAATATTCACAGTAATGGATTAATCGTCTGATGATAATTCCATTAACGTGACAAAAAATGAATAAAAAGTAATTTTGGGTCATTTTAATAGAAAGATATTTCACATATCTGAAGGAGTTGAATTTTGAAAAACAATATATTTTAATCAGATAAATAATTGATATATTTTTAACTCAAATATTATGGAATTTTGTGAAAAAATGTAAAAGTATTATAAATGCAAAATAAACTTTTAGCCTCAAGTATTTGAATAATTCATGAAAATATATTAGTACAATAGAAAATATATTTGTACAGACAATAGAAAAGTTTTATGGAAGTATTTTGTTTTACCTTGCGTTACAATCAGTTTTTGCCGTTATATTTTTCATGATTTTCTTTGAATGCACGAAGGAAAGTCATTAAGTAGATCACAAACTGATATGAGAGGTCGGAAATTAGTATTGGGTCATTTTAATAGAAAGATATTTCACATATCTGAAAGAGTTGAATTTTGAAAAGCAATATATTTTAATCAGATAAATAATTGATATATTTTTAACTCAAATATTATGGAATTTTGGAAAAAAATGTAAAAGTATTATAAATGCAAAATAAACTTTTAGCCTCAAGTATTTGAATAATTCATGAAAATATATTAGTACAATAGAAAATATATTTGTACAGACAATAGAAAAGTTTTATGGAAGTATTTTGTTTTAACTTGCGTTACAATCAGTTTTTGCCGTTATATTTTTCATGATTTTCTTTAAATGCACAAAGGAAAGTAATTAAGTAGATCACAAACTGATATGAGAGGTCGGAAATTAGTAGTAAATTGTTTCCAAATATTCTAATAGGTGGCAGCATAATCCAACTATAAGATGTCAATGTCGAATTTATGAGACAGCAGTTGTACAAGATGAGCAGGGTCGTTCGAAAGTTGTTGACGAAGAGCGAAGTGGTCGTACAGTTGAGATTGCGACAGAAGAATCAGTGTGGAAGATTGAAGAAATGGTTGCTAAACTGTCTGTTCTTGTTCCGATATCAGCTCTAACCTTTTCCTCAACCTTCCGCTCTGTTTTTTCTGTCGAAGTCTCAACTGGACGACCACTTCGCTCTTCGTCAACAACTTTTGAATACCTTGCTAATCTTGTACAACTTCAGTCTCATAAATTTGAAATTAACAACTTATAGTTGGATTATGCTGCCACCTATAGGCATATTTGGAAGCAATTTACTACCAATTTCCGACATCTCATATCAGTTTGTGAGCTATTTACTGACTTTTTTCGTATCTTAATCTCAGAAGGCACATTACATGGAGCACAAGATCTATGGAATTTCTATAAAGAATATATTCAAGAAAGAATGAATGATTATACAATATTATTGTACATGGATTCATTATCATGTGAATGTGCATTTAATATGATATATATTTTTTGGAAATGTCATATTGTGAATGCCATGTAAGTTGTATATGTTATTAACAGTCTAAGAGCTAGCAACGTTTTCGTCACCTGATTTTATCAAGGCTCATTTTTCTATATGTTCTTTCGATTTATGGTGTAGTACGTTTGCGGGCGGTCTGGCAGTCAGGAGACGCTGCGTTTACCTGCAGGAAGAGGGGTTATGCAGGTCAAAAAACTTCAAAATTACGTCATTTCATCAAGGCTCATTTTTCTATATGTTTTTTCCGATTTAAGGTGTAGTATGTTTGCGGGCAGTTTGGCAGTCGGGAGAAGTTGCGTTTACCAGAGGGAAAAGGGCTTATGCAGGTCAAAAAACTTTAAAATTACGTCATTTACGAAAAAGCAAGGCTGGGCTTTTTCTAGCACGCTGTTCCTTTTTCCCTATCTTCCACTGAAGAAGAATCTCGCTAGTAGATTCGAAACAGCTGTTTGCTGCTTTTCATGTATTATTTGTACATTTTAAACGTTGGTTTTTCTGCTTTTTAATATTGTCGCACAAAGGCTTTATTTGCTATTTTCATGGTTTTAAATATGGCAACGAAAATACCTGTTTCAAGAGTGTTTTATAGTTTAAAAATTATAAGTCATCTTTACGTGATTTTATCAAGCTTAAAAATAACAAGATACTACTCTTTGGCTAGCAGACAACCTATAATTAATTTACCGGACACAAATTCGGTTCCAAAGTTAATGCCAGACGGCTTTAAAAATGGCAACGAAAGTGCATGTTTCAAGAGTGTTTTATAGTTTAAAAATTATAAGTCTTATTTACGTCATTTTATCAAGCTTAAAAATAACGAGATATTACCATTTGGCTAACAGACAATATATAATTAATTTGCCAGACACAAATTCGGTTGCAAAGTTAATGCCAGACGGCTTTAAATATGGCAACGAAAGTGCCTGTTTCAAGAGTATTTTATAGTTTAAAAATTATAAGTCATCTTTACGTCATTTTATCAAGCTTAAAAATAACAAGATATTACACTTTTGCTAGCAGATAACGTATAATTAATTTGCCAGATACAAATTTAGTTACAAAGTTAATACCAGACGGCTTTAAATATGGCAACGAAAGTGCCGGTTTCAAGAGTGTTTTATTGTTTAAAAATCATAAGTCATCTTTACGTCATTTTATCGCGCTTAAAAATTACATGATATTACTCCCTGGCTAGAAGACAACCTATAATTAATTTACCGGACACAAATTCGGTTACAAAGTTAGTGCCAGACGGCTTTAAAAATGGCAACGAAAGTGCCTGTTTCAAGAGTGTTTTATAGTTTAAAAATTATAAGTCTTCTTTACGTCATTTTATCAAGCTTAAAAATAACAGGATATTACAGTTTGGCTAACAGACAACATATAATTAATTTGCCAGACACAAATTCGATTGCAAAGTTAACGCCAGACGGCCTTAAATATGGCAACGAAAGTGCCTGTTTCAAGAGTATTTTATAGTTTAAAAATTATAAGTCATCTTAACTTATTAGTCATTATAAACTAATTAGTCATTTTAATTGTTCATTAATTATTAACTTATTAGTCATTATAAACTACTAATAAACTATTAATACTTATAGTATTTAAAAATTACAAGATATTACTCTTTGGCTAGAAGACAACCTATAATTAATTTACCGGACACAAATTCGGTTGCAAAGTTAATGCCAGACGGCTTTAAAAATGGCAACGAAAGTGCCTGTTTGAAGATTGTTTTATAGTTTAAAAATTATAAGTCATCTTTACGTCATTTTATCAAGCTTAAAAATAACAAGATATTACACTTTGGATAACAGACAACATATAATTAATTTGCCAGTTACAAAGTTAATGCCAGACGGCTTTAAATATGGTAACGAAATTGCTTGTTTCAAGAAATGGCATATTTTGTAGGGATTTGGCGTCATTTAATGACAGTCAACCCTTCATTGTTACCATAGCACCATTCGTTTCTTTGTATATATATATATATATAGTGTATGTCGAAAAAAATGTTTAATTTTGTGTAATTAATGTAAATTTATGTAATTGTAATTTTTAAACTATAAAACACTCTTGAAACAGGCACTTTCGTTGCCATATTTAAAGCCGTCTGTCATTAACTTCGCAACCGAATTTGTGTCTGGCAAATTAATTATAGATTGTCTGCTAGCCAAAGAGTAATATCTTCTAATTTTTAAGCTTGATAAAATCACGTAAAGATGACTTATAATTTTTAAACTATAAAACACTCTTGAAACACGCACTTTCGTTGCCATATTTAAAGCCGTGTGGCATGAACTTTGCAGCCGAATTTGTGTCTGGCAAATTAATTATAGGTTTTCTGCTAGCCAAAGAGACTTGTAATTTTATTATCTATATTAGTAATATAATTATTTTGTAATTTTTAAGCCTGATAAAATGACGCAAAGATGAATTAATTATTAAACTATAAAACACTCTTGAAACAGGCATTTTCGTTGCCATATTTAAAGCCGTCTGGCATTAACTTTTCAACCGAATTTGTATCTGGCAAATTAATTATAGGTTATTTGCTAGCCTAAGTTTAATATCTTGTTATTTTTAAACTGGATAAAATGACGTAATGATGACTTATAATTATTAAACTGTAAAATACTTCTGAAACGGGCACTTTTGTTGCCATATTAAATCAGTCTGGCATTAACTTAGAAACCGAATTTGTGTCAGGAAAATTAATTATAGGTTGTCTGTTAACCAAAGTGTAATATGTTACCTATAACTGTGGATCTGGCAGGGTCTTAGCGACATTTGTAACGTCTGGTAATAATGGATTTATATCACAAATAGTTAGTAGAATCAGATGTTATAAACAAAAATCATGCATAATGACGTAATTTTGAAGTTTTTTGACCTGCATAACACCTTATCCCGCAGGTAAACGCAGCGTCTCCCGACTGCCAGACTGCCCGCAAACGTACTACACCATAAATCGGAAAAACATATAGAAAAATGAGCCTTGATAAAATGACGTAATTTTGAAGTTTTTTAACATGCATAACCCCTCTTCCCGCGGGTAAACGCAACGTCTCCTGACTGCCAGACTGCCCGCAAACGTACTACATCATAAATCGGAAGGACATATAGAAAAATGAGCCTTGATAAAATGAGGTGTTTTTGACGTTGCTAGCTCTTAGACTATAAGGTTTACTGTGGAATGTGCTGTATTGAAGCTGAAGTGTCTAGATTTTACACTTTGTTCAAAATATGCCACACTAAGGTGGACTAAGGCACGTTGTCTGAAAAGTATAGAATAAATAGCATTTATAGTTTGTTTACGGGGAAGCACAGCAAAAATTCTATTGCACTATGATCGTTGTAGACACACCATTTGGTGTACATTTTAATTGTTTTATGATACTCCAAATATTATGGAAATGGATATCTGAGGTACACTATAGCATGTTTTCTCTAGAATATGGATTTCGTAGCATATACATTTCATTTACAAAGTCGCACACAATAATTTGCTTTTAGAAATAAATATGGAAGTGCATTTTGCTCTGTACTTGCATTTATGTTTTATTATGTGTATCTGCTTATGGAATTTTTATGTTAACCCTTTACGTACTGAATTATGAATTCATGAATATTTTATCTTCTAATGTATTTTTCGTGAATTTTTTAAACGACATTAGAAGATTTACATAATCATTTAATAAATTTTAGAAGTATTTTCGATGGATTTTAGATTGAAGGATTTAGAAGGATTAATTGAATTTGAACTTATAGGGATTTTCTGCAATATTTATAACTCCACTCAAATCTGATGTACAAATATAATGTTCTTACAACAGAAATATAGAAATATTTCGAATTGTAAAATCTTCCATATGCTCTTCCCCACAACGTCAAGAAAGCTGAAAAGATACAAAGACAAAAGAAATCATCCTTTTAAAAATATTGTTGTTTTGTGTAACCAATAATGCTTTTTGAACAAGATAAAGTAATGCATCTATAATTCATTCTAAACTGTATTACTAATAATCGATGTATTAAAAGAATTTGATAACAAGTTATTTTAATGGTACTTATAAGTACCATCAGTAGATAAAAGGTTAAATTCCTTATTCAGATATCTCATTTAATTGTATGAAAAAATCACATTTCTCAATAATATTCTGCTAGTGTTGGAAAGGGCTTCATAATCTATGTCTGATTAGTGATTTTCCGCTTTTGTTTATTACCTTTATTTTGTTTGTTCTTTACCACAAATGTACCGCATGGAATTTTTATTTAGATTTTTTATATATACTCTTTTATACTAAAAGCATTTAGTACAAGAAGTGAAATGCATCGCTTTCCAACAGAAGAAGCATATTTACTTCTATAAAATTTAGACATGAATAAAAGGGCCCATCTGTAATAACAATAAAAATGGAAATTGTTTTTAAATGGTTCCGCAGGAAATTTTCAAAGGTCTTAAAAAAAAAATGGAAATGCGTATTTAGGGAGGAAAATAGTTTACTGGTTGATGAATAACTTACCACGAAAATAGATTTATTTCATTTAAAAAATGAAACTATGTAGATAAATATTAAATTAATTAATGCTAGAAAAGTACAGGGATATTAAGATATATTGAATTCTGACCATTGTTTATGTAATTTAAAATATATTTTAAGCTATAAAATACATATTGCTTTTAACAGTATTGTATAATAATAGTATTTCATATTTAAATATTTATTTATTAATTGGGCACTTTAAATAATGATATTAGATAAGCATAATTCAAAACTTTTAACTTACATTAAGAAATGTATTTTAAACAATATCTACATTTAAAACGTTTTTATCATAATTAAGTAATTGGCCTAAATGTATAACATATCACGTTATTTCATTCTTTATTTTTTTACTTTTATACTTTTAAACTTTTACTTTATGTGATTCGAAAATATTATTTGAGTATATAGCTATGTTGCTCAAGTACTATATCCAGAAATTTTTGCTCGCATTGTGATCTTAAATTGTGCAACATTAAATTTTTATGTTTACTTTATCAATAGTGCAAAATTCAATTTTAAAAGCGTACGTTCGATTGTAGTTTTTCTAAAATTATATGAGAATAATTTAAACCTACTTTCAAACGTGTGTCATTATTCATAAAACATATTTTTATAACATGTGGTTTTATCTAAAACTAATTAAATACATGTGATTCGAAATTGAATTATAATCGTCTCATTTTTTAGTAGAGCGTAATTGAAGAATATTTTTCTGCTACTGAAGTCATCTGTTATTCTACCGTAGACACTTCATTGTTGCTAATGCATATTTCACAGTGAAATGCTTCGACCATTAATTTTAAATCCTACGTTTCGGCCACAATAATTCTTTTAATCTCCTGTAGAATCTTAAATTGGATTTTAAATTGCCGCTACTCTATTTAGAACAGAAATATATTCAGCTACACTAATTTTTATATTGTTTTGATATGTACTACCTCAGTCACATGCATACTTGTCACTGGCCTTGTCGACGCCTATATCGGAGCTCATTCCAATTGCAGTTTGTACCATACTTTCGCTGTTTTTCCTTTGTCGGATTTTAACTGTTTTTCTTTTATTAATCTTCAAAAAGAGCATTCAGGAATAGTTATAGTTCGGATCTCCAGACATCATGCATAAAATTCAAATTTATATTTCATATTTATAAATATTCGTTATAGATATCGCTAAATATATATCGGAATCATCGGTCATTTATCTTTTCTTCAGTTGTATATTTTTTATTTTTATTTTACGTATTTTTTTATTTTTGTGGCAATGGCTTTGAGTTTTTAAAGTCGCATCGTTCTCAATTCTACAAATATATTTTAGTGCTAAACTAAAATAAAAAAAAAAATAACAAGAAAATAATTGGAAACATCAAGCTGTAAAACGTAAGCCATAAATTTAAAAGTGGGAAATGTTACAAATATTAATGTTGATTTTATATTTAGACTAAAATTAAAATTTCATTAGTTAAACTGAAATATTCTTTAATATTTTTCCAAAATTATGCAATGTGCACTGACTTCAGACACAAACTAGTAACGTTTGTAAATGAAAATTTCTTCCATCAGCACTTTTTCTACTCACATCGTGTGCATATAATTCCAAATTTCTGTATTACCTTACTTTTAAATACTTAAGCGTGTGCAATAAATACTTAAGCGTGTGCAATAAAAATTTACGCACAATAACTTCGAGTTACATTATCGATATCAGTTAGACATCAGTTAATAATAATACATTTTTTCTCCTTTTTTCTAATATCATTGCAGTTCACTTCGTTATCGTCCACAAGAAGAACGCTTGAAAAATTATTGATTGAAATCATGAAAGGGAAATGTTTAAAGATGGATTTTCTTCTTCTGAATGCAGTAATAAACTTCATAACGCAAATTTAATAAAGTATATACATTTGAAAATCATTCACTAAATGTACATTTTCATGATACCCTTTCTTTATTTATTTGTCTCTTATAGATACTTTTTCAAGGAAAAGAGACTACACAACACAGGAATATTGGATAATAATTCTGAATACATAGTAAATAATCATTGTATGTTTTTAAATACCATTATAAAATAAATCAATGCGTAGTGATTTTAATCAATTGAAATTAACGCCGTATAATTACGAAATGAAATAAATTACGGAGTAAATTACGAAATGAAAAATGCAAAAAGTATTGCTTCTCTAATTTCAAAGTTAGATAACATTACAGCCTCAAATAGAAAACTAAAATTACAGCAAAATGTGTAACTTCTGATTTTTGAAAAGTAAACTAACAATAACCATGGTTGTTAAATTCGTTATCCAACTCATAAAAGGAAATGCTTGAACTTTCGAGCTTCTAATGATGGGAAGTAAACTTTTATGCACATTGCGGATTTGTTCGTTTATTGAGAAACACTATATAGCAGCAGTTAGCCAAACATTTCTCGTAAAATGAATTTTAATTAAAAAGAAATGCTTTGTTAGAAAGCATAGTAAGAATGTGTGCTAAATAAATAGTCATTGTTGAGTGATTGTTCGAAATAAATTTTAGAACAAAAGTATTTCTATCCGAAAATAATTTCTCTTTGTAACATACAAATAATTCTCCTATGAAACTGTAAATATTCCATAAATTTATTTTATGTATAACATTGTGTATAACATTTATTATATGTATGATAAAAACGTAATAAATATTATTTTCATGAACATTAAAAAATTTTCAAAACTAATGAGTAACATTAAAAATAGAATAAAGATTAAATTTTGATCCACTAAAAAAAAACTGTTCAAAAGTTAAAAAAAAAATAAAATAAAATAATAATAATAATAAAATAAAGTTGTGGTTAAAAAATGGTGTGATATCAAATTTCCAACTTAAATTATTTTATTTATTTAACATTTTCCATATATAATTTAACATATGTAAGTGGAATGTCTACGTATACGTTGATAGAAAGCCTTTTCTCCTTTACTAAATACATTATAACGCGTTTCCGAAAATTCCAATTTTTTTTTTTTAATATGCATGAGGGGCTTGGCGACCATCTATCCATATTTTACACAAATTTCTAAGCACGCAAATCCGTAGTTAGAGTCCAAAGTTCTAAATTGTTACTCAAGCAAACATTTTATTTTTTTTCCTTTCTGGAGGTGTGTTCCTAGAAATTTGTGTCTTAAGATATTGGTGTTGTATCTTCTGGATTCAACTTGTAATTATTTTGGGGGATAATTAATTATTTAAAAGCGATGCAATCAATTTATTTTCTCAAAATAAAAGCCTTTCTTAATTTATCTGTCCGTAGTTAAAACAAGAATTTCGAAATTGTTAATAATACAAACACATTGCGTTATTCCAATACGAATTTGTGCCCTTAGAGTAAAATATGGAAAGATAGCCGCCAAGCCCTTTAAGTATATATATATATATATATATTTAAATTGGAATTTTCAGAAGCACGTTATGATGTATTTAGTAAAGGAGAAAAGGCTCTCTATCAACGTATACGTAGCTATACCACTTACATATGTTAAATTTTTAATGAAAATGTTAAATAAGTATAATAATTTAAGTTGGAAATTTGATATCACACCAATTTTTAGCCACAACTTTATTTTTTAATTATTTATATATATTTTTTTGAAAAGTTGTTTTTTAGTGGATATCATTTGTTTTTTTGTTTTTTTAAACAGATAATATATCATTTAAATAATTCTAATCAATCAAATTTAAATGAGTCCTAGTATAGCCGTTGTAAACAGTGAGCAAGCCAATATATACATATATTTTTTGTTTACATATCATTCCTTTTTTTGAGTTATTAATAATTTAAAAGCAAGGGAAGTCAATTTAGTTTCTCAAAGTATCAGTTTTTCTCAATTGATATGTTCTTAAAATAATTTTTTATGAAGGATAAAAATTTAGTAAGAAAATGTTAGAGTAGAAATAAAATATAGATTTATAGTTAGTCTGTCAGTTAGTTGTTCGTTCTATAATAACTAATTATTTTTAATTGTTTTGTAATAAATTATGTAATTTGTAATTTATAGTTAGTCTGTCAGTTAGTTGTTCGTTCTATAATAACTAATTATTTTTAATTGTTTTGTAATAAATTATGTAAATTTGTAATAAATAATATATGTAATATATACATATATTTTACGTTCGTTCTATAATAACTAATTATTTTTAATTGTTTTGTAATAAATTTATTTTTTTTTAATTATTTTATCTCTATGAATACCTACGCCTAATCGGAGAATAAGCACAGCAGGCGTCTATAGAATCAAGGTCAATTTAAAGATTTGTAAATCTAGCAATTCTATCCATAATGAACAAAAATGTATTGGATGAAAAAAAAATTAAAATTTAAAGAAATAAACTGTGCCTAAAATGTCATCTTTGTTTTGATCGTGTTGTAGAGATGAAAGAATAAACATGTAATTTTACGCCACTCTGTTTATCCATACCTGTTTACATAAATGTGAGAATATTGTTTTCATATAAACTTTCACCCAAATTGATTCTTTTTAATAGTCTCTATTATTAAAGCTGCATATAAATTACAATTGAATACATTTTTTTGGTAAAAATTTGTCTGATTGCTGGAGTCTTATATTTCGTCAGAATTTTCTTTTAAATATGCAAAGTTTCCGTCTCTAAACTTTTATTAACGAACATTTATAAATATAAAGTTAACAAAATACTTATATCTTTCCATCGGATTTCTTTTTTGTGTGTGTATGGGCGAGGGGTGTAGGAAGGGTCGTTTAAGCACTTCTTTTAGTTCTCAGATTTCTGAATTAGTCATTCAAAAGGTTTACCTATATAAGTCTTGTTGCGTAATTTTCATTAGATAAGAGTTGCATCAACTTGCACGTCATGTGAACCTATTAAATATTTTAGTAAAATACTAGAGGGGTGCCATTATTATTTCCAGACTATTATACTACATTTTAAATTTACAACTATTCATTAGTTTTCTATAAAAATTAAAGATTTGCAATAATCAGGTAATGTCTCTAAATTTTCATGAAATATTGCATATTAAGTTTTATACTTTTGATTGTTTGAATCAAAAGTAGAACTTGAGTTTTTTCTTTTTTCGTATTATAATAAGTGAGCATCTTTAACAATCTTAGATGATTTCTTCATTATTCTTCCAGAATTCCTTTTAGAAAAATACAGTAAACAGTCAGGAACAATTTATAAAGTACCGTTTATATCATTTTGCATCGCTTTCATGGAAAAAAATTGTCTGCCATGTCGCAGACGAGGTCAAACATGGTGGAAGTTTTTTTTTTTTTTCTTTTTCGTTTATCATTTAAAAAGTTTACCTCTGTTATCGAATACAAGGGTAATTTGTATTTTAAAATTAAGTTCAAATAATTTTATTAAGAAAAATCGAAGGCAGTCAATGTTCAGCAGTTGCTATACTTTCGGCAAAACATTTTATAAAGTGTGTGTTCATTTCCTTTTTCTAATAATTTAATCAAAGAAAACTATGTCTGGATCTAGATAGGTCTTACGCGGTTATCGAATCGAGATAAACCAATCAGAAAATTTGCTAACTTAAAACAGGGAAGAGTTCGTAAAAACGTAGGCTTCTGGTTGGTCAATCTAGTTTTGCTAACACCGTACAGACTGTAGCGTCTAGAATACCTAGTGTGGAAAAATGCTATCCAAACAACGCTAAAAATTTGTATCCCTTAAATGTGCGACGATACTGCTAAAACCCCAAGTGTCGATCGCAGCGACGCTACGAATATTAAATGTTAACTTATATAAAAATAGTTTTAAGATTTTTTTTTTATAATTAAAAGAAGTTTAAGCCTAAATGTTCTTACTTCACCGAATATTATGACAGTTGATTACATTATAAATATCATAAAGAAATGTAAAACTTGTCATTTTTTATGAGTATTTTAATTAAAATTTGCGCTATTTTGTATTACAAATTAAAGCACAGTAGAGCGCCGATTATCGGGACTTCAATTAACTGACCTTCCAATTATTCGAACAGCCCATTTCTCTAAAAGTTTTTTTTTTATATATATCCGAACTTCCTGTTATCTGAACAGCCTATTTCTCTCAATTTTTGGGTAAAGCTTCGGGTTAAGTTCTTGCCACCTAATGAAACATCTGTAATCCAACTCATAGATGAAAGTGTGATAAAGTCATTCAAATGACATTATAGAAAGCAAATGTTAAGAAAGCTCCTTTTATCAGAAGAAAAAGGATAGGACTCCCAAGATACCATAAAAATGGATTTGAAAGTTTGTTGTATGATGGCTACTAATTCCTGGAATCTAGTAAAATCCTCAACATTAAAAAAGGCTTCGAAGGAAATTTTAAAGAAAGAAAACACTGATTGTGGATCAGAAAATGAGGAATGTAAAACAATAAAGGATATGGGAAGAATCCTAAACTATGAAAAAATGGAATGGAAATGAAATTAACGAGTGGTTAAATAGTGACGTACATAACACTGGAACTGGATATCAGATTTTAAATGATGAGGAGATTGTCGATGAGATTTAATAAAAAGAAATGAAGAAAAGACAAATGAATGCTCTGAAAATTACGTCACATAACGAAGCCTTTGAATGTTTGGAAACAGCTATGAAATGGATCGAACGTTAGAAGAATGCTAATCCTATTCAACTAACTTATTTAAGAAGAATTCGAGATATGACAGCATAAAAAAGAATGTCTCCTTTGAAGCAAGCAACAATCGAAAGCTTTTTTGCTTCAGTTATAAACTCTAATGTTCAGAAAATGGAAAAAAAAAAAAAAAGAAATTAATGATAAAAAAGTAAACAAAATAATGTAAAAGACAATATATATATATATATATATATATATATATATACTAGGGGGCTCTGCCCCCTGCAAGCTACGCTCGCCAAACCCCGTTCAGACGCCGCAGAATCTGAAAATCTAAAAATCTAATGAATTTTTTAAATATTAGAGAAGATTAAATTATACTGAAAAAGCTGTGCAGATCTCCCTGTAATTTGGTTTCCATTCAATTCCCTTTGATTGCAAAAATTTAACGGAGAATCAGTTGCTGTTAAGACATCCAGTGTTTGTTTTTGTTTTTAATTAAAGAGGATCAGTTAAACATTTGAAAAGAAGCTAAAATAAAATGAATCAAGCATTCAGAGTCTTTGTCAACCGATATTTTAAAACAATCTCTATAACAATAGCCTAAATCATGTGACTATCACCAACAGTTCCGGGCGGAACACTTCGCTTTTTATACTCTATGTGCCATTTTGATACTTTAATGTTATCCAGGCTTAGGTGATAATTCGCCAAATATTATTCTATCCCCATCATTTCATCTATAGTATAATAGTTCAAGTCATCAAATGCCATAAACAAATACGATCTGATCCCTTCGCCTTTCATATGAAAGTTTGGAACAAATGTCATATACACACACCACATCCCATATTGGCGCGATTTTTTTCCAACGCCAATTTGGGGAACGCATCAACAGCATAAACAACAACATCCGGCTTATCATATCAAGCAAAATAACGATACTTTGGGGGCAGTTAAGTACCCGTTGCGTATATGACATTGGCGTGCGAAAAAAATCGCGCCAATATGGGGCCGTATATGACATATGTGCCGAAAGTAAAAAAAAGCCGGGTGCAAATCTCGCCAGTATCTTTTTTTCAACTCGCCAATCAGCATTTTTTTTTTTATTGTTCGAGTGGTAAATTAAAACATTGATTTGAAGTTGAAATTAAATGTCATGGTTTTTTACATAATTTAATATTTCGCCAGATGCCATATACGCACCGCATGTTTGGCATGATTTTCTTTTTTTTTCTTTTTTTTTTACGAAAATTTGGCGAAAGCCTCGTTTTCGAATACCAGTTACATATGTATTTTTGGTACTACTTAGTTATCCCGTCGACAAAAAATCTATCGCGAACTATAAGATTAAATGTCAATAATGCTTGATCATAAATGTCACATTCACTTGACTTTTAGCAAGTTACACGTGTTTACGTCATCAACTGATTTTTATTTCGACGTTCTATTTTTATATTTATTAATGTTATACTAATTTATTTGTTCTTTCGTTATTTAAAATAAACATTTTGTCAATCTGTACAATTTGGCGAGTGGTTTGGCGATTTATATAATTTGCGAAATTGGGTGACGGAACAACTACTACATTGTACCGTATTTTTTAATTATTTTCTAAAGGATTATCTAATTATTTTTAAAAGGAAATAGCAAACAAATAATTAATTACTATAGAACAAAATAATTTATATAAATTTAAAAAAGAAATAAAAGTAAATATACATTTATTATTAAATAAACCACAATAGCCGGGTTACCATGTCTATCAAAATAATGCCGTTTGTGCGCGAATTAGGTACCCCGGTGCGTATATGACATCTGTGCCTAATATATATATATATATATATATATATATATATATATATATATATATATTTTTTTTTTTTTTTATTTTTTTTTTTAAGAAGTGAAAGCCATCAATTTAAATGTTTCATTTTTAAATGAAAGTTTTGTATTTAATAAAATGATAACGAAATACAAAAAAAGCATTATTCTTAGCATAGATTTAAAGGAGGTCAAACTGTCGCCAAATTAATTTAAAATAGTAACCTTTTCTGAATTATGAAAAAAAAAATCTGTTATGATTAAAATTTGAGTTGCCATTATTAGAAAAAATGTATTTAAAATTAGAAAAAAATTAATATTTCGAAAACTAATTCGAATTTAAAAATTCTAATACCAGTTTTGAAATCTGTGGATCAACACGGATTTTTGGTGTTAATTTCATCGCAAAGTATTCGATATTTTAGGAGAAATCGCCGTGAAACTAAATCAGTTGTTTAATCAGTCGATTCAAAGAATCGATACATTTCAGGCGTTTCATATATTCGTTTCATAAGGATTTTATATATATAGGGTAGATATATATATATGTGTGTGTATAAAACAATTTTTAAACACGCCAACACTAACAGGTGCTGGCAGTCCTAAGCCTGAATAATGTGTGAAGGTTTTTTGTATAGTCAGGAATAGCCTTTAATATGTCTGTCCATTTAATCGAACTTTTGCTTATCCGAACTAGGGTTGGTCCCGACTCTTTTGGATAATCGGCGCCCTACGGTACATGTTGCAATATGCCCTCATGTGTGTCCGTCAGATACAAACTCAAATAATAATAATAATAAAATAATTTTTCAGTAATAATTCAGAATCGAAAGTAGTTTTAAATACATTAATTATATAGTCACTAAACACATCCAAATGCATTACTTAATTGTGATTGTCAATATTTATGATTTGTATTTCATGTATCAGTCGTATAAATGTGATTCAACTTCTTCTTGGGATTACTTGTAGTTACTTGTGATTACTTATTGTGTTTCTTGAAGCATGCTACAGTTCTGAAAAAAAAAAAAAAAAAAAAAAAAAAAAGTATCGAAAGTTCTGTCGTTGTATGTCTGTCAAAAAATACACGGCTGGAATATTCCAAATTAATTAAAATAATAAATCTTTGTAAAAAATCACCATAAAATAAAACGATACATAGGACGCGTTTCGAGCTAAAAATATCAACCGCTCGTCATCAGCTACAGCAATGACGTGTCCGTAAGGGGACAAGGTCAAAAATGAACTGTGTGAATGAACTCTCAAACAAACTGAACAAAATTAGCTCTCCAAATTAAGGTAATTATCAAAATTCAACAAATTTTCTTGGCGAGCAATTGTATTTATATATATATTTTTTTCATGAAGCCGGTTTTGTTCTATTCATTAGCTGTTTTAATTTCTATCAATCTTCATTATCTTCAAATTAAATTAACTTTCACGTTTTATTTTTATTTATTTGTTGTTTGTTTACTTTCTTCGAATATTTCCTCCATTTTTTCCGCTCCAATAATTTTCTATACATTCTGCTAAATATAATGAGAATATAAATGTATACCTAATTATAGAAATGCATTTTTAATAAATCCTATATGAAGATAAATTACTGATAAATAATCCAATCCAAAGAAAATATTTTACTTTTCACGATTGTAACTGAATTAAAAATGAGAATCAATTGTAATTTTCAAGAATAACATTTTCACCACATTTTTTTGTGATTTTTTTTAAAATCCCATTTAGTAGTAATAATTTTTTTCTCAAGCATTTTTTCTAATAAATAAAAATCTATTTCACAGTGTTCATGTTTGATTTTCTAATTTGCTTTATTACTTTGAAAAATCTCGTAAATCGTATTATCATTCCCAATCAATGAAAAATTCCACTTAACATAAAGAATTTTGAAGCACCAAAAAGAGTACACAAATGCATTTAAATATTCTATTTAATTTAAAAATTTAAACGATTAGATTTAAAGTAACTTCAAAGATACTTTTGATTAATTTTGTGCATAATGAATTTAAATAACAAATGCAAGTTTCAGAATTATATTATTTATCTGTGTGAAACTTAAATAAGCTGATATCGTAATTAGTTTGCTCCTTTAACTCACGTAATACCGGAAATTGCTAAACTGACTTAAAGATATTTGTTAACTTGTTAACATTCTATTCCATTCTATTCCATAACAATATTTTGTTAGAAACAGCTTTGAATAATTTTAGTATTATTTAAAAGCTTAGTGAATCGTTTGTATCAGTAATTATATTTATACTCTAAAGTTTATTGTTTATCTACCGAAGTTAATGTTGAATATATTTTTATTCATAAACTTTAAAACTTTTAGCATGGTTTTATGCAATTTTCTGTATGAATGGATAATTTGTATGCTTCCAAATGGCTTACAAGGAGAAGGTCCGAGGTTGGTCTCACGGAATCCAGCGATCCTTTGTACATTGATAGAGTATAGTTAATAGATAAACATATCAACAGGATAAAGTGCAATATTCAGGAGGGTCGTAAAAAACGAGCCCCAAAGTTCACCCATCATTGACTCTTTAGTACATAACGGGATAAATTACTCGCGCTTGCAAGAGGCTCGGTAGTACAGTTGGCAGCGCGCCAGACTTTTAATTTTCTTCTTCTGGGACGTCTGCGGGTTCGGTACTCCAACAAGCTTTTTTTTTTTTTCAGACAAAATAATGATCAGTTACTTTCAAACCATAATTAAAAAATATATATCTAATTATTTAAAGTTAGACAAATATTCATAAAAATGCTTCTGCACGCACACACACACTTATATATATTATGTGCTTATTAATTTACAGAGATATTGCCGCTTTATGGATCTAATGAGGGGAAAAAAGGAAAATAACTGAATTATTCAGTCGACAAAATTTAATTTTATTCACATTTATTTATAGACTTTTCTATGATACCTGTTGTTTTCAGCAAAGTAAATTAAAATACGCTACATAAAATTAAAATATGCTATTTTACTTTTATCTTGTCAATTTAAAATGTTATAATTTTTATTATTTTTTATTTTTTTAATTTTTAAAACATAATTATTTTTTATCATGGGATCTCATGTTTGGAATTAGAATAACTGTTTTCAGTTAAAAACCTTGTACATAGATTTGCAGGTTGTTTTTAAGCAAAACAAGTACGCTATAGAAAATGAAAAGGTTGGGTTTAAAATGTTTATCTTTCTTTTGTTAAAATTTAAGCACCCATCTGCCACAGAGCGAATGAGTACGGCATTTTGTTTTTAAAGTTTTGAAGTGATTAGACGTTGTTCTTTATTATAGTATCATAATTAAAATGAAAAAAGTTATTTTGTAAAAAATGTCTAGTGAAGAAGCTTCTAAATTTACAAATATTGAAAAACGAATTTCATATTACACAATTCATAGCGAATCATCAAAATTGATATTAAAAGATGTAGTCGTGTATTACGCAAAGTTACTCTCTGAAAATAATTTAATTTCATCGGAGTCTTCAGACGCTATTTCTTGTGAAGCCAAGCTTATCGGGAATGAACTTTTTCACAATAATCTAGAACTACTTTGTGATAGAAAAACTTTTAGTTGAAGCACAGCTTTGGTAAAACCAGGCGACGTTTATTTTTATAGGCAGGTGAAAAATATGATTAAGTGCTTACAAAATTATAATTGTTTAATTGAACAGAAAAGAGAAATTAATTCTCGCTAGGATTGTATAAAAATTCATTCAATTGTGCATTACCAACTCTCTTCATCTATATTTTGTAACATGATAAAATACGGCTGGCATGCATCGAAACTTTCACATAAAAGAATAATATTTATGAATGTCAATGAAGTGTGTTTTCCAAATGATCTTTTTAAAACGCCTTGTTCCTGTAAAAACACTTCTTTTATTATCCGTGCACGCTGTCGCAAAAGTTTCTGTTTCATATGTTTTTATGATAATTATCATCCCGGTTCCTGCCCGTAATCAGAACCTCAATTTTAATAGAATACATTTATTTTTTAAGTACATAGTATAGACAGAAATGTAAAATAAATTTAAATAAGTGTAAAATAAGTGTACGTCATTGTGAAATATATGTAAGTAATTGTAAAATAAATATAAATGATTGTAAATAAAACTAAATATAAAATTTACAAAAATGTTGAATGAAAAAAAATACGTATATACTGCATAAGATTCTTGCTTTTTTTTCATTATATCCATAAGGATGCAATAAAACTGTCTCTCTCTGTAAATAAGTAAATATCTGTGAATGCGCCAATATTGATATTTGTCTTACATTTAAATAATTATATATATTTTTTTTAATTGCGGTTAAAAAATAATTTATCATTATTTTGTCGGGGGGGGGGGAAATCCTCGTTGGAGGATCGAACCTGCAGATATCCGTAAAAACGAAAATTAGAAGTCTGGCGCGCTGCCAACTGTGCTATCGAGCCTGTCGCAAAGGAACTTAATTTATCCGATTATATACTAAAGAGTCAATTGCGTGAACTTTGGGGCTCGTTTTTAACGGCCCCCCTGGATATTGCACTTTATCCTATTGATATGTTTATCTATTGACAATACTCTATCAATGTACAAAGGATCGCTGGATTCCGTGAGACCAACCTCGGACCCTCTCCTTGTTAGATCTCTTTGTTTTATGTTTGACTGCCTGTTTCTCTTTACACTAGTGCTGGACAGATAATTACACTTGTTTATTTCCTATTTAATTCACACCCAAAATTGTTAATTTGTCCAAATCATCCTAGCAACCTCATAGTAAACCGGTATATAATTTTATATACCTTAAATAAATTCAAATAACATAAGTGATCGTAATTACGTAATTCTAGTAGAAGAGCAACGCGAATAATTAATAAAATTAAATTATAATCCGCGTAAAACTGTAATTATTAAATTTAATTAATTACGAATAAAATTAAGAGTTTGCGTTGTGATTTATTTAGACGAACTCTTCCACTTATGAATTAAACTAAATTTAAGCTGTAAAAAATAAATTGACACACCTTAATCATTTATCAATTAAATAATTACAGAAACTTTTTAATTCTTGATTAAATATTTTATTTACATTGAACACACCTATATACATATACACATTATATTAATTCAAAAAAAGGGAAAGCAACACTTTTGTTTGCTGCTCATTATTACATGTATATTTAATCTTTAAAAAAAAATGTTTTCATTTACTCTTATTATTATATATATATATATATATATATTTTTTTTTTTTTTTTTGCAAGAAAAATAATTCTCTTTCATTTTTAAATTACCTTAATTGTATTTAATTATTGGTTTTGTTGAATCTCAGATTGCTCTCTACCATAAAATATCATAAAAGGATATTTATAATTTCTCATATACTTAAAGTGGTAAAGAAAAAGATTAATGTAATACCTTTAATCATATACGGGATGGTGGCCGTTATTCATCAAATTCAGAGCTGTCGCGATGCTAAGGATCATATCCAAACATCACCCGGATTCATCTTCTCATCAGAGCGGCGAAATCGGGATGGCGGAATGCATAGCTACGGACCGCAGTAGGACAATCCATTTTATTTTGACACCAGGAAGACATCATCAGGTCAATAGGCTAGCTTAGGCTCTCTCCGATATGTCCATCTCGCCTGGGCATTACTGGGGCTCGATTGATGCATGACATAGGCTTTCAGGATCGCTCTTGCGTCTTCGACATCTTTTTTTAGACTCCCTTTTTCAAACCTTTTTCTTCTTGCACACCAACTCTTGGAAGTGGGTGGAACTATTTGTATAGTCCTCCCTTATTGGATGTGAGAAGATTTTGGATTATCCTTAGATAGACCTATTAGCTAACAATCTGCAATAGCCCTTACATATACTTTAATATTATTATATGCCTTAAAGTTTGGGTGGTCTAAATCCATAAATTTATTCCAACACTTTTATTAAGGCCATAAATTTATTCCAACATTTTTATTATTTTACGATTTCTAATTATACACCACCTTCCACTGGCTTGTCATAAAACGACACCATGGCGTCTGGTTTTTGTTGTTATCTGAGATCCGAACTATATTCAACATTATATATTCATTTTACAATAAAACAAATTTTTTTAAATATATATTTAATATTTAAAATCAATTTAATAATTTTTGTATGAACTTCCACTCCTATTTTACTCGAAAATATAATTATTATAATTTTACACTCATAATTATGTTTTATAAAAAAGAATTTGTACAAACAGAAATAACAAATTACGCAACTGTACTTTGACTTAACCAACATGGTGCGGGAACATATTATTGTTATATGTTGCCCAGCAACTAGCGTTTAAAAAGAGAATGATGGGATGCATTTGAGTATTAAAGAGAATGCATGTCCCTTAAAAGTGTTAAAAACATGTAATCATTCTTTAAGTTTTTTCGAATATTTTGATGTGCCTTACCTAATAAAACATCCAACAGTTCCAATGTGATGAATTCTGGGTTTATACCGAGGCTAACGAGAAATACAGGCTACCACGGTGCATTGCACATATCTTTTTTCACATACCGTTGAAGACACGTGATGCTCGAATGCATCAATGAAGGTGTGCGAAAAGAGAATCACGTCAATCTAGCGGTCTGTAAAAAAAGACACGTGGGATGCACCGCGGTACTCTGTATTTTTCGTTAGCCTCGGTTTATACGCATTATTATTTAATACTAAAATAGACCGGGAGTGGATGCACAGACAATTCCCTCGTCTCAAACTCCAGGATTAGACAGAACTCGGTTTGATTATTAAAATGCAAGAGGTCTGCCAATCCATATTTTGTTGGGAGGCACATGCTGACCCGATTTTAGAGGCCTATCGGTAGGTTTATCATTGTGTATTCCAGCATCCAAAACTATGAGAACATGGAAAACTGAGAGAAGGTGACAAGAAAAGGAAGGGTGGTGACATGGAAGGAACAAGAGGAAGGTGACAAGAAGAAGGTAAGAGAAGGAGAGAAGAGACACTATGGTAAACCTAACCGTCAACCACTAAAATCAGGTTTGCAAGTGCTTTCCACCAAGATATGACTTGGCAGACCAGTTGCATTTTAATATGCAAATCGAGTCCTTTCTAATCCTAGAATTTCAAATTTCAATTCGACAATGTGATGGTTTGTGCAACTTCCTCACGGACTAAAAGTTATAGTAATAATATAATCACACAGCAAATTTTGCACAGTTTTTAAAGGCAAATATAATGAGAAATAATGACGGGAAATTTTCCGGTATTAAATATATATAACAATGTCATTTTATGCTAATATTTAAATTTAAACAAAGCCACTGTCAAGTACTTAATTTAGACTGAAGTTAAACTTTCTATGAACCTATTTGGATAGAAATTCTTTTTATATACATAATTATAAATAATGTCAAGCGTATTATGTTTTTTCCATCCATCCAATTATCGTATGTACATCTTGAAAGCGAAATTTTAATATGCAACTAGTATCCGTCAGGCCGAAATGTCGGAGCATGGAGGCGCATAAACTTAAAAGATATTATTTTAAAAAATGTTTTATTTTCTAGATTGCTGTTTAATAGTATAAAAGTAATTTTGAAATAACAATCATCGATACCTCATTTTAAAGTGTTTAACTCAGTCGTCAGTTGCCTCGGGTAATGCACAAATTCTAATCTGTCAGCAAGTGCTCCCATACTTTTAATTTGGGTAAAGCCTTTCCTTAGCGAAAATTGCTTCCATTAAAACTTTCTCTAAATGACAAAATACAGTAAAAATGACATAAGTCGTTTTATGTGACAACACCTTTAAATGGATATCCACAGCAGTTTTTGACAACGTTAAACTCGAGGATCTATGTTTGGTGGCAAGGTATGCAACAGTTAAAGGTAACTAACTTCGTGTGAATGAGGCTTTTTCTTCTTTCCAATATATACAAATAGGTTTGATTAAAAAAAAATACAGTTAAAAATGGCTCATGATACTCAACAAAACCTGTGGCAAACCTCGAGGTTGAAAACATGGGCCATAGGCAATATCTTTTATCGTACTTGCGTTTACCAATTATCATTCCGTTCAGATATTGGTACATAGCATAATGCATAACCCTGCATCCAGCTGCTGAGGAAAGTCTAGCCTGAAGTCCAAACGCGTGATCATCTTCACTCCATCTTGCTATTTAATCATTGTGATCTGCTAAAATTCTTCTTTATTGGTCCCCGCTTTGATTTAAGAAGTACTTCTTGATTATATTCTTTAGCTTGCTTGTTTTTGAGAAAAAGACATATGGCACCTTCAAATCATTCAAGTTAGCCGAAAGCAGTATATCTTTCAGTCGTTGCATAAGGGATGAGAGGTAGTCAAACTTGACTCACGCAAAGTGAGTTCAGAGCCTTTCGGAACTGCGTCTGCTGATCTTCGTTTTATCTCAATGAGTTTGTTAATGTGAAAAGTTCTAAGTATTTTTTCTCCGCGAAGAATCAAAATGACTTTTAAAGAATGTCTTTTACGCGATGTAACTACCTAATACGTCCAAGGACTTAAGCAAATAAGCCTCTAAAAGGCTAAATGCTATCTATTTTACCTTCGCGGTATCTTTGATCAAGGTCAGCCATAAGACGACATCCTATCATTAAAAATTCGTCAATAATGAGAAATAACACTGTATCCATTCTGAGCTGTAGATGTATTGCTGACTTTTTAAATTAGCGAACTATTTAAAACACGTTGGTTCTTTAAGCACTGAGAGTGAGTTAGCTTGTCTTTGACATTAAATGCAGCAGTACCTGTTAGTGCCAAAAGAATGATAGCTTTTGATCCTAACTGCTCTATGATTGTTTTACTAATTTCTTTGATTTTGTACATTTTACAGCTGTTCCTTTTCCAATAATAAAAGTTGATTTAGAGAAATTTGTAACCTTTGTTTGCAAAGACAAAAGCTGTTCAGTGCATAACTGAAGGCAGCATAATTTGTTGTTCTTTATAATAATTCAGAAATGTTAAAAGTAAAGAGAAACCCTTGGATAAGAGAATCTATGGTAAAGATAAAGAATTACCCCGGATGCATTTGAGAGATTTCGATTTTTTAAATTTAGCTCCGATCTTTGAGAACTTGATCCATCGAGTTAGTGGCAGAAAACTGCAAAGCTCCTTCAAAGACTTGCTTGAAGGAGCTTTGAAGTTTTCCCCACACTTATTTAATATGGCAACAGGTAAAGGTTTATAACACGTATGTAACACACACTCATAGATAGTCTGCTATATTCCTCTATCAAACTTGATACCTTTACTCATCTGAGTTGTTATATCGTTATTAGGAAAATATTAGGAAGCATCTGGGTTATTTTTATGCGACTTTTCCACATAGAATTAAGCTGAATAACTCTATACATTTGAATTACTTTCTTTTAACCGTGATTTTCGAAACTTCTGTCTATAACGTTACACATATAAAATATGTATATTTCTTAAAATGTACACTAAATCTAGGCAGCAGATTTAAAAAAAAATCAGGGATTAATTTATGACTTTTAGCAAACATGATTTCTCCCGAATTATCTTTCATTGCTGTATCCATTTCTCTGGTCATAAGCATAAGCAATCTGCGGCTGAGTAGGGCTCTGCGGCTAAGTGGTCAAAGAACCAATCAGCTAATCGCTTGTGCGTAAGAGTTTGTGGGTTCGATTCCCGCTGGTTCCATTGCACACACACTTTGTGTGGAACTCCCAGGGTGTATTTCTCTTGTGTTGTAATATTTCCTTGTGCTATCTTGTCTCCGATTTATAAGCGGGCTCTCATGTCAAGCACACAAGTCGTATGTTTGTTATTCAGTAAATAAATAAATAAGCGATCATAGTCATATACATTAACGTCGCATTTATCGCTAAGCTTCGCGACATTTGGACGAAATATAGCCAAATTTGGCGACCAAAAATATGTCGTCACACATTAAGCCAATTTGGCTGTATCTGACTAATTTGGCGAAATTTCCATTGAAATTCAGTGCTGATGATTCTTCTCTAACCGGGTTCTTCGCATTTTAACTTCGTGTTGTCCAGTAAAATTAACTAAAATTTTAAAACCTAGAAACATGGAAGCTAAGAATTTTTTATTTTGTAATCTACATATTATTGTTTTCTAGTGTACATCTCTACAAAAAAAAAAAAAAAAAAAAAAAAAAAAAAAAAAAAAAAAAAAAAAAAAAAATGCTTATCTCATTTACTTCAGAATGTTCACTTGCATTTCAGTTGAAATATATTCACTTACGATGAATTAAAAAAAATTGAGTAATCGTCAGTAATTAGGACAGCTACCAAATTCTTAAATTTGCGAATCAAACAATGCTCAGTAAATTATGAAATTTCTCTACAAACCCAATTACGGAAATTTCCCAATAGAAACATACATTCGTCTGAATACAAACATACTTACATAAGAATACATACATATAAGTAATGCATACATGACATTATATTTTTCTCGATTTCTTTGAGCATCACTCGTAGCCATTCGACTAATGCCCAAAATCGCATTTTCCGTACTCGATTTTCTTTTCGTTTCTCTTAATTTAAAATTCAAAATGAATTGCATCGATTTGGAAGCTTACAAAGAATGAAAATTTCGAAAAAAAAATAGTGGTTTTTACATACGTAGAACATAAAACTTCTGAAAGGGGGGGGGGGGTAATATATATCTCAGGTCACCAATGTATGAACATCGACTTCAACATTCGATTCCATAATGACCCGTATGAGGTTAAAATACATAATTTACAGCAATGGAGCTAATGTTTTAATTAATAACGGGATGAAAATTAAAAAAAAAAAAAATGATTTCACCTTAAGTTAATCATGGAATTATTTTTCGCATAAAATCTAAACTTTATGTGATTTTCACCGTCTCATAATTTGCCTACACATCTCTTATATTTACATTCACCATTTCAAAAATATTACAATGCGCAATACGTGATTGATACATATATTTCTAAACTTGAAATCAAGTTTGTCAACTACGACTTCGCATGTGAACATTCGCACTCTTGACTTGTGATTCTAATCTCTGTATCGGCGAGTAAAATTCCAGATATTTATATCTTTTAGAGGCGTTCGTAGTAAAATATTTACTTTTATCAGAGAAAATGATCGTTTTCATTTAAATATGATGTCATTTTGCCTCATTGAAGCATTTCACCAAGCGTCTCAAACTCAATGAATGAAAAAGAATTGAATTATAACAGCTTTTTGCGGAAAACATTTTTTATTAAAGCATGACGTCATTTTCTGTTCAATTTTTTCAGAAAGTTTATTTTGAATTTTATGAGAAAATGGCATCAATAAAGATAAGCAAACCTTATTATTTTTCATTTCTTTATAACAATGGAAGTAATCCAATTGCTACCATTTTGTAATAAATTCATAGAATTTTTTTTAATTTGAAATTTAAATATAAAAATGGGAATATTTAAAAAAAAAATAGCTAGTGCGGGCAAATCTACAAAGAAACAGCTTTCATTAAAAAAAAAAAAAAAAAGAATTGTTAAAATTGGTGCAAAAAAAGGCTCAAGGTACATGACTAAAAAAAGAAAGCCTTATCTTTCAAATATATAGAATTAAACTCGCAATGTTATCTCTATAGGAAAATTTTGAGCCGACATTTCAGGCTGTTAGGGTTGACAAATATTTATGATTTTTAATACGCGCCGAGATTTTGGCCCTACCAACGTCCAGCTCATTTTTTGTGTCGATGCCTCAAATATTTAGGACACTATCGTGTTAAAAATAAGTGTAATTTTTGCAGGAAAGCCGGAGCTGTGCTCCGACAATTAATTGATTTTAAACATATAATTTCACTTATTATTTTTGTTTGACTACACTGTCATATTTTTTTTCCATTATAATGTTGTTTCATATTTAAGAGTTATTACATATGCAAGTATATCAAATTTAAATATTCTGCTACAGTAATTACTCCATTTGTTCGCATAATTAGAGGACAGTTTTTGTCGTATCTGCAGTGCCAAAAGTAGAGGGTACAAAAAATACACAATTTATTTTTTAAGTATTTACTGATAATAAATTTCGTTGGATAAATACTGTGAGTAATGAAAAAAAAAATTCTTTACTACATGTTTTACGAAAGTTTTTAATATCCATCGTAACTGTTTTTGCTCGGAAAGTAATACTGCGCTGTGTATTAGCCTTCGCTTCGCTCAGACAATTAAATACGGCGAAGATATCATGGGTAATGTGTCGCCAAAAATTCTAATAAGTAGAACATACATCGAAAAAAATCTGCCTTTTTTTTTCGAAATCTTTCATTTTTAGTTTGATAGATAAATTTATTTTAATGTTTTTTTTTTTTTTTTTTTTTTAGAAATTAAACACGAATGAATGCTGTGCTACATTTCGTTTATGAATTTTATTAGCGAAATCTGTAATTAATCAAGGCTATAATTTAAGATACTTAACAATTCTTATAATGATTTGATTTGGTATGATGAAATTTATCAATTTGCACTCAGAAACTTATATTTTTAAACACCACCGAGAAACTTTTCTAATAATTACTTAATTGAAATAACAACTAAACTGCTTTGAATAATTAATTTCAACAATTCTTTATTATTTAAACAGGTAATAAATGTATCTTTGACGATATCTATTAAAATGCAATATCGGCTAAGCGTAAAATATTTATTTTCTTGTTTAGAAGTAAGCAGATTAAGCTGTTACTCATTTGTTTTATTTGAAAAAGATGTGTATTATATTTTAACTTTACAGTAAGAAAGTGTACTTGGGGAAAACTTGTATTTTTAATGTTTAAATACATTTTATCGTCTTATAAAATTTAACTAACTCTTTATTTTAACTTATTAGAATATTTTGCGGCAAATATGAAAGTTTTAACATGATAATATGAGTTTTCAACAATATAATATTAAAAACTACAGGATTTTAGTGTATAATTGTAAACAAATATGAACGTAATAAAGTGTTTTTTAGGCATATTTTAAAGAAATTTACGTTTTGCAATATAAATTCATTTCTAAAATATTATACATTAAGAGAGTAAGAAAAACTGGTACAGGCGTGCATAAGCAAATAACTCAGGTATGCAGCCAATAAGCGTAATGCAATGTGGTCAGCGGCGTCAATAAAAGAGAACAGGTGTCTGGCGAACCTGTTACATCGGTTCCTCCTTCTAAAATGACAGATTATCACGATTTAGATGAATTCGAATGTGGCGTTATAGTCCGCGCACAAGTTATGGGACGGAATATGGTACTCCGAAGTAGCGATGAATTTCGAATTTTCACGCACGACCATTTAACCAGCTTACCGGGACTATCAGGTGTCCGGTAAAATATAAAATCCCCGGCTGCCTTGCAGCTGGAAAAAAACCTTTGGAAAAGGAGGCCGTCGACAACTGACGATAATCTTTAAATGAGATAGAAGTGCAACACTTCCTCAAATTGCTGCTGATTTCAGTACTGTAAAATCTGAAAGTGCCAACTGTGCGAACTGTTCAACGAAGTGTCATTCATATAGACTTTAGAAGACACATGTCCAGTCATGTATCGTTTTTGGTTACACAGCACAAAGCTTTACGCATCGTCTAGGCCCGCCAACACCTCCGTCGGACTATTGACGTCTGGAAACAAGTTGCCTGGTCTGATGAGTCATTGCATGGGTGGATGGACGTGTACCGGTATGGAGATAACTTTATGAATCCATGGCCGCTACGTGCCAACAGGTTACTCTTCAAGCTGATGGAGACTCTGAGATGGTAGGGGGCGTATTCAACTTGCATGATATCGTGTCCCTGATACATCTAAAGACGACTGTCACAGGGGACGGATACGTAAGCCTACAGTCAGAACTATTACATACATTAATGTCCATTGTGTATTCTGACATACTTGGACAATTCCAGGATGGCAATGCGGCATCCCACGCATCGAGAGTTGCAATCGAGGGGCTCTGTGAGCACTCGTCTGGCTTTAGAAACTTCCATTGGCATTCTAAATTCCCAGACATGAATATTATTGAACATACATGGGATGCATTGCAGCGTGCTGTTCAGAAGAAATCTCCAAAACCTCGCACCTTTAGGGATTTTTGGAATGCCCTGCAGGATTCATGGTGTAAATTGCCTTCAGGATGCCTTCAAACATTACTCGACTCCATGCCATGTCGTGTTGCGGAACTGCCGCGTATTCATAGTGACGCTACACGATATTAAACAAGTGTACCTTTTTTCTGGAATTAAGTGTATAAAAAAACAATTTTAATTAAAATGTTAAAGAATTGCCACTGTTATTTATTCAGGTATATATATATGTATATCGATGCATAAAAAATGCAAATACACTATAAATTTGAAAAGAATGTGTATATCAATAAGATTTATATCATATAACTCTAAAACGCCGCAAAAATTGTCAAATTTGTCTTTCCAAATTTATAGTGTATTTGCATTTTTTTCTTATTGATGAAATACATTTTGTTGCATTTAATATGATCGGTTTTTGCGCCATTTATGCAATAATTTTCATTAATTGTATTTGAAATATATATGTATATGTACGTGTTTGTGTCTTAATCTGCACATATTTCTTCTATGCAAACAGTAGTTGACATGCTACGGCAGTGTTCTAATTACCACGAAAACTTTCCACTCTTATAACCTATAATGTAAATTCCATCTCTACCTAATTCATCAAACGATTTTAAGAACCAGTAGATTAAATTTCATATTCCACTTTTCACGTCAGCAGATACCCGCAAAGTTTAAAGGCATCGCTACATATGTATATATATATATGTGCGTGTGTGTGTGTGTGCCCGTGAGTACGCATATATGTGTATGCATATGTGTTAATCAGGGCCATTTCTGTTGATAGCGAAAGCTGTCTGAAAGAATATTGCCGCGGCCTTTTCCTCCGGTGTTAATTAACATCCCCTTACTTGGAAAGAATCTTTCAAAAATGTCGAAGGTCATGCGTATGAAGAGAAACTGTGATACTTGTAAAGCATTAATAAAAACTTGTATAAACTATAAAATATGTAATTTATTTATGGAAGATATATATATTAGGGTGGGATGAGAAAAACCGAGAATTGGAAAATCAAAAAGTAATAGAGCGCAAAAGTTGTGTATGGTGGTTGTTGTATGTGGTACGTAGTAATATGCCTGCACAGATTTTTCGAAATCACATTTTAACTTCAGGTGGCCCGGATCTCCCGTATTTTTGGGAAATTCGTCAAAAATGCCTTGTACAACTTATAAATCGAAATAACCCTAACGTTGGAAAATAAAAATGTCATACCTCGGAAAATTTGCGGATGGTACGTTGTAATTTGCCTATACAGTTTTTTCGAAATCGCATAATATCTTCCAGGGACCCGGTCATTCGAAATTTTGAAAACAAATGGCGTAAATTCCCTTTACATGTTGTACTTGTATAATAGAATGCATCACACAAGAAGCAAGAGAGCAATAAAAACATTTTATCTGTGAAAAGTGCATAATCAATTAGAGTTGAAAAAGTAAAAACAAACATTTTAATCTCTTAAAAGAGTTCTAAAAATTTAAAGTTAAATTAAATCAGTTCGTGCTTTTCAAAACAAAAATCTAAATATTCAAAATGTTTCGGCTTGGTGTTTATTGTTGTTCCTGTTGGAGTTTTGCAACCTTAAAATAGGACATAGTCTCAAAATATGGCATAATGGATCTTATGAACCAATCCATGTTGCTTGCATCCCAAACTGTCTCGGCAGCTTCAGTGACCACTCTGACACAACTTTGAGCACTTTGAGTGTTGTACGGAAACTCAGCAAACGAAATGATATCTTCAGGATCATGTTTGTCAATGTACACCTTTAAATCATCTCAAAAAATATTAGTAAAAATATATGGTTCTGTAACTTCTGCCGTATCTCATTGAATCATATCAATATAATCTGCCGCGCTAAAATTGATTGCAGGAACTTGGAACCACCTAATTTCTCCACTTGTGTTCGCAGTTCGGGCTTTAAGGATTCTACAAAATCCTATTTCGCGGAATTGTTTCCGATTATCAGTTACCATGCCATGCCAATCTGCAGATTTTCCGAATTTCGCTGGATTACTGGGTCAATTATAACTTTAAATGCCTTGGGCATTTCCACGGAAAAATAAACAATTTCTAAAAGATAGCTTGCAATTACTAGCAAACCGTACAAGTGCGTACACCTTGACTATATGCTCCGTCAATATCTGCAGATTGAATGTTAGATGTGGACTTCCCACATAGAGTCTCAAAATTCTATTAGCGAAGATAACCCATCTCCTATGTAAAAGTCTATCGGGAAATCTATTTGTTAGGTCTTCCGAACAACTTCCTTTCTTAATAGATAGAATCACTTTCTTCAGGTATTTTTTATCAGTACTGAGATCTTTAATAAATATTTTCAGGTTATAAGATATCATATTATTATCTCGAATAGTCTGTAAAGAAATGATGTGAAGGGATTCACATTTTCCAACATTTTTGAATCGGACAATTGTAAGGCCCCCTTCATCCGTCTAGCACTATTTGATTTATTAGAACTTTAAATTTTTTTAACATTTTTAAAAGATTTAAATGTTGGTTTGCATTCTTGAACTTTAATTGTTTGTGTATTTTTCACAGATAAAATGTTTGTATTGTACTCTTGCTTCTTCTGTGATGCATTCTATTATACATGTACAACAGATAAAAAGGAATTTTTGACAAATTTTTCGAAATTTCGAAAGACCGGCTCCCTGGAAGATATTATGTGATTTCGAAAAAACTGTGTGAGAATATTACTACGTACCATACGCAAATTTTCCGCGGTATGATATTTTTATTTTCCAACTTTATGGTTATTTCGATTTATAAGCTGTACAAGGCATTTTTGACGAATTTTGCAAAAATAGGGGGGGGGGGGGGTGGGGTCGAGCCACCGGAACATAAAATTTGGTTTCGAAAAATCTATACAGGCATATTACAACGTACCACATACAACTTTTCCGCGGTATGACATTTTTGTTTTCCAGCTTTATATTTATTTTTATTTATAGCTTCTACAATGTATTTTGGACGAGTTTGGCGGAAATTGGTAGGCCCGGGGGCACCGGAAGAGAAAATCTGATTTCGAAAAAACTGTGCAGTTGTATTACTGAGGTCCATACACAACTTTTGCGCGCTTCTTATGTTTTGACTTTCCAATTTTCGGTTTTTTCACTCCATCCTAATATATATATACCTAGGGGCACAGCCCCCTTTTTCGCTAACGCTCGCCAAGCCCCGTGAATTGCTCGAAAATCACACTGGACCGCTACGCGATCCCAGCTTGCTTCGCTCGTTCGCCACTATTTGTGTCAACTCTAGACAAAATGAGTGCTATAATAAATCGGTGATACTTAGTTATCATGAGGACTAAAAATCTATCGCATAACTATAAGATTAAATGACAATAATGGTTGATCGTAAATGACTCATTCACTTTACTTTAAGCAAGTTACACGTGTTTACGTCATCAAGTAATTTTTATTTTGGCGTTTTATGTGTATTTTTATTAATGTTATACTAATTTATTTGTTCTTTCTTTATTTAAAATAGAAATAATGTCAATTTGTATAATTTGGCGATTTATATAATCTGACGAAATTGGTCTACGGGATAACTAAGTAGTACCCATAAATCATTATAACATATGAAAATCACAAATATTTTTAATTTATAAAAAAAATAATGGGAACAGATGCTGTATATTCCCTCAGCCACCATCTTGGATTTTTCTTGGCGTGAAAACCCCTTTTCGCCAAGTAGTAAATGTCATCAAGCAGCGATTTGTTTGGCTTAACTGGGTTGCCATATCGATAAACAGCGCCAACAAAAGAAGAAGTATTAAAGTATTAAAGTATTAAAGAAGAAGTAACTAGAAGAAGTATTAGTAAAAATGGCTGTATTAGTGAAATACATGCTATTTATTTATTACCTTCGTCGCCAAACAATGCAATTTGAAGCCAAATAAGTCAAAAGTGTGAAATAAGTCGAGAGAAATGCATTTCGAAGTACATTTTTATATTCAAACGTGAATTATACAAAAAGCAGTTAAAATTATAATTATGTAGTCAATCATTTAAATTTTAGTGTAAATGTCTTCCATATACACACATATTATAAAATAATTTACTTTCAAAGATTAAAATTATTTTTTACATACTATGGAATACCATTACTATGGAAACATGCGTTTTGTTTTCCTCAAGCATGTGATTTTTATATCCTAGAACTCAGATCATTACTTATTAATTGAATATTGTGTATTATGTTATTTTTCTTTAACATGCCGAACATATTGTCGATTTCACTTATAGGAATATTCATTGCTTTAAAAGTTAGGATATAAGAATATTGTTAATAAGATTTCTGCAATTATACGTTATTACTATAAAAAATATATAAAAAAATAAACATTTTGCAATAAATATTGCTTGCTAATTTGACATTTCTTTTTAGCTTTTTCTGCATAACTTTCTTTTGCTTAAGCATTGTTTCAAAAATGGTTTATTGAACATATTGGACTAATTTTACGGAATCGTGTCACCCGCCAATTAGCATATTGGATGGCGTATCAAACTTCAAAAGATTAGACAGATTTTGAAATTAGCGTTTACTAAATGGTGGCAAATGAAATAATGCCCGTCGACTTATCATTTCAGCCTAGATAGGATTAAATTACCTGAAATTTCGATCAGTATAAAGCGAATTGTCCTACTCTAGCAGCTAAACACAGCAACAAATTAAGAGTTATTTTCATAATCTGGGTTATTTACACAAAAGACGGAAGATTAATTTACTCTTAAGTATAAAGAAAATAGCAGGCTTTTTTGTTTGTCCGTGTTATTATGCTCTTTAGAAAAATGCAAAATAAATCTTCGGTTCAGGTATTCAGCAAAATGCATATTGCTAAAATTTTTGTATATCTAACTTTATTTACCACTAGCGAACTTGCCCGGCGTTGCCCGGGTACGTCAAAAAACAGCAGGAATTATGAAAAAGCTCTGAAAATCACAATAAGATATAGCGAAAAAATTTTAAAACGCTTCTCAAATTTTGAAAAGATAAAAAAAAAATATATATATTGTGTTCGAAGGTTGCAAGTTGATTCCTTTCACTAATGTGGAAAAAATAGTGGCAAATCGCTAAAATACACTAAAAATCACATACAAAATTTTCGAAAAATTCGAAAATTGCTTTACGAAAACCGAATAAACTTTATTGAAATGAGGGCAGAGTGTACTTTTGGTCAAAAATGGAATGTCAAAAAATTTCAGCAGATCGCGAAGAAACGTGAAAATCGCATTAAAAATCACAAAAAGTTCAAAAATCACGAAAGTCAAAATTTACTATAATTGTATAAAGGTTTCAAATCTAATTCCTTTCACCTGAGGGCTCGCTTAAAATTTATGTTTTGGAAATCATGCTAGGCATTAGATCAGGTTACTTTTATTCGTAATTAATTTACTTCGACTCCCTTAAATATAATTAATATAATCCCTTAAGTTAATATTAGTTTTTGTTGCATTAAAATATCTCAATTTGTTGATTTTCTGTAAGCAAGTAAACCCTATTGATTTCCAGTGGAAGTCTATGGGAATTTGGCGATATATTAGAGATATCGCCAAGTTGGTGTCACTTTTGGCGACTAATTTTGATCGCCAAATTTAGCGATATATCGCCAATTTGGCGACAAACTTGGCGTTATTTGGCGACAGAACTGGATCCCCCTACGATAACCTCCTTTTAGGTATAGAGATGCATTACAGACTGTTCAATAATCGCATAAAAAATTTTCTAAAAATTCAAAAATCGCTGTACGAATTCCGGATAATTTTTTTTGAAAAGAGAACAAAATTTACTATATTGGGTTAAAAGAAAGAAACCGTATTCTTTTTCCTAATGTGGAAAAATTGAATTAATATAATCCCTTAAGTTAATATTAGTTTTTGTTGCATTAAAATATCTCATTTTGTTGATTTTCTGTAAGCAAGTAATCCATATTGGTTTACAATGGAAGTCTATGGGAATTTGGTGAAATATTAGAGATATTGCCAAGTTGCGTCACTTTTGGCGACTCATTTTGGTCGCCAAATTTGGCGATATACTGCCAAGTTGGCGACAAACTTTGCTGTATTTGGCGACAGAACTATGTCCGTCTACGGTAACCTCCTTATAGGTATGGAAATGCATTATATGATGTTCAATAATTGCATAAAAAATTCGCTAAAAATTCAAAAATCGCTGCACGAATTCCGAATAAACTTTTTTGAAAATAAAACAAAATTTACTATTTCAGGTTAAAAGAAAGTAACCATATTCTTCTCACTTATATGGAAAAATCGCCTCAAAACATAAAAAAGCGCTAAAAATCGCATAAAAATTAAATAAAAAAAATCTAATCAAAAAATCGAAAATCGGGCTTCGAGGTGCAAAACTTCATATATAGACGTACCTTTTCCCCAAATTTTGTAGCTCTACATGCAGTGGTCTCTTCAGAACACCGTCGACACACTCACTCACTCACACACAAACTTCTTTCTTTATTATTATAGATTATCAGATCTTAACCCAGGTACAAGTGCAACAATATTGTTGCATCAGTTTTAATGTTTGACGTGAACACTCACAATGATGTCGATTACGGATGATTATAAAGATTTTATTGGATGCATGAGGTTTATTTTTCTACAAGATTAAATCATCGAGTTTTTTCCCGGGTTAACGGTTACATGATTTCAGCTGGTCTACAAAATGAAAAGACAGTGAAAATGACGTCATTTTAGATTTATTCAGGCAATTCATCTTTAAATACACACATTTTTATGTTTCACTTTTCTCTTAAATATGAAAGTTAAACAATCTTCTTTATCTGCAAATAATTTATTACTTTTTTGACAGTATATACTCTGCTTGAATCCAAAGAGGGAAAATAGTCGTAACACAAGAGGATGTTTATTAAGAAATATAACTAGCATCCAGTGAGATTGTGTTTAAGCTACCAGAATCATATATTGCGCGAGATGAGAGGCCAGGAGATCAAGGACAAACAAACGAAAATAAAACACCCGAGCATTATTCAAGTTCAAAGGTAAATCTCTGCAATCATTGTAATGCATCTCTAATTTAATATTGTCAGATATGAGAACATTTTAATTCCTATTGCCATAACGCCCTCATTTACGTACCAAAAGTGCACAGTGAATAATCAACTAAAAGAACTGCTTCTTAATAGCTAAATTTTGTCAAACGCATAAGGTAATATAATATCGCAATGACGTTCGCATCTTTTCAGCAACGCGGAAGGACATTAAAGCTAAAGGTCAATAAAAAAAAAATACAAGTTCGATTTCACCATTTCACTTAATCAAGGTTTATTTGGAAATACTGACCAGCGCAGCGGGCATAGCCTGCTAGTTTATCTATACTTCATATTATAAAGAGTTAAAAATTGTTTATTTGTAGGAGGTAAGCTCTGGAACTACCGAACCTATTCCAAAACTAATGGTATCAAAATGATGGTGTTAGTCCAACTTAGAACATTGGCTATATCTTATGTCCGTGCCACTGGCCTAAAGGGGGTGCAGGAGCAAAAAACATTCTAAAAATGCCATTTTTGTGTTACTGAAGGGCCTAGAAACATGAAATTTGGAATGGTAGTCACTTATAAGATACTAATGATCTCTAAGGATATTTCTTAAAAAATTCGAAATTAAAAAGGGTTGAAAATGCGCAAAAAGCGTTCTAAAAAACGTTCTAAATGGCAATTTTTACGCAATCTCAAGAAGAACCAAACCGATTTAAAAAATAATGGTGTCAAAATGATGGTGACAACCCTTGCTCCAACATAGGCTACATTTTATGTTGGTGCCAATATCGTAAAGGGGGTGCAGGAGCAAAAAAAGTTCGAAATTGCCATTTTTGTGTCACTGAAGGGCCCAGATACATGAAATTTGGCATGGTAGTTACTTATTAGATATAAATGTTCTTTAAGAACATTTCTTAAAAAATTCGAAATTAAAAAGGGGTGAAAATGTGCAAAAGGGCGTGTTAAAAAACGTTCTAAATGGCGATTTTTATGCAATCTCAAGAAGTACCAAAACGATTTAAAAAATAATGGTGTCAAAATGATGGTGATAACCCTTTCTCCAACATAGGCTACATTTTATGTCGGTGCCACTACCCCTAAAGGGAGCGCAGGAACAAAAATACGTTCGAAATTGCAATTTTTGTGTTACTGAAGGGCCCAGCAATATGCATGGAATTTGGCATGGTAGTTACTTATTAGATACAAATGTTCTCTAAGAACATTTCTTAAAAAATTCGAAATTTAAAAGGGGTGAAAATGCGCAAAAAGCGTTCTGAAAAACGTTCTGAAAGGCGATTTCTACACAATCTCAGAATGTACCCAACCGAAAGGAATGATTGGAAATTGATGACAGCACTTGCTCCAATATAGGACCTACTTCATGTCCGCGTCACTACCACCTTGCGGTTGCATTTTAAAAAACATTCTAAATTGTGATTTTTGTGATACTGAATGGGCTAGCAACTTGAAATTTGGCATGGTAATTGCTTATTATATGTAAATGCTCTCTGAGAAGAGTTCCTTAAAAATCTGAAATTTAAATGGGGTGAACATAAACGAAAAGCGTTCTAAAAATGTTCTAAATAGCGATTTCTACGCAATCTCAGAAAATATAAACTGGTTTCAGAAGTAATGGTTTCAAATTGATGGTGGCAGTCCCCGCAAAGTGCAAAAAGTCCGTCCTTCAAAGTGCGAATGCTGTCTAAGAATTGCTGGAAGAAAATTCCAAATTTAAAAGGATGAAGTGAGCAAGAAGCGTTCTATGAGTGTTCTAAATTACGATTTTTATGCAGTCATATGAAATACGAAACCGGTTTCAAACATAATGGTTGCAAATTAATGGTGATAAAATCTGCTCAAACATAAGCTATATTTTATGTCGGTGCCACAAACCCTAGAGGGTTGCAAGAGCAAAAAACTTTCTAAATTGCGATTGCTGCGGTACTGAAGAGGCTAGAAATTTTAAATACAGCACGTTAATTACTTATAAAATATAAATGTCCTCTAAGAACAGTGGAAAATAAATTCGAAATTAAAAAGGGATGAAGCGAAGGGAAGGAGCGAGAAGCATTCTAAAAGATTCCTAAATCACGATTTCTATGGAATTTTATTAAATAATAAACCGATTGCAAAAGTTATTGGTTGGAATCAAGAGTGATAGTCACTGATCCTGTACGCGCTATATTTTATGCCGGTTTCACTACCACCTGGCTGACAGGAACAACAAGAAAGCCTTTAAAAACATCTAAATTCTTTTTTCTACAGAATATTAGAAAATACCAACCGATTTCAAGGTTAATGTTGGCAAATGAACGGTGACAATCTCTGTTTCAACATGTTTTGAGAATTGCTATTTCAACTCTGTTTCGGTATTTTATGTTGGTGCCACTGACACCAGAGCGGTGGTAGACTGTTAGACAAGAAACTTGGAATTTGACATGATGGTTAATTTTAAGATGTAAATGTGTTAAGATGGTTTCTAAAAAATTCAAAACTTCAAATGAATACTGAATGAGCATAAAAGTCTCAAAATACTTTCTAAATTATCATTTATTTGGAATTAGTTTTAGTTTTTCTTATTAATTAAAATCTCATTTCTGTCTATTGTACTATTATAATGAGTTTAGTTAAACTGTGGCTTAATTTCTAATTTTTGAATTATTTCAAAAAGTGTTGTTCTAATAAAAAATTGTCTTGCAAATATCACTTGGCATATTTAAACTATTACGCGAGCAAAGCCGCGGGCTTTGCTAGTAAATTAATAAAGTAAATGAAAACAAATACACTGGTGAAAACAATTAAAAGGACAATTTTTTTTTTAAAAAAACAAAACAAAACAAGTTATCCCTATACGCAAATAAGCTATGAGATGATAGTTAAGCTCGTCGCGCACACACCTGCCATGCAGTGGTATGTGTAGTCATAAGGCAGTGGCGCGGTGATCGCGTTTGTGCAGAGGTGCCTCATTTGACCGCCGAAGCTTGTAGCGGAAGGACGTTTTGAAGCATCGTAGCATAATCCAATTCTTGTTTTTTGAATTTCTTTGTTAACCCATCGTTAGTTTGGCTAGTCGACATGGCCTAGATGATGCCACAAGATGGCAGATTGTTAAAAGACTCGAGACCTGTTGTAAGGACCTCGCTGTTCCGTGAAATGTGGTGTCTGCTATATGGAAACAGTTCACAGAGACCGAAACAGTGATCCCCTGACCTGGTCAAGGCCTGAAAAGGGCAACAACGCAAGCTGAAGACCATTATTTGAGGCTTTTAACCAAAAGGGATAGGTACGCGACAGCGACACAACTGTCACGTCACCTGTGTAATGCTAGAGGAACATCTATTTCACGGAAAACAGGCTATTAGAGACTTAATGCAAGTGGCCTGTATACCAGGTGCCCTGTAGTCTGCATCCCTTTGACTGTGAACCACAAAAAGTCCCGTCTAACAAGGTGCCGAGAACACCTGTCTTGGGCAGAGGATAGTTTGGGACGGGTTCTGTACAGTAATGAGTCGCGATTCAGTCTGGACAGCGACTCGAGACGTGTTTTCATATGGAGAGAACCCGAGAGTCGATATCGGTCCTTTAACATTGTCGAAAATGATCACTATGCGGGACGTCGTTTGATGGCCTGGCAGGCATCAAGGCAGACGGGCGTACCGACCATAATGTGTTTAATAGAGGTACTCTGACAGATCAGCGGTACAGGGACGAAATCCTTGCACCCTCTTTGAGACTTTTCCGTGGAGCATATGGACAAAATTTCGTATTTTTGGACGATAACGCTCGTCCACATAGGGATCAGTTGGTGGACGAAAACCTCGAATCATAGGATATTCAACGAATGGAGTGACCTATGATGCCCCCTGACCTTAATCCCATCGAACACATATGGGACGCCCTTGGACGACCAATTGCAGCTCGAAGACCAGCTCCAACGACCATCGATGAGCTCAAGGGTGCCTTGGTGCAAGAGTGGGTGCAATTGCCACAGAGATTGATAAGGACTCTGGTAATCAGTATCAAACGCCAATGCGAGAGTTGTGTAGTTGTTACAGATGATTATACACTCTATTAGACATGTTTTTTCCCTGACTGACAAGGTGTCGATCAGCTGCTGTGCTGGACATGTGACCAGTTACCTTATTTAGGTTGTAGATTGTGCCAATTTTTGTTTTCCCATACATTGGTCTTATATCGAAGGATATTTTGGCCAAGTTTGCTTTTATTTGCTTTGCTAGTTTTTTTTAATTGCAAAAAAATCATTTGTCCCTTTAATTGTTTTCACCAGTGTATATATATTTATACATCAGTAGCCGGGAAATGTTTAAAATTTTAATCTCAAAGCACAATGACACTTATACAAAAATATGTAAAATTTAAATTATCTTTCTCTAAATATTTCAACAACATACGTCTGTCACATAAAAATATACATACTAAAATGTTCTTTTAAAATATCGCAGACTTTTCGCATAACAGCTTGACCCGGAAATACTTTTCTCTGGACAAAATGACTAAATTTATGACATAAAACACCATTCACACGTTTTCTACACATTATATGTCAGAATGTATCAGTACTATTTTATTTCTTTATTATTTTTTTGCGTGATATGTGATAAAAGACCTCCGCAAAATTAAATTTAAATTGTACTTAAAGTAGTGGTAAAAAATAATGGAGACAAGTGTTTGTATGATTTTATAATATACTGAGCAATGTATCTGCGAATTATTTATTGCACTTACCCTAAAATATATTATTTGTTATATATTTGTTATTCCGCACATGCGAGACATTATTCATTTGTGTTACACAGATCTTAGTACGATAAATTTAATTAAAAAATATACAAATTTTTAAGTACTACCAACACATGCTTTCTTAAAAAGGCTGTTTGCATATCCGATATTTAAATAAATAAAATTGGAAACAAAAAAAAAATAATTCGAATTTTTCATATATAAAATAAAAAAGTTTTAGCATGTTACCTTCATTTAAACGTATGTGAAATTGAAAAATCTACTACAACAAAGATACACCAATTTCAGTGGAAAAAAATAGTAAAAATAGTAATTTACTAAATATTACATCACTTTCTATGAGAGACTTTCAATGTGTCGCCAGACTCACTCTAAGCAAATTGTGTCTAAGTTTTATTGCCTATTTCGTACGTATACTTCAACTACTGTATGATGTAGTTCTGTCTGTTTTAATACTTTAGATACAGTATTAATTTATGCTACGATTTATATTATACAGGAAAAGAAACGATTATTATACAGGGAAAATGATCGCTTAGCAAACGTTTTCTTTTAGTCATCTATTCTGTTATTTAACAAATCTTCATGGCTGATGTCAAGACTAAAAGCTTTTAAAAAATGACACAATTTTCATTTAATCGTATCAGATTTTCTTTTTTAAATTAAAATAAAAGTTTCCATTTAAAAAAAATGTTATACACAATAGAATTTCACGAAGGGCTATGCCGTTTGGTGGATTTCTTTTTTTCTTCCGTATTGCAAGGGAAACCTTATTATTACTTACCCATCATACGTAATATAGGTTAAGTCTTGTAGTCGTTTTAAAAATCGATAAAAAAAATGACGGAATTACACGTTACAGACGCTGGAGATTCCGAAAAACATATTTTTAGAAAAAAAAATGCCGTCCGTCTATCTGTGTGTCTCTAAACTCTCTAGCTCCAGTAAAAATTAAGATAGAATATGAAATTTTGTGTGCACTTAGTATGGAGTAATGGAAAGAAGCCGACTGAATGTCAGTAACGTCGATTATCAGGAACTATTTTTTTCAGACTCTCGAAATATTCGTTCTGATAAAAGGTATACAAAAATTTTCGAAATTGTTTATTTTAAAGTGTGGATGTAAAAGACAATAAAAAGACAATAATAAATTTTGCATAAAGAATGAAGTCGATCGAATATTTAATTCCCGATACATTTGTAAACATATTTTTCACATTCTTCTATTTTTCATGACCCTGTATTTCATCCAAATTTCAATTCAAAGATATATTTCAATTGAAAATGAGACGGTTAATCTGATGCAGTAAACTGATAGTTAATATGATTATCATTTTTGGAGTTATAAGGACGTTTTTTTACGCAATTCGGTACTACTTGATTACCCCGTCTACCAAAAAACTATCGGCAAACTATTAGATTTAATGCCAATAATGGCTTATCGTAAATGTCACATTCACTTGACATTAAACATGTTACAAGTGTTTGCTGCGTCATCAAGTTATTTTTAATTCGACGTTTTATTTATATTTTTATTAATCTTTTACTTATTTAATTGTTCTTTTGTTATTTTAAATAAAAATTATGTCAATTTGTATAATTTTGCGTATAGTTCGGCGATTTATATAATTGGTCGAAATTGGGATAATCAAGTAGTACCCGCAATTCAGTGACAGAGCATTAATATGTATTAAAATATTTAAATATACATTTAAATTTTATTTTGGAATTGCAATGCATTTTACAAATAGTTTACACAGGTTTTATTTTCATATTTTGTATTATGCATATTCATGATGGGTAAGTATTATGGTGTCCCCTAACAACTAGTTTTTCTATTACACATGCCAAAAAAAAAAAAAAAAAAAAAAAAAAAAAAAAAAACATGCAATTTTACATAAGAAGCTTAAGGATTTTATTATGAGTTTGTCTTAGTAATGCCATTTTTTCCTAATTACCTTTTTTAAACATTAATGGGTGCTAATGTAAACAGCTCAGTTACTGTGATTGGAAAAGTTTTAGGCTATTCCATTTTTTTTAGCTTACCTCGAAGCCCACACTCTATGGTTAACATGAGCAAAGTTCGTTCTGCTAGTTTATATTGAAAATATCCTTGTGTGGATGTGCGTTCCTTATAAAATGCTGCATTGCTAGTCCGATTTTAACTAAAATTGATATACATATGTCTTACATGAAATTTAAAATAAATGGATTCTTCAAAAATTCCTCAGACCACTTTTTAGGCCTTTTACAACCACTTGCTAAACTGTATAGTTATAATAATCTATTTTTTATGTTTTGCGAATGTAATTTTTTATTCCATATTGTTGCACCCTGAAAGATGACTAAAGTAATAATACACGGAAAAAACTGTTTGGTTGAAACAACTAAATTTTTGTTAATATAGCTCCAACCAAATATTTTGGTTGGAATGACCAAATTTTGATGGACTAACGAAATGATTTGTTTTATTAACAAAATCATTTGGTTAGTCTAAAAATTTTATTATACCAACCAAAATATTTGGTTGGAGCTATATTAACCAAAATTTAGTTGTTTTAACAAAACAGTTTTTCCGTGTACAGAAACATGTGGCCGTTCTTTTTGTAAGTCAATCAAAACCCAGACCTATTCGCTAAACTTTCGCTTCCGAAATGCATGCCAACTTAAGCAGATTCTCCACGTTTTACATATCTCAAATTTAAAAAATCTACAGTAAGTGTACTATAGGAACCTTCATTTAAATATATATTTTCAGTTGAAACTTGTACCATAATACAGATATTTCAGATTCCGGAAAAAATAATAAGACAATAATTTACTAAATATGACATCTCTTTCTATGAGGATTTCATTTTGAAATCAAGCTGACTCTAAGGAAATACCTGCTATCCTTTATTTCCTGTTTTAGTTGTTTACATCAGCAAACACATATATTTATACATAATGCAGTTGTAACAATTTCGACGATTTATATAAATAGGAAATGGAAACATAGGAAAAAAAATAAGTTTTTCTCTTCTTGAACAAATGTTCATAACTGACACAGTGAATAAAAGTCACTAGAACATTACGTCATTTTCATTTAATCATGCTTGATTTACTTTTTATGAATGGATACATAACTATTCCTTTAAAAATAAGGCCATACCAAATAGAATTTCATTAAATAAATGGTACGCCATTTGGATACAACACCCAAATGTATCGCTCACAAATACGCGTAAAATCACACCATGTACTGAAAAAAACAACAAAACACATTTAAAAAATATGTAGTCCTTTAGATAGTGTCTAATTCTTTAAAGGTTTTGCGGGAAGTATTAGTTTTAATTAAAAGGATATAAAATATCGCAGCCATTGGCAAAACATTTCCCTTGCCAAGCATTATACGAAATATATTTTATTAACAAATTGATTTTTTTTACAAAGAAACGGTATGCGAAACAAAAATATAAATAAAAAAATGTTTCGGTGAATTGCAAAAAATGTTTTATAATACACAGACAATATCTACTGTTATCAAGTGAAAAAAGGTAGAAAGAAAGAAAGATTATTATTTAATTATCCAAAAATTTGAAGGGATAAACTACAATATCTGTAATAAAGTTTCACATCACATTTTATAAGCTATATTGAAAACGCGAAGGTCGAAACACACATATTCTATGTGTATAATACGCGAAATCCAAATATATTTCTTAGAAATGTGACGAAAATTGCATCACACATTGAAAAAAAAATACAAAACAAAAAAAGATCTGCAATTTTAGACTAGTCTCAAATATAGCATGCCTTGCAGGATTTATTAGTGAAGCCAACGGCATAGAATATCACCGCTATTTGCAAAATGACTTTATTTTTCTGGCATTAAAGAAAATGCATAATATAAAAAATATATATATTTTTTTTTAGATAACGTTATAGTGTGAAATAGAGAGAAGCGTTTTTTCTATATATTCTTCGTTTGAAATCTGCAGTTATCAAAGAATATAAAGTAGCTATAAAAACTACAAAAGATGTGTAATAGTTTAATAAGTATTTTCCTAATACTGTGATTGAAACAGATCTTTAGACAAGAGATATTTTTAGAAAATATTCTAGAGAGCTCAGAAATTTAAAACGTAATTAAACACGATTATCAGATCAATCGTGGCGTAATAGACCAGAAATTTCAATAATACATATTCCAAAACAGAGAACTGGAATCCTCAAGAAAAAGAACCTCCAAGCTGAGCTCAACGTTGCCAGTTTGTCTTCCATTTTTATTCGTAAATTCCGAATTCTCACTAGAACTTCCTAAGAAGAATCTTTAGTAATCACGAAATGTATGTCGTTAAAATAGTCAGAAAATAACGTTCGCATTTTCTAATATGAATTCGGACTTAATAAACTGGCAACCCTGGCTGAGTTCAAATTCTAGGTACTTCAGCTCCAACTCGGCCTGTGTCTTTTATGTACTTGACAAAATCACCCAATTTGTCTATAAATTTCGCACACATATATTTATTGAAATTTCTAAGAACAACTTAAATTGTCTTGTACTTTTTAAAGGCGACGAAAATCAGCAAAATCTTTCAAAGTTTGAATTGGCGTACCTTCAAAACATTTTTATGTATAAACACTAAATTTTTACTGTTGATTAAACATATTATATTTTTAATATACTACTATCAGAAACTGACTAGCCTTTTACGGAATTTATGGATTATTGAATTTCAAAAAACAGTTTTTTATTACTCTGTAAGTCATTGCGCTCATGATATCTGGAGAATATATTTATGGATTGCTAAAAAATTTGAATTAGAAGATAAGCACATTTGTGCGTTTAAAAAGACCTATTTTTAAGTATTTACAATGGTAAGATGTTTAGGTATGGCTATTTTTATTCATTAAAAATATAAAAATTGAATTTTCTTTAGAAAAATATTTTTTTTTCTTTTTTTAGTGGTTAATAAAACATTTTTGACCTAAGAGAAGATCAGTTGAAAAATACATGTGTTTTTTATTAATTATATCAAATTTTATGACAATCCATACATACTTTCTGAAGGTATCATGCAAACAGTGACTTATGGAGTAAAAAAGAGCTATTTTAATTTCAACAATGCATATATTCTGTGAAAGACTGGTTAGTTTTAAATGGTAGTGTATTAAATAGCAAAATCTGTTCAATCAATAGTCGAAATTTCATGTTTTTACATAAAAAGCCTTTGAAGATACACTAATTCAAACTTTGAATGTTTTTGTCGATATTCATTAAGTTTAAAAGATACAAGACACTAAGCTTTACTATGGATTAAGGTAACATTTAAGTTATGGCCGCTTGATTTTGTTATATATTGGCGTGATCAAGTCCCTCCCCTCACCTGCAAAATCAAATTCTTGGAAAATTGAAGCTGATTTAGTCAAACGGTAATTCATCAATCCTCCTACTAGCGGAAAAAAATTAGTAAGTTGTGCCACAATACGTATAATGGATAGTTAGACTACACGCGTTTAATATCCAAAAGAAAAATTTCTGACTAGTAATACTAAATTATTTGTGAAACTAAAAAAAAAAAAAAAAAATGTTTATGCAAATAACTGTCCTTTATATCATGGGAAGAAGAACAACATTTAAAGAAAAAATATAATAACTAGAGAACAGGAATTCTGCTTCTTCAGAATTTTAAGTCGCCCCCGATGAAGAAAAATAGCTACCATATATATAAAATCCTAATGAAACGAATTTATGAAACGGCTGAAATGAAACGAATATGTGAAACGGATATATGAATCGACTGATTAAACAACTGATTATGTTTCAAGCGATTTCTCCTACAATATGGAATACTTTGCGATGAAATTAACACCAAAAATCAGCATTGATCCGCAGATCTCAAAACTGGTATTATAATTTTTCAATTCGAATTAGTTTTCGAAATATTAATTTTTTTCTAATTTTATATACATTTTTCTAATGATGGCAACTCAAATTTTAATCAAACAGATATTTTTTTTTCATTTTTTCAGAAAAGGTTGACATGGTAAACCGGCTATTGTTGTTTATTTGATAATAAATTTTTATTTACTTTTATTTCTTTTTATAAATTATATAAATTATTTTGTTCTATAATTATTAATTATTTTTTATATTCCCTTTAGAAAATAATAAAAAATAATTAAAAAATACGGTACTACTTAGTTATGTCGTCGACCAATTTCGCCAATTATATAAATCGGCAAAACACTCGCCAAATTATACAAATTGACATAATTATTATTTTAAATAACGAAAGAACAAATAAATTAGTATAACATTAATACATATACAAATAAAATGTCGAAATAAAAATCACTTGATGACGTAAACACGTGTAACTTGCTTAAAGTCAAGTGAACGTGACATTTACGATCAACCATTATTGGCATTTAATCTTATAGTTAGGCGATAGATCTTTGGTCGACGGGATAGCTAAGTAATACCAAAAATGCATATGTAACTGGTATTTGAAAACGACGTTTTCGCAAATTTTCGTAAAAAAAAAAAAAAAAAAAATAAATGAATAAATAAAAATAAATAAATAAATAAAAGTCACGCTAAACCTGCTGTGCGTAAATGACATCTGGCGAAATATTACCACTCGGAAAAAAATGCTAACTGGCGATTTGAAAAAAAAGCTATTGGCGAGATTTGCATCCGGCTAGCATAACAGTACCAAGAATTCTTTGCAACCATGGCAAATTTTATGTAGTTTTATTCGGAAAAAAAAATTTAATTTTTTAGTCAAAATGGAAAACTTAGTCCCATATTGGCGCGATTTTTTTCTGACGCCAATGTCATACACGGAATCTTATACTATAATGCGAGCAAAAATTGTGTGTGTGTGTATGTAAATTTTATCTTAAAAACGGCTCTAACGATTTTGACGAAATTTTGTATTTTACCATTTTCGGGCATGATAAGACCATTGGGCTAGGTCACGTGTTCGAGAAAATTCGATTAATGGGTAATTTTGGGTCGTAATGGGTCAAGGTCAAGATAATATATCTAAAAAACGGCTCAATCGATTTTGACCAAATTTCACATCCAACCGTTTTTCGAAACGAGGAAACTTTTGGGCTAGTTCACATGTTCAAGAAACTTCGATTAGTGGGTCATTTTTGGGTCACTATGGGTCAAGCCAATTTTATCTAAAAAACGGCTCTAACGATTTTCACTAAACTCTATATTCTACAGTTTTGGATTACGAGAGAACTATTGGACTAAGTCACATCTTCGAGCAAATTCGATTAGTGGATCATTTTTGGGTTAACGTGGGTCAAGCTAACTTTATCTAGACAACTCATTTAGCAATTTTGACGAAATTTTGTACCCTACTGTTTTCGGGCACGAAAAGACCATTGGGATGGGTCTCGTGTTCGAGAAAATTCCATTATTGGGTCATTTTGGGTCATAATGGGTCAGGGTCAAGTTAATTATATCTAGAGAACGGCTCAATCGATTTTGACTAAATTTTGTATCTAACCATTTTCGGGCATGATAAGACCATTGGGCTAGGTCACGTGTTCGAGAAAATACGATTAGTGGGTGATTTTGGGTCGTAATGGGTCAAGGTCAAGCTAATTATATCTAAAAAACGGCTCGATCGATATTGACCAAATTTTACATCCAACCGTTTTTCGACACGAGGAAACTTTTGGGCTAGGTCACATGTTCAAGAAACTTCAGTTAGTGGCTCATTTTTTGGGTCACTATGGGTCACGCCAATTTTATCTAAAAAACGGCTCTAACGATTTTCAATAAACTCTATATTCTACAGTTTTGGATTACGAGAGAACTATTGGACTAAGTCACATCTTCGAGCAAATTCGATTAATGGGTCATTTTTGGGTTAACGTAGGTCAAGCTAAGTTTATCTAATTAACTTTTTTAACGATTTTGACGAAATTTTGCACTCTACTGTTTTCGGGCACGAAAAGACCATTGGGATGGGTCTCGTGTTCGAGAAAATTCTATAAGTGGTTCATTTTGGGTCATAATGGGTCAGGGTCAAACTAATTATATCTAGAGAACAGCTCAATCGATTTTGACTAAATTTTGTATCTAAAGATTTTCGGGTACGAAAAGATCATTGGGATGGGTCTCATGTTCAAGTAAATTCGATTAGTGGATCATTTGAAGTCATAATGGGCCAGGGTCAAGCTAATTATATCAAAAGAACGGCTCAATCGATTTTAACTAAATTTTGAATCTAACCATTTTCGGGCACGAAAAGACCATTGGGATGGGTCACGTGTTCGAGAACATTCGATTTGTGGGTCATTTTTGGGTTAGTGTGGGTCAAGTTATTTTTATCTAAAAAACGGCTCTAACGATTTTCACTAAACTCTATATTCTACAGTTTTGGATTACGAGAAGACCATTGAGCTAAGCCACATGTTCGAGGAAATTCGATTAGTGGGTCATTTTTGGGTCACAGTGGGTCAAGCTAAGTTTATCTAGATAACGGCTCTAACGATTTTGACGAAATTTTGCACCTTACTGTTTTCGTGCACGAAAAGACATTGGGATGGGTCTCGTGTTCGAGAAAATTCGATTAGTGCGTCATTTTGGGTCATAATGGGTCAGGGTCAAGCTAATTATATCTAGAGAACGGCTCAGTCGATTTTGAATAAGTTTTGTATCTAACCATTTTCGGGCACGAAAAAACCATTGGGATGGGTAACGTGTTCAAGAAAATTCGATTAGTGGGTCATTTTTGGGTCACAGTAGGTTTATCTAAGTTTATCTAGATAACGGCACTACGATTTGACGAAATTCTGTAATCTATCGTTTTCGGGCACGAAAAGACCATTGGGATGGGTCACGTGTTTGAGAAAATTCAATTAGTGGGTCATTATGGGTCAGGGTCAAGCTAATTATATCTAAAAAAAGTCTCAAGACGTTTTCACGAAATTTTTTAATATACGGCCGTTTCTGGTCATGTGAGGACCATTGGGCTAAGTCACATGTTCGAGAAATTCAATTGGTGTGTCATTTTGGGTCACAATGGGCCAGGGTCAAGCTAATTGAATCTAAAAACATGTTCAAAACATTTTGACCAAATTTTATACTACGTATACCATTTCTGGGCATGAGAAGATAATTGGGCTAAGTCGCATGTTCGAGAAAATTCGATTAGTAAGTCAATTTGGCTCACAATGGGTCAGGGTCCAGCTAATTGCATCTATAAAACGGCTTAAACGATTTAGACTAAATTTTGTATTCTATCATTTTCGGGCTGGAGAAGACCATTGGGCTAGGTCGCATGTTCAAGAAAATTCAATTAGTGGGTCATTTTGGATCACAATGGATCAGTGTCAAGCTAATTGTATTTAAAAAGCGCTTCAAAACATTTTGACATAAATTTGTATAATACCGTTTCCTAGCATGATAAGAGCATTGTGCAGGGTCGCATGTTCAAGAAAATTCCATCAATGGGTCATTTTGGTTCCTAATGGATCAGGATCAAGCTAACTGTATCTAAAAAACCGCTCAAAAGATTTTGACAAAACTTTGTACTAACCCGTTTCTAGACAAAATAAAACCATTGGGCTGGGTCGCATGCTCAAGAAAATTCTATTAGTGGGTCATTTTGGTGATAGTGGGTCGGGGGTCAAGCTAACGGCATCTCAAAATGGTTCAAACAATTTTGGCAATTTTTTTGTTATACCGTTTCACAGTACAAAAAGACTATTGAAATAGCTCACATCTGTCGATGAATTTCGGTTAGAGGTTTTTTGAATCAACGTGGATCAAGCTTATTTTACCTAGAAAACGACTAACGATTTTCACTAGATTTTGTATTCCATCGTTTTCAGGCTCGAGAAGAGCATTGTGATAGGTCGGATGTTCGAAAAAACTCGATAAGGGGGTCGTTTTGGGTCACTATGTTTCATGGTCAAGCTAATTGCATCTAAAACAGCAAGAATGAGTCAGTGGGAAAAATATATCGAGATAAACAGAAAGCTAATTTTGACCGAGCTTAGCTGGGTCATTCCTGCTAGTGGGCACTTAACTGGCGCCAAATTATCGTTATTTTGTTTGATATGGTAAGCTGGATGATGTTGTTTATGCTGTTGATGCGTTCCCCAAATTGGCGTTGTTAAAAAATCGCGCCAATATGGGACGTATATGACATCTGTGCCAAACTTTCATATGAACGCCGAAGGGATCACACCGTATTTTTTTATGGCACTTTATGACTTGAACTATTATAATGTAGATGAAATGATGACGATAGAATAATATTTGGCGACTTTTTACCTGTGCCTGGCTAACATTAAAGCACCAAAATGGCTCCTAGAGTATAAAAAGCGAAGTGGCCCGCCTGGAACTGTTGATGATAGTCACATGACTTACGCTATTGTTATAGAGATTTTTTTAAGATACCGAGAGACAAAGACTCTGTATACTTAATTTATTTTATTTTAGCTTCTTTTAAATGTTTAACTGATCCTCTTTAATCCAAAACGAAAACAACTATTGGTTGTCTTAAGAGCGACTGATTCGCCCTTGCCCTTAAATTTTTGCAATCAAAGGTAATTGAATGGAAACCCGTTTACAAGTAGATCTGCACAGCTTTTTTCAGTATAATTCAATATTATCTAATATTTTTAAAACCCATCATATTAGCATGTTTTTAGATTCTGCAATATCTGAAAGGGGGGTAGCTTGCAGGGGGCAGAGCTTCCTAGTATATGTATTTAAATATAGATACAGCAGAGTCCCATTAATCGAACTTATACTTTTGGAATGGATTCCTTTACTTCTGATGGACTGATGACTTCTATTATTATGAAACAACAATTATAAATGAAGTGTTAGGTGAAGATGAAAGAGCAGCTGCAAAAAGTTAGAACTCTGATTTTCTGGTCAGAATGGGAGGTGGGGAATTGTCATAATTTTTATTAAAGCTGTAACTCTGTTAAGCGGGAATCGGATAATCGGGACTCTACTCTATTTCAGTTTTAAGACTTAAAACAAGCGATTTTATTTTATATAAAATGACGTCATCCGCATCCGCTGAAGAATTCCGCATTTGTGATCCAGTATTAAATAACATCTACTGAAAAGTACGCATAGGACGTCTCTATCGCTGAATTATATACAAATAATAAAAGAAAAAATGTCGTCATTCAAACAACTAGACAAAAAAAAAAAAAAAAAAGAATCGGCTATCTTATGATTCATAGGCCTTCATTTGTTTGTAATACTAATATAGATACTTAAAATTAAATTTAGTTTGTAATAGCTCCATGTTTTATCAGAAATCATTCATTCATATTTTTTCAAAATAGCACGCATTTTAAGTACAGTTTTTACAGTTTTTATGGGAAAATGACAACAAAATGATATAATTGCTATTTTTCTTTTACTTTCTAGAGAAATGGAGTTTTTCTATTGCCAATCTTAAGCAAATGTCTCTAAAAACTATATATATATATATATATGTATATATATATATATATATATATATATCAAAAATAAATGGAGATGCAGTATTCAAACAATTTGAATTTAAAAGTACTCCTTTTTCTTAATACAATGGTATAAAAATTGAAAATGTGCGATGCTTAGAAGTTAAAAAATTACTGTAGACCCCACTAAAAATAATCTTAAGATTATCTGAAGAAATCTTCACTTTCTCCAGAAATTGTCCAAAAATCTGTAGACATTTTGAAGATTTAACTTTACCGTAAAAATATCTGCAGAAATGGGCCAATTACCTACAGATTTTTGGGCCAATTGCATAAAGATTTTCTACAGATTTGTTTTTTCTTTTAGTGGGGGAGTATTTATTCGTACAATGTGTTTTACGGCTGGCTTATACAACGTGACATTTTTTTTTTTTTTTTTTTTTTTAAGACGACACAAAATAAGCTGGGAGAAAGAAATAGCATACAGGGGGCTATTTGGTAATATGAAAAAGAACAATTATAATTTATAAGATATGTATCGATCAATTAACTATGTGGATGACATCACACTAGAAAATAGTGCAGAGATAATCATTCTTAAACTAGGACTTCCCTTTGAGGGATTAGTCTGAGCGATATTGCTGAGAACATAGATTTAATAATAACATGTGGAAGCAAAGAAAGTGAGATGTTAACTTTAATTGTCCATATACTGCGATAAATTGAGATGATGAAAATAAACGAGTCGTAGAATTACAAAATCTTATGTATAAATTCATATACACTGTTTAAAAAAATGGGAAAGCAAACCATGAAAGACAGACATGCATGGTTATAAAATTGGAAGTACGCAATATATTAAAAGTGAAATTGAAAATGAAACTCTAAATTATTTTATATCGTAATTGTAACTATAAAATGATGTCAAAAGCACAATCAGACGCTTCGCACCAATTTGAGTAACTTTAAATGACACATATATGATGTTTGAAAAGAATGGACTATACTTTATATAGTGTGTGCCCCCCGGAAAAGTTAATATTGTACAATATCTGTTTTCCACGCATGCAATGAGGTTGTGGATAAGAATTAAGGAATTCTCTCTTCTAAATCTGGTGTAGTATCAAAGTACCGAACACATCAATAGTGGCATGCAATGCATCGTTAGAGTCTGTTTTAGATATGCTCGACCGGATTTAAATGATGAGTGCTTGCTGGCCACTACATACGCTGTATTGTTTTGTTTTAAAACATATTCTGCACAAGTTGAGCTGTATTTAGCATGTATTAAATAAAAGAAATCGGCAATGATTGCAGCATAATGTATGACATAAAATCTGAATATATCGTCTGCATAACCTTTGAGCTGTCAAAGTGTCATTTGAAGTAATTTACAAATCCATACATATTTTTTCAGCAAATCATGCAAGCTAAAATACGCCCATATGAACCCGACTACGAAATTTCACCAGAATAAGTTAATATATAAAAAAATCTACTAATGACAATTGAGAATATGACCTCATGATAAAATCTCTGGAAAAATGAATCAGAAAAAAAAATTCATATCAAATGTAAAACGGCACTTCCCGCTGTTAGTGGCCTTGGCGAGAGAGAGAAAAGCTTTGAGAAGGAACACTTTAACAAGTGCTTTCGGGCAACCTACCCACTGTTTCATACAGGTCTTTATTTAATATTTACACAATTTATTTAATGCTATGTGGATATCTATCTGTTTTGTTGCATTTAAATTGCATGTTTTGTGGAGGAAATGCGACGTTATGAAATATTTAAAGTTTCTATACCTAATAATTCCAAATTAATGTTAATTGAGAACGCTTTCTGTTCATTTCATCTTTTTAGATTTAAAGTTTTTTAGAAACCATTCACAGAGACAATTTTAAATTTTAAAACTATCCCGAAGCAAAATTTCAAGGTTTTGGGCTCAGCAGTAACACAGAAATAGAAAATTTTCGAACTTTTTTCGTTTCTTCAGTGTTTTATATAGCGACATTTTTAGAAACTGTTTTATTGTGAGAATTTACGTCATAATAAATACAACCATGTTAATTTTCATGTTTATATTCCTAACAATTCCATTTACTTTGTTACTTAGATCATCTTTCGATTTTTTTTTTTGCTTTGTTTAGTCTTTCGATTTTTTAGAATTCATTCTACAACGAGCATTTACATCATATAAATTACTGTCATGCCAAAGTTCTAGTTTCTAACTCCAACAGTATCCCAGAAATTTCCGTATTCCAAATCAATCACAATTTAGAACCTTTCTAGAAATTTTTACGTTTATCTGTCAAATTGAATTTTCGAACCTTTTACAGAGCGCTCATAACGAGTATTTACATCTTAAAAGTAACCATCACACCGAATTTAAAGTTTCTAACCCGATCACTATCTCAGAACTCGCAATTTTAGAATTTTTTTGCTCCTACAGTGATGTAGGTTGTTGCACTGACATAAAATATAGTCTTTTCTTCGGAGTAGAAATGGCCACCAAAATTTTTTTTAAGTTGGCTATGTAGTTTCAGACTTAACACCTCACAAACGCGCAAACATTATTAATATTATACACTTTATATATTATATCGCTATATAATATTAGCATAGATGTACAAATGCAGAAGCTATTTATCTGTTACAAACTACAGTTTCCGACGTGGCCCAGAATTTCAATAATGTTTGTTTTGAAAAATTAATTTCAAAATTTAACATACAACATAAAACAAACATTAAAAACAAGTAAGAAAAATCATGCGTACAGCATAGATTATGAAACACTTTCTAACACTCCCTGAAAGCTTTAACGAAACTTCGTTACTTAGGGAAATAAGGTAAATAAGTTAACTAAGTAAACATTTAAAAATCTGATTTCAGTAGTTACCGCCCATAGCCAAATATGTATTAAAATTCTTTTGGAAAGGCCTGTATTTGTTCTGTATGTTGATATATATATACTATATAATGGGAAAATTTAGTTTAGCAAGAAAATGCATAAAAGGTTGAAATTCATCTTTCAGCAATTTATACTAATAGATGGAAACATACTTGAATACTTTTGTACAGCCCTGTAGTTTACCTAGTACCTTTATTACATGCCACTATTTAGCTAAAATTTAATTCAAACTAAAACACGCTTAAAACTACTGAAATTACATTTCCAGAAGTAATCACCCATAGACGGCCACGTATCCAACTCATTGCGTGGCCCTGTATATCATTTTATCTATATTCTACAAATATTTCTTAATACACTAAATTCAGTTCAGTGTAAAAATGCATAACTCCTTTAAAACCCAACTTTAAGCAATTTATGCTCTCATAGTCAGTAACCTTTACGAATTCATTTTTGTAGCCCTGTATATGAACTATAGCATTTATACGCACTTTATAGTATGCATAAATATAGTGAACAAGTAGGTAAGTGTGATTACAAATCACACAGAGGGTTTCGTTTAATATTCCTTTCAAAACACTTTATCCTTTAGAAAAATCTCTTAGTTCCACATTTCGCAACCAGGGGCGCACTCTATTCTAAATAAACCTCTATTCGAACGAAACTCCGTTTTATAGACTATCCGTAGATATATTAGTCGAGGGGATTGGGCCTATAGCACCCGAGATAAGAAGGCGCCCTGGCGGTAAAAAGTGGGACTAAAATATGTAAGGCTATGTTGCATAATATGAAAGAATGGTCAAAGGGGTGTCAGCAAAAGTTGGAAAAGTGCTCCCCGGGTGAAAAGGGCAGAGGTTAGAAAAATTGCTTAAAATACCGTAGTTAGAGCCCGGAGGAGTAAATAATATAAGACTTTTTGAAATTTTTATAATTTGCCGTGTGGTCTGAGGTATTCAGCTATACGTATGCAAAAATTCATGTCTCCAACTTAATTAGGGGATCTCTTAGAAAGAATTGCTTAAAATACATATGTGGTAGCTCAAAGGGATGAACGTAAGACTTTTTCAAGATTTTAGCATTTGTCGCCTGGTCTGAGATGTTCTGCTATAAGTATGCAAAATTTCAAATCTCCAATTTCTCAGTTAGAAAGAATTGCTTAAATTACGCATGTGGGAGCCCAAAGGGTTAAATGTACGATTTTTTCAAAATTTTATTATTTGTCATTTGATGTGAGGTGTTCAGCTATAAGTATGTAAAATTTCACGCCTCCAACCTAATTAGGGCTCACTTAGAAAGAATTGTTTAAAAAACATAAGTGGGAGCTCAAAGGGTTAAATGAACGACTTTTTCAAAATTTTATAGTTTGTCATTTGATGTGAGGTGTTCAGCTATAAGTATGCAAAATTTCACGCCTCCAACCTAATTAAGGCTCAATTGGAAAGAATTCTTTAAAATACACATGTGGAGTCCAAAGGATTAAATGTACGACTTTTTCAAAATTTTATGATTTGTTGTATGATATGTGGTGTTCAGCTATAAGTATGACGGACAGACAGACAGAGGAGCGAGACGAATAGGGTTTTGTCAGATGTACGAAAACCTAAAAAATAAAGAAAATAAAAAACAAGTTGGAAATTGCTCGTCAAACGTGGCAAATGAGGTGCGTTCGTACTATAACTAGTTTAATAATTATTTTTTGCACCCCATATTGTACTGAATGTATAATTTTTTGCACTTCATAAAGCGCATAGTCTGATACATCATTAAAATGCACTTCCAATATTTTTTTCCCATTCCCCGTAATGTAACGGAACACTTTTGACTGTCCCTGTAATTAAACTATACATCCGATTTTCCTAAAATTTGAAATAGCTCAACAAAATTTTGCAACAATTATATCTTTAAAATTTCAGACCATTCGGAAGGCTGTAATATCATTAAAATGCACTTGCAATAATTTTTCCCATTGGCCGTAATGTAAAGAAAAACTTTTGACTGTCCCTGTAATTAAACTATGCATCCGATTTTCCTAAAATTTGAAAGGGCTCGACAAAATTTTGCTACAATCATATATTTGAAATTTCAGACCATTCGGTTGGGTAGTTTTTGCTCTGTTACATGCGGACAGACGGACGGACAGACGGACGGACTGAACGACGACTATAGGTGCTACGTATTTATATAATTACGAACGCACCTAAAAATGATGCTATAAAGCAAAATATTTTATTAAACATCATATAATTGTTTCTAATTTTCACACGCGAAATATAAAATATGCTATTGCAAGATTATCGCAAAATCTCAAATCAAAGTTTTTATGCCTTTTTTAGGTGCGTTCGTAATTATGTAAATACGTAGCACCTATAGTTGTCGTTCAGTCCGTCTGTCTGTCCGTCCGTCTGTCCGCATATAACAGAGCAAAAACTACACAACCGAATTGTTTGAAATTTAAAATATATAATTGTTGCATAATTTTGTCGAGTCATTTCAAATTTTATGAAAATCGGATGTATAGTTTAATTACAGGGACAGTCAAAAGTTTTCCGTTACATTACGGCGAATGGGAAAAAATTATTGCATGTGCATTTTAATGATGTTACAGCCTTCCGTATGGTCTGAAATTTTAAATATATAATTGTTGCAAGATTTTGTCGAGTCATTTCAAATTTTATGAAAATCGGATCTATAGTTTAATTATAGGGACTGTCAAAAGTTTTCCGATACATTACGGCCAATGGGAAAAAATTATTGCAAGTGCATTTTAATGATGTTACAGCCTTCTGAATGGTCTGAAATTTTAAATATATAATTGTTGCAAGATTTTGTCGAGTCATTTCAAATTTTATGAAAATCGGATGTATAGTTTAATTACAGGGACAGTCAAAAGTTTTCCGTTATATTACGGTCAATGGGAAAAAATTATTTCAAGTGCAAATTAATGATGTTATAGCCTTTCGAACAGAATGAAATGGATAGGCACTTATGAAGTGCACTAAAATATACATTCAGTACAATATGCGGTGCAAAAAATATTTATAAAACTAGTTATAGTACGAACGCACCACATTTGCCACATTTGACGAGCAATTTCCAACTTGTTTTTAGGTGCGTTCGTAATTATATAAATACGTAGCACGTATAGTTGTCGTTCAGTCCGTCTGTCTGTCCGTCCGTCTGTCCGTCTGTCCGCATATAACAGAGCATAAACTACCCAACCGAATCGATTAAAACTTAAACTATATAATTGTTGCATAATCTTGTCGAGTCATTTCAATTTTTATGAAAATCGGATGCATAGTTTAATTACAGGGACAGTCAAAAGTTTTCCGTTGCATTACGGCCAATGGGAAGAAATTATTGCAAGTGGATTTTAATGATATTAGAGCCTTCCGAATAATCTGAAATTTTAAAGATATAACTGTTGCAAAATTTTGTCGAGCCCTTTCAAATTTTAGGAAAATCGGATGCATAGTTTAATTACAGGGACAGTCAAAAGTTTTTCTTTACATTACGGCCAATGGGAAAAATTATTGCAAGTGCATTTTAATGATGTTATAAATACGTAGCACCTATAGTCGTCGTTCAGTCCGCCTGTCTGTCCGTCCGTCTGTCCGTCCGTCCGTCCACATATAATAGAGCAAAAACTACCCAACCGAATGGTCTGGAATTCTAAATATATGATTGTTGTAAAATTTTGTCGAGTCATTTCAAATTTTATGAAAATCGGATGTATAGTTTAATTACAGGGACAGTCAAAAGTTTTCCGTTACATTACGGCGAATGGGAAAAAATTATTGCATGTGCATTTTAATGATGTTACAGCCTTCCGAATGGTCTGAAATTATAAATATATAATTGTTGCAAGATTTTGTCGATTCATTTCATATTTTATGAAAATCGGATGCATAGTTTAATTACAGAGACAGTCAAAAATTTTCCGTTACATTACGGCCAATGGAAAAAAAATATTTCAAGTGCAAATTAATGATGTTATAGCCTTTCGAACAGAATGAAATGGATTGGCACTGATGAAGTGCACGAAAATATACATTGAGTACAATATGCGGCGAAAAAAATATTTATAAAACTAGTTATAGTACGAACGCACTTCATTTGCTACGTTTGACGAGCAATTTCCAACTTGTTTTTTAATGGAATAACAAATAGATTCCTTTTCCTGTTTGATTAAATTTAAATTTTGTATGGCACTTCATTATTACTGCGTGCGTTTTTTTTTTTTAATTATTATTTACTCCACGTGTTCAAACCAGTTGTCTACGAAAACACCTACCAGTGAAAGTGACGCACAACAAATATCTGCGACGTATGCAGATAAATTTTGCTTTTTTATCAGTTTTTTTTTATATAATTTTTAAGCGCTTTTGAACTTATTTTTCATAGTACGTGCATTCAGTAGGCGAACCTCATAGGTACCTTCTGGTGCAATTAGAAACGAAATCCGGCAAATACGTTTTGAGTTATGCTTGACGAAAGTTTTTATTATGGCTTTTTCTTTAGTAGGACATGGCCTTAATATGAATCGTAGCTGTAATATCGCGTTGAGTATTAGCCTTCGCTTCGCTCAGACAATTATCTAGTAACAGTTAATGTGATATGTCTTACATGATTTAAATTTAGATATCTATGATTTTTGAAACAGAGAATTTAAGTGGGAGAACATGTCAAGTAACAAAAATTACATTTCAAGAAATTTGAGGTGAAAGTTTTTGCTATAAATTTTAATCATTTATATTCTGTTTAATACCATGTGTTTAAAATATTAACAGGTATGGTACTAAACTCTCTCAGAAAAACTTATTCATATTTAATTTTCAAATATTAAAATTTATTAATATTATTGACATTATTAAATATTAAAATAATAAATATTAATGAATAATCTTTCAAATTTTCAAGACTAAATAGAATCTTAGTATTTTAGCTTCACCATGTGATAGAATACCTCATAACACTTTCATCCAAAAGATAAAAAAGAAAAAAAAATAGAAAATGTAGCATAACATGTTTATCCACTCAGCTTTTCAATTGAAACTAGAAAACTATCAATGATTACAATTGAAGAGCTGAGTGGATGAACATGTTATGCCACATTTTCCAAAACAAATTTTTATCTTCTGATGAAAGCGTTATGAGGTATCCTATCACATGGTGAAGCTAAAATACTAAGATTCCATTTAGTCTTGAAGATTTAAGAGATTATTCATTAATATTTAATATTGTGATATTTAATAATGTCAATAATATTTATAAATTTTAATATTTGAAAATTAAATATGAATAAGTTTTTCTGAGAGAGTTTACTACCATACCTGTTAATATTTTAAACACATGGTGTCAACCAGAAAATAAATCATTCAAATTTACAGCAAAAACTTTCATTTCAAATTTCTTCAAATATAATTTTTGCTACTTAACATGTTCTTCCACTTAGCTCTTCAATTCTTTTTCAATATATGATATAGGGGGTGATTTAAAAAAAAAAACTTTTATAAAATGACATTCCAAATTAGGCATACAACAAGGATAAGAAATCACATAGGTGCCTAGGATTGAAAACCATTTATTTAGCCAAGAATACAGGGTGTTCCATCCTAACTCAATTTGGGTTCACGGTAATAACTTCCAGAAAAATGAAGTGTATTATAATAAAACATTGAGCAGACATTCTCAACATTGTTGTAAATGTAATAACACCAAACAAAAGTGGTAGAAGTTTGTATTATACGTGGCAGTAGTATGCACTTGACGCCCCAAATTTTGGACTGTGATTATCAATTCATACGGTATCATCGATTACTTGAGCAACATGTTTTTCAAGATCTTTTTTGTGATGTTATCACATTTCACACAAAATAAGTTACATATCGTTGCATTTTCATTACAATGTTTTTATTTTTCTCGAAATTATTACTGTCAACCCGGTTTCAGTTTGAATGAAACACCGTGTAATTATGATTAATAAGTGGTTTGCGACCCTATGTTCCTATGTGATTTTTTATGCTTGTTGTATGCCTGATTTGCCATGACATTTTGTAAACTTTTTTAAATCACCCTGTATATTGAAAAACATTGTAATTTAATCATGTACATATTATATATTTTTTTAATTTTCTTCTTACATGATTATATTTTTCGAACAAACATTGGATTTGAATTTAATACTGTTCTTTTTGCACATAAATTTGTACATGCCATTGAATAATACTTTTTAAATAAAGCTTTCTTATTCTATGGAAGGGTATTCGTTAGTAATAATTTATTCTCAACTTTGAATTCTATTAAAGCTAAATTTGAATTGCACTTTTGTCTGTCTATTCATTTTGTCTATAGAGCTGAAATTAGAAAATGTTACATTTTACCCCTTAAACTTTAAAGTTACTTTAAAAGTTAGATAACGCTGAGGTAAGCTTTCACAAAGAATCTTTGTTCTCAAATTCGTCTATTTCTATAGTTCTTTAAATTCTTTGTTAAAATTATGCTTCTGGCGCCATTTATATATTAATAAGAAATTAGTAACTCTCGTTTATTACTAACAACGATTTCTATTTAAACAAGAAAAATAATTAATGACTGAGTTTAATTTTGAAAATGCTGTCAATCTTCTTAAGGGGGTAAAGCAGTTTTGAATTCATATGGAACACGGTTGACATAACTATTGTCAGTCAGCTACGTTTCTTTTATGCAGTTTGTTTAATTGCCACTCTTTTTTTAAATAACAATATTCACCTTCGTCAATGAAAGATTTAATAAGACCATTTTGGTTATTTCAATATATGGTTTCAATCAAATAATCGCACTTAAAATCAAGTAGCGGATTTGCAATGTTGGTTGACGTTAAATATTTTAAAGAAATTTCAGAACTTCATTTCAGTTTTTCCATTAATTAAAACACAATGTGATCGTTCTGCATGAAATAAAAATACGAAATACAACAGTTGCTCTATTTCACACACAAAAGTAATGTACTGATTTTTGAATTAAAGAAATTAAAGTTGAATTAATATACAATTTTCGATTCTTGTTTTTACCAGACGATCAATTTTTAGTTTAGCTACTGGTAAACTCGAGAAAACCATATATCAAAAGCGTCCAAATAAATCTTTTACATGTGATTGCTTTTCTTTGTTAAAACGCGTAATACATGTATTTTTTATTTTTATTTTTGACCAACAATCAATTATTTATAATTGAACGATTGCCAAAACTATATAAAAAGTACTGAATTTACTCCATTAGTTCCCGTGAAAGTGTACCTTAAAATCATCAGTAAACGTGAATTCGTAATTATTGTTGCCTTCAAGGCTTTTGGGGTTTTCAAGGTTTTAAGGATACCAAAATTTATACATATTTCAAATTTCTTTCCTCAAGTTGAAGGCTGGGTTTTACTAACATTTGGAATTATGACAAACAAATTATATGCATTTAATTTGCACATTTTGCAAATTTTGATTATGAAACATCCAAAGAATAAAAATGTTGAGCTAACAATAAAAAATTCTTCTTAAATTAAATGATTAAATTTCTTGCGTTTAACTGTACTCTATGAGAATGAGTTTTGAAAAACCACTTTCGGCATTTTACTTTTTATACTGAACTTAATTTACAAAAATTAAACTATACGGAAAAAATAAAACCCACATTTTATCTTAAAAAGTTCCACGGCAGCTTTCTAGACGAACATATGTTAAACATTTGAAAGCGTTCTTGTAAAAAACTTTACACAACATTATAACTTTTAGAAAGCTTCAATTACAAAAAGGAAGACCAATTAAATTTAATTAGTATGGGTACTAGCTACTCATCTACAGCTGCTAACTTATTTTTATTTTTTTTATGAGTTTCAGTACAGTATTAATAAAGCTGATATCCAATTCCTCGCTTATAGATACATAGACGACTTGCTCGTGTTAAACTTCAATAGTGATTTTAATGATATTTCTCAAGAGACTTATCCTGATTCCCTGACATAAAAGAAAACAAATAGTAACGGTTTGGAGGCTGATTACCTTGATTTAAAAATAATTTTGATAGGTAACACAGTACATATTTCAATCTACAATAAACGTAATAGTTTTCGGTTTCAGGTTAATCAGCTTGTTCACTGGACCTCCAATATTTACAAACGTACATACATTAATATCATTATCAGTCAAATATTTCGTTTTTTTAGAATTTGTAGAGATAAAAATCTCTTTAAAAAGGAATTATTTCATTTTAAAAGTAATCTATATTATAAAAAAAAAAATATTCCTTTAAATTTTATATAAAAAAAAATTCAGATTTTGCAGATTTTCTTCATTACTGATCGATTGCTTTTCGACGTCAGTGAATGACTCATATTCCCTAAAGCCTGTTTTAGGACGGTTTTATGATGATGTGCTGTGTCCATTGGCAACAGACTTGGAATGAATTTGGATTGGTTGTTTGGATGTTGGATTCTGCCTTGTTTAGTTTGTTTTATGTTTTATATTTTTGGCTGTGGCAACGTGGGTGAGTTGGTTAAGTGTGGTTTTTTTCAATGAACATATTTTTAGCATCTTTTACTGTGTTCCAGGTGATGCATTCATTTAATAATGTGGTGTAGGGTCCGTTGGGGGAGCATGTGATAATAGCCATCGAATGTTAACATTTGATTTTGCTACTCACTGTTCTAGCTGAAACCCATTGCCACTAATACATATTTTATATATATTTTTATGAATGTTCGGCTGCTTTTGAAATATAACACACTGCCGATGAGGCCGCAGCCTGTTTTTTCCTTGTTTTGTTTTTTTACAAATAGTTATATTCTTCTTGTTCTGTGAGGGGGATGCGATATTTCAGGCTAAATATAATCTTTTACTAGGTTTATATTGAATTTATGCGTTCTATTGCAGCTTTTGACGCATTTCACATGAATATAATTTGTTTTTTGTTGGTGATTACTATGCTTTACGTTTATATATAAACTTCTATTAAAAATTCTTAATCAATTATACATACTTAATACAAACAATGATAATACACATTGTATAAAAAATAGCTATCAACTGGTCAGTATTTTAAAAAATCTTCATTGTGTATATAATATAACGACATATGGCTTCAAAGATCGTTTTAATAATATAGACTTATTAGATTAACATAATATTATAAATGAATTATTTAAAAAGTATTATAAAAAACTGGAATTACCATCTAATATAGATATCGCTTATTTTAAATATTTAACAAACTTCATTATCTATAATAATTATATATTGCAAGATAACACATTATATTTACAGCACGTCTGTATACCACAAGGTGGTTGTACATCTAGTTTATTATCAGACATATACTTATATCACTATGAACGTACTTTTACTAATAATAATGTCCATTTATATCGTTATATTAATGACATAATTTTAATTGACAGTGATCAATTTAAAATTTCTCAATTTTCAGTTGATTATCCCACTACTTTGGAATTTACAGAAAACCTCTTATCTAACAATACAATTAACTTCTTAGATCTTAAAGTTACAATAAAAGACAACAAAACAATAACAGATTTATATGATAAACGTAAAGAATTTAAATTCAAAGTTAATACATTTACATATTTTAAATCTTGTCTTCATCATTCTGTATATCGAAATATAATACTTAATCATTTATATAGAATAAAATGTTTGTGTTCTTCTAATCTAATTAACAATAATATTAAAAAACTAATTTATGAAGCATTAAATCATGGTTTTCCAAAAAAATTCATATATTCATTAATATACAATTAGTACTTACACGATCTTATTAAAAAATAATAATAACACATGCGTAATCAAAATTACAAAAAAAAATTATAAAATAAAAAAAATACATATATAAAAAATATAAAATTGTAAAATAATAATAAACAATTACTATAGGATGGTTGGGTGGGTAGATGTTAGAGTACGGAGGTGGTTATTTTAAAAAAAAATGCAATGGTTATTTAAAAAAAAAATGATGGGTTATTTGTATTATAACTACATTTCTATTACGCAATTTTTATGGATGTTGATTTGATGTTTTATATGTAATTGGTGACATTTTTTTTTTTCAATTCATATTAAATTTAGCTTATGTAAGCAAATTCAAAATTAACTTGTTTTTAAATTTTAGTCTACTCAGGACAATGTCATATTAATTAATAATAGTATACCATTTTTATAGTGATTAATATGCATATAGGTTTATTTGATATAACTAATGTTACTACTGTTTGTATTAAAATTGGGTAATTGTTTTTTATTATTATTCCTCTATACTTTTTAATATTGTTTTATTTTCAACTTTGTATTACATGTTTAATTATCGGTTTAATGTGTTTGATTGTCACAATCATATTTTTTATCTTTTTTTGCGGGGGGGGGGGGGCTAATATGAAGATAATCCACACACTATATTTGTAATCTTCAGGCTATTGGGAATTTTAGAATCTGACAATATTCTATAAACATCCTTTTTTTTCTCCTGTTCTTTTTATTAATTTATTATTTTTTAAATTTAATAGTAATTCTTAAAGTTTTTATATTTATATTATATATAATTTATTTTAAGTTATAGCATATAGCTATATTCTATATATTATCAATGTTATAAAATTATTTACTTTCTCAGTGCAGATTAAATGGGTTTGGTAAGAGAATATATTGAAAGCATTTTATTTACATTTAATTTATTATTTTTTTTAATAATGATATATAGTATATTATTATTTATATATTAGGATTAGTGTGGTAATGCAGATGATATAATTTAATTTCATTAACTTTTGTTATTTTCTTATTGTGACATTTGAATAATAATAATTGTTTTTAAAACAATATAATAGATGGCAGCACTAAAAAATTTTGTCTTTTAAAGCTTATATTAAAGTAATAATTTTAATTTTTTACACCAGGTGGTATTAAACGCTGAATATTGGCAATATTGTAAAACTGAAATTAAACAATTTAAAAGTGTTTTTTAGGTATTTTAAAAAATGTAATTATTTTCTATTTATATTATATTAATTGATTTTATCACGGTATTTCAAAATTAATTAACTGAATCCATAGTTTTAATTTCTGTGTTAACTTAACTGTTTCATTCACCTTAATCTGATCATGCTTGGATACCATGTGCAGGAGGAAATTTTGAAAATCATCTGGGATTTTATTCGGTATGTGGTGTAATATTTCTATTTTTTATGCTATATATTAAATATTTAAAGGGTTGTATTGTTTTTTTCCATTTCATGCCATTTGATAATGTTCTGTTTTCATCTTGAAACTATTCTTTTGGTCATGTTGGTTGTTTGGGTGCGGGAGAGTTTTTTTTTTTTAGCTTTTGGCTTTTTCTCGCGGAAAACAACTAATTTGCTTATATCATTCTGTACTCTTGAAAACGTAATTCAATATATAAGTTTTTAAATTTTTTTCGGTGTCCATGTTCTTCTTTTTTTCATCCATATTGATTCTTGTGATTATGTATAAGGCACTTTATTTTATAAATACAGTTCTATATTGTAGGTTTGTGGTGTCCATTTTTATTCTCATTTCACAATATTGCGGTGTATATATATATATATATATATATATATATATATATATATATATATATATATACCAGGTATCTCAAAGAGGACTGACTGATTTTAAAATTCAATAACTTCCAAACGGTGACAGATATTAAAAAATTCTTGCAGGAGGTTTATGCATAAAGTCAAAAGTTTTTTTACAGTGATTTTCGATTTTAGTTCGAATTACAAACAATAGATGGCGCTGCGATCAATAGAGGCTAAATTCAGGCTCGATTTTTGGTACTTCGTGGCCCGGATAATACATTTCCATCTCCTTTTTCTGCATGGAACAACAGAAAGGACCAAAAATCGAGCCTGTATTTAGCGACTATTGCTTACAGCGCCATCTATTGTTTGTAATTTGAACTAAAATTGAAAATCACTGTAATAAAACTTTTGACTGTATGCATATTCCTGCAAGAATTTTTTTAATATCTGTCACCGTTTGGAAGTTATTGAATTTTAAAATCAGTCAGTCCTTTTTGGGACACCCAGTATATATATATATTATCATTTATTAGTTTACCAGTTAATAAATTTTTAAGAAAACAATTTAGACATTCTGAATGGAAAGTTTGAAAATGTATCTTTTTTCATCCCTGCTCTTGTTTATTAAAAAAAAAACATAAAAAATACATACTTTTTCATTAATTTATTAGTTCGAATAAAAAGTTTAAACTTAAATAAATAAATAAATATATATATATATATATTTATTTATTTATTTACTTATTTATTTATTATCATTTAATAATTTATCAGTTAATAATGATTATATGTTTAAGAAAACAATTTAGACATTCTGAATAAAAAGTTTGAAAATGTATCTTTTTTCATCCCTGCTGTTGTTTATTAAAAAAAAAAAAAAAAAAAAAAAAAAAAAAGAAACATGAAAAATTATACTTTTTTCATTAATTTATTAGTTCGAACTTTTTATAAAGTTTAAAAGAAAGCGATGAATTTTCTCTATAGCTGTGCCATGATAAATTAACTTTTTCTATTAGAATGTTTTTGAACTACATTAAATTGCAGTCACGAAATTTGACGGTTTTTTTTTTTTTTTTGTTTGGTAACTTTTGAACCTTTATAAAGTTATGTTTTCTTGTTAATATTTTTTACCTCTATGTTTATTTGTTATAAAAACTTTATTAAGTAAAAATTTGCTATGCGGTTTTTTTTTTCACATTAAATCCGAAATTTTGTCAAAAAAACCCATACATTAATTTCGAAAATTCGAAATTTTTCATTAAAATGGAAAATTTCAAATAAATTTCAGACAAAGATTAGACAAATTATACATATTTTAAAATGTTTTTAGTTTCATTTTTTTTTCAATGAACCCCCTGTTATCATGGGATGCTGCACTCCGCGCGACGTCGCATACTGTGGAGAAGTGATTTTTTTCATACATATAAAGGCGATTTATTGAGGTTTATCGAGGAGATCACACCAGTTTTCTTTAATTTTATGTAAAGTATTAATTTTATATCAAGTATTAATTTTATACATGATTAAATTAAATATCTTAAATTTTAATTACTATTAAAGAGCAAAAATGGCCTTTCAACTAGAAAATCTGATTTCTGCTTTTTCAGAATTTAGTGTCGCCCCGATGAAAAACAAATATTTATATATAAATAGCACAAAACAGTAAAATAGTATTTCAATTTTAAAACTTAAAGCACACGCTTTTATATTATGCAAAATGACGTCATTCGCATTCCGTTAAGAATTCCACATTTACGATCCACTCTTAAACATCTACAGTGAAGCATGCATAGGACGTCACTATCGAAAAATAATACAGAAAAGCAGTCAAAAGGTGCCGTCATTAAAGAATCTCGACAAAAAAGAGGCTATCTAATGCTTAATAGGCCTTCATTTTTTGAAACATTAATACAGATCTTTAAAATTAAATATAGTTTATAATAGCTCCATGTTTTAACAGAAATCATTCGTCTATATTTTTTCAAAATAGTACGTATTTTAATTACATTTTCTTTCGGTTGTTATGAGAAAATGGCAACAAAAATATATAATTACTATTTCACAACTATCTTTCCTTTACTTTCTACAGAAATGGAGTACTTCCGTTGCCAATATTAAGCAAATGGCTATAAAAAATACCAAAAAAAAAATGATAATATTTAAAAAATAAACAAGGATACAGTTTTCAAACAAGTTGCATTTACAAGTACCTTTTTTCACAATACGACGGTATAAAAATTGAAAATGTGCGATGCTTCGAAGTTTAAAAAAATGCTACAGAGTATTTAATCGTACAATGATACACCTGCATTGATTTACGGCTGGCTTATACAACTTAACGCTATTTTTGGAGACGACACAAAATAAGCTGGAAGAAAGAAATATCATAGCGGGGGCTAATAATATTAGTGCTGAAACATGTTTTTTTATATGCACTTTTTGCATTCAAGATGCCCCAAAATGCAGGTAATTCTAAAGTTTCTGACTCCTCAAATGCCTACAGAAGAGGAATGTAGCAAAGATTATAACGGATATAGCGGAATCATAGAAGATATAATGTTTGAAAATTCAAAACAAATTCAAAACAAAATCAAATGAAAACACAATTAACTGAGCCCAATTACACAGATGTTCAAAAGTATTCCATATCTCAATAAATAATTGTTTTCTCAAAACGTGTTTGTTAAAAATCGTTGAAAATGTATTCACATAATGAGGAAACGCTATGCAAATTAAAGTGGAAATTTACGATTTTTTTTTAAATATTTAATCAGCTGTTTTAGTGGATTGGACGACAAAAGTATGAATTGCAAAGTAGTAGGATTATAAGAATGAATGATTCTTTTAAACTTGCTGTTTCTAGTGTTGATTTCAATCATGTTTGTTTATGATTAAATAATTACGTGCCAACCGGATAAATTTATGCACGATCCTGTTATCGATATGATGAAGTCAGGCCGGTGTCAGGCCGATGTTACTGAAGCATTTGAGTTCGACAACTAGACGGTTTCAAGACGGTGGTAACGCTAAATAACAACAATGCTAACAGCAGTCCGTAGAAGATCTTCTTCATAAAACAATGGCATCAAATGACACCGATTTGTGGCATTAATGGCCCGGCGCAACCTTGCAATAGCAGTTGAGTTAAATGCCGCTGGTGGGCAACTAGTTTCGCTGCAACCTGTGTACAGACGACTTAGTCAATATGGTTTTTCTACCAGACGTCCAACAATATATGTTTCACTGTCATCTCGTCACAGGCGTTATCGGTATCAGTGCTGCAGAGGCCATTCATCATGATGCCGCCCCATACGTGTGCCACCTCCCCTTCGTTTGAGCAATTAAACTATATGTCTGCGGTTATAATATAGTAAGCCAAGCACTCTGCATATGACGACATATCGACTGTCACCCTATAAACTAAACATGGATTCGTCAAAGAATATTACATTACTTATCTGGATGCTGTTCTTATTACCACCTCTGTCTGCTCAAAAGATAAAAAAGCATAATTTACAACATCATAAAAAATGGTTTCAATACCAATTTTAGTGTTTCGCTTTCATCTCCTTTTCTACTTTTCCGATACATTTCCATCCAAATTTAGAGCTATACGCTAAACAAAGGGAAAAAAAAACATATGCTATTTCTCTTGCTGTGGGATTTATAGAGCAACTCTATGTTGTTGACAAACTTGTAAAATACATACAACTTTCAAACGTGTCGTGGAAATTCGTTGTTTCTGCACACTGTGCGTATAAGCAAATCAAAAAATTCTGCCTAAAAATCAGATAACCCATTAATAAAAAAATTGTAATTATATTGAAAATTTAAAAATTTAAATTTGTTAGATCAGTTTTACATTGTGTAAATAGAAAAAAAAAGAAAAAAACGTATTCATGTTTATATTTGTTAATATTAAAAATATCTAAGCATTTTTAACATTTGTATATTTTGAAATAGTTCAGGAAGCGTCTGTTACTAAACCAATACGAATTTATAATTAATTTTATGAAATGAATTTCTCGGTATTTGTGCATTTCTATTTAATGTATTTTCAATTTATCAAAGTAACCAAAACTAAACACTAAACATACTATACTAAATAAAGAGTAAACAAAATGACGATCTGAAGAAGGAGTATCATAAAAGATTTATCGAGATGTTTTGTTTTTTATTTCTGATCTGTAAACGAGCAACGCCCACGCATTTTGCTACAAAAAGTTTCTTAAATATACAAGAAATAAAGTTATTTTCACTTACAAAGTCTTATTCAGAGATGCTAAAACACATTTTTTACTTTTACATATCAATACAATACGCAACAAGGCCACGTTCTTAATTCAACTCCGATCGTATTTCTTGTTGAACATTGAGTATAACGAGACATTGATAAAATGTGCGCATGGAATTAAAAGATCTAATTTTGTAGTTTGCTATGAGGGATAAAATAGCAACGTAAACGTTACTATTGTAGTAACGTGTAATAGTAATAGTTACTACGATAGTCGAATTGTTAGATAGTTACTGTGATAGTAATATCATAAAACAAAATAGCCATTCTGAAATAAAGTTTTATTAATAGAAATATGTTTAAAATGATTTCATTTACACGAAAATATTGATATATATATTAATCCGTGTGCTACGGTTGGGAAAACTGCAAATCATGATAAGAATGTACCGATTGGTGCGTATCTACTTTATATTAATACAATACATTTCACAGGGGGAGACATCGCGTAAAGTCGTGGGAATTCAAGATGGCGGCTGTTATTCAAAATGGCGCCTTTTTCAGAATTTTCTTACTATCCATCATATAAATGTGTGATTCAGGTCGATTTCAATGTTTTTAACGTCAAAAATTTCGTTTTTAGCAATTTCCATCATAGCTGAATGAGTTTATGAATCCAGTTTGTCTGTTTGATTGTCTATCTGCTTGCTATTCTATGCTCTAACTCGCTTAAATATCGCTACTCGCTTAAATTCACACAGATTGTCATGTAAGTTATATATGTTATTGAAGTTTACAATAACATGTTCTAAATAAAAATTGAAGTGTATAGCTTTTAGAGTCCGCTTATAGGGCCCTCAAAAGAATTCCATTACATTATTGTCTATTTGTCCGTGTGCTCCGATTGAGAAAACTGCAAATCGTGATAAGAATATACCGATTGGTGAGTATCTGCTTTATATTAATACAATGCAATCAGAGGGTTAGACATCGCGTAAAGTCATGGGAATTCAAGATGGCGGCTGTTATTCAAAATGGCGTCATTTTTTTAATTTTCTTACTATCCATCATATAAATGTGTGTTTCAGGTCGATTCCAATGTTTTTAACCTCAAAAATTACGTTTTTAACACTTTCCTTCATAGTTGAATGAGTTTATTAATTCAGTTTGTCTGTCTGTCTGCTTGTAATTCCATGCTCTAACTCGCTTAAATATTGCTACTTGCTTAAATTTACTCAGATTGTCTTTTATATATTATACATATGTAATTTACATATGTTATTGGGATTTAAAATAACATGTTCCGAATAAAAATTGAAGTGTATAGCTTTTATAGTCCGTTTACAGGACCCTCAAAAGAATTCCTTTGTCATTGTCTATTATTGTCTGTTATTGTCTATATGTGTGTGCGTGAGTGAGAGTGGGAAAGAGAAAATTTTCCATGTTGTCATTAATGGCATTTGTTTAGTATTGAGAAAATATTTTTACACATTTCTCCGGATATTGTCCGCGGACTCTTATTTTCTGTTTAAGAAAAGGTAAAGAAAAAAAATGTGAATTACAACACAGTTGTATTTAAGATTTAAAAACATATTAGTTATTAACACTTTAAAAATACCATTTATTCATTTAAATGTGCAAAAATGTACAGAAAGTGCACGACTACTGAAAGTGAATCAATGGCATAATATTTTCTATGAATGAATCAAAAATATTCCCTTATAGCATATTTTCAGAGCAAATCAATGTTTATTTTTCATCATGAACTTTTTCCTGCTACGGCATGTCATTAGTGTTGTTTCAAGAAAATTAACTATTTTTGCTTCACAAGCATTAAGTGTCTTTGAGTTGTAATTTTCCAACTTGACGAAAAAATGTTCGTGTCAGGCTTCGAACCAGTGATATCTTTGTTGAAGCTGCGAATGCTCTAACAACTGAGCTATCCCAGAAGCTTCTGGAGGACCTAATTAAAGCAAATTATCTTATTGATCATAGCATCTGGTCTGATATATAAAGTAACTCAACAGAATAAATCGCAGGTAATTAACCTACATTAAATGTTTTTGTGTCAGTTGCGTTTCTTGGAAATACAAATAAGGAATAAGTATCATGGGACCTGTCTTATGCAATATGCTTGCAATAACTTAACAAACGAAAAATTTAAAATTTCTCTAACGTTTAGTATTTTATACTTTTTTATGTACGTATATTTCCGTAGTTAAGAGAAACATATGATATAGAATAATCTCTCTATTCTAAAAAAAAAAGCAACTACCGCTGTCACCGCCGCCGCCGCCGCCGCCGGTTTTGAATTTTTTGTGACAGGAGGTCTTTCTGCGTTAATATTAAGAAAAACATTGCGTACAAAAATATGTAACTCGGTGGTATTATATAGAAATGTTTGATAAACACGCTGATGCAGACAGTTTTCAAATCGAAGAATTATTTTAAAAGATATTTAATTCTAAAGTTGCACAAAACCGTTCCATTAAAAAAGTTTTATAACAGCAAAAACTATACATGGGGATATAATCATTTTTACATCATTTTATGCGTTAGAATTTGCCGGTGTGCAGATTGCATTAATTTTTTTCAATTAGACTTATTTTTGGAGGTATTATTTCTATTTTAAATTCAAATTTTCAGCATTTTGAGAGATATATTTTACATTATTTTAGAAAATGGTATTAATTTATACTGTTGCCAGATGCAGCGCAAATAATAATGTTTGATTCAAATTAAAAATTTATTTACACGTGTCTATTATAAACAGAAAAAATCATTTGGAATTAGAATTAAATAATTATGTACAAAAAGCAAGAACTTATTTTAAATTACGTCATAAAAAGTATACACGTGAATTTTAAAAGAGAAAGGATATTGTAAAATAATAAATTCATTAACATGCGTTAGAAGTCTTAAACAGGAGAAATTACATCATATTTACGTCACATTACAGTTATTACATAAAATGAACACAAAATATTGCAAAACGGTTTAAATTTAGAAATTGCGCTAGACATTTATTTGATATTTTGGAGGATCTTTTCAACTACTTTTGTTAGGAAAGCACAAATAATATTTCATTTCTAACAAAAGTATTTTTACGTATATATTTAAAAGAGACAGGATAGCTTGGTCAAAATTACGTCAGATTAAAAAAGATTAATTTAAAATGTCTCATTTAAAAGAACTTTCTTTTCGCTTTGTTAAAAAATACCAGGAGACAAAGACTGTTTACTTAAATCCTTTTATATTAGCTTATTTTGAAATGTTGTTACACGTGTCTACGTCATCAAGTTATTTTTATTTCGTCGTTTTATTTGTATTTTTATTAATGTTGTACTAATTTATTTGTTCTTTCGTTATTTAAAATAAAATTATGTTAATTTGTATAATTTGGCGAGTGGTTTGGCGATTTATATAATTTGGTGAAATTGGTCGACGGGATAATGAAGTAGTACCGCAGCGGATTTGGCGTTAAAATTCCCCAATCAAAGAGAATTGAATAGAAATCCGTTTATAGGGAGATCGCCACTGTTTTTTAAATTATAATTCAATCTTTCGAAATCTTTTCAAGCCGCTCAAATTAGCGTGCATTTAGAGTCTGCGGAATCTGGACGGGGGGTTGGCGAGCGTAGCTCGTAGGGGGGCGAGCCCCCTAGTAATTTAAAAAAAAGTGTACTGCTAAAGTTTCAAGATGCTCAATGATATGAACTTACGTACAATTATTTGCTAGCATTGTTTTCGTGTAATGATGCATTTAAATAGTTACTAATTTTTAGATTTAGTGATTTTGTTTAGATTATTAGAATAAAAAGTATATTTTAATTCGACTATCTGTCTCTATGCATTGCATAATACATCTTATTTAAGTACATGCCTCATCAAGGAGTGTGTATCGTTTAAAAAAAATTCAAATACATTTTTTGTCATATATAAGAAATATAATAAAATCGAAATATAGATATTAGAAATTTAATAATAATTCAAACTATAATAATAAATATAACACTGAAAATATAAATATATCTATCAACTGAAGTTATATGGTTAAAAGAAAAAAAACGATAGATATTTATTTGTAGCAATAAAAAAATCTTTATGCATAACATTTCTCATAATTATTAAAATACGTGTCTTTATTTATACTGTGTGAAATTGAAGTTATTTGATAATAGTAAAACTTGCATATATAGCTATCGAAAATGTACATTAACTGAAATATTGAATTGATTTTTTTTTATACAATGGCTATGAATTTATTTAGTATTTATCTTTATATATCTTGCTAAGTTAAATGTTAATATTATATTGATATTCATACAAGCAAAAACGCATTCTAAGATGTAGTATTTTATCCTAAACTTTTAGTATAAAAGGTAAAAACTATAGATGAAAGAAAAAGTGTAAAACTTAATTTTCAAAATGAAGTTTACATTACTTAGAATGTTCTTACTGTAAATTAAGAAAAAACAAAATAACAAACATAAATGTGAATACAAGACTTTCATTCTATTGATTACCTATAAATTCACACTAGAGCTTTAGAGATTAAAAGGTCATACAAACTCCATAAAATATATGCTAATCGATATAAATTTGAATCACATTCACAACACACAGATTGATGCAATTTTCCTAATGGTGCTTAAACTAATCAAATAAAAACCCTTAACAACTGAAGCGTAAAGGATTTTTCATTATTAAAAAGAAAAAGAAATATCTTCAACATAAAAGAATTAACGAAATTTAATGTAGTGAATTACATTATTTTTCTAATTTCAAATTAACATTTATAAATATATTTCAATTACTCCCTAACATTTCTTGAAATAAACATTTGTTGTAAAAAAATGTTCAATATTTGTAATTTGAATTTCTTTAAAGTAGCGTTTTAACTGATTTGTGTGTGTGTGTGATTTATACAATTTTTTACTAACTCATTCAGAACCACACCCAGTGTTCTCGCTGACGCTCGCCATTGCGCCAAATCGCGACAAAATTCTTCATTTGGCGAGTAAACCAATAGTAAAATTCGCCAAATTGCGAGTGCTCAGTTTGTGTGTGTGGTGTGCTAATATAGTCCAGATTGTTAGGCGCGTTACTGAACGATTGATGTTGCTTTAACATGTGCAATTGCACCGTGCCATTTACTCTATGCTCTATTCATAGTGATACTGACTCAACACCAATTTTAGTTTAAGAACAGCCAAAGACACAGAAAGGATTATGCGATAGGTATTTCTCTATTGTCAATTAATCATTATCTATGCTCCAGCGTCGCGACAGTAAAAACGCAAACAAAATTACTCGCATTAAGCGCCAAATAGAGAGAATGTTTGCTGGAATGCGATGTTGAAGTTAGCCATTTACCACACTATTTATTAAATGTATGCAAAGTACCATTGGCCGGTCAAATTTCTTCAATCGGTTAAGAGTCGAAATCTCATAGACATTTTTAGTGTATATTTTCACAACGGTAAATCAAAGATTGCTGTGTTTAATTTTTATTTAGACAACTAAAAGAATGTCTGAAACATTTACACATTTAGGAGACATTTATAAAGTACTTATTTTTAATAGTTTCTGTAGCGGATACTCGAATTTCTATTGTATAAGCGATTACAAAAACTTAGGTTCTTTTAGAACATATTGAAAAAAAGGGGATACAATAAAGGGTTAAAGATTGATTTTTCAGTGTTTCAAGCCGAATCTATTTTGCTAACATTTCTGTTCATTTGGCTACTGTGTTTTATTTCTTATTCCCCAAATCGCTAATGTTGGTCAAAAGCCAGTGAGAACACTGACCGCACCTTCTTATATTTGACACAAATGAAATAAAATTTTATTTTATACATATTAATGACCAGTGTTGTATTCGTAAAAAAACAGACGGGATATGCTGCAGGTAGATGGTATAAGCTGATATCATGAACATCAATCCTAGAGTATACGCTTTTTTTTCCTTTTAAAAATGGAGTGTATACGGCACTTCTAAAAAAAAAAATCCAGAAGGTATACTGCGTATACCTCCATATACTCTCCACTACACCATTGTTAATGACTAATTAAGAGAAAAAAATTGATTTTATAATTGTTTTTTAATTTTTACGTGATATATGATTTATTGAAAAACGCAACAGCATTACAAATCAACTACAATTTTGCCATATGAAAAATTTTTACTATAAAGCGCTACATTCATTACATTTACTAGGTATAGTTATAGTTTAACGGATACAATATATGTATCTTAATTACTGAATTTTATTTCATTTTTTTATAGTACATCTATGAACATAATCCGAAATTTATCAATAAAAATTTTTAAAACCTTTCGCACTATTTCATTCATATTTGTAAATTTTTACAACTCTAATCAATGTTTTTTTCCTTGGAAAAAAGTCATATATACAATATGTGATAATAAATATGTTATAAAAAATATTCACAATAAAATGAAAAAATCACAAACATAATGTTGCGAAAATGCAACGACGTTCTGTGACGAATTAAGACAAAGTAAAACCGATTACAGTTGCCAACTTAAGAGATTTATACCTTCTGTGATCCACCAGTATTTATTTTTAAAATATAATTCATTTGATCTTAAGTTATAGATAAAGGCAATATTATGAATCATTTGTAAATAATTGCGCATTTCAGTTCGTTAAAAATAAAATAGAGCAATTCAATACGAAATTAAAGAAAAACTAGTATGTTGTGTCCATCACAAAACTTTCTTCTACATTAACCACGTCAATTAAACCATGTAAATAATATAAGAAATTACATCAATTTAGCACCAATTCATATCAAAGTATATGTGAATTTAAAGTTTGATGAAAATTTGTGCATTAGTTCTTGAGATAGAGCTACAGCGGAAATTCTAAAAAATGTAGCATAGCAGAACCACCTGTTGAGCGATTTACACCAAAATATAAATAGCACTAAATGATATCAATGCATACCTGAATCTGAAGTTTGCTCACAAGAAAAGCATTAGTTCTTGAGATAGAGCTATTGCAGAAATCTCAAAAAAATACTGCATATCAGCGCAACCTGTTGAGAGATTTACAACAAAATGTACAAAACATCAATTCATGTCAAGGACGAACTGTATATGAAGTTTGATAAAAATCCGTGCGTTAGTTCTGGAGATTGAACTATTGTGGAAATCGTGAAAAACGCTGCATAGCATCGCCACCTGTGGAGCGATTTACACCAAAAACAATGCAGGACTGACTCATATCCAGGTATACCTGAATCTGAAGTTTTATGAAAATCCAAATATTAGTTCTTGAGATAGAGCTACTGCAGAAATCCCCAAAAATGCCGCATAACAGTATCAGCTTTTGAGCCTTTTATACCAAAATGAATAAAATGTCAATTCATATCAAGGGCTAACAGAGTCTGAAGTTTGGTGAAAATCCCTGCATTAATTCTGGAGATTGAGCAATTGTGGAAATCGTGAAAAACGCTGCATAAAAGCGGCACCTGTTGAGCGATTTACACCAAAAACTAATCAGCACTAATTTATATCAGGAACTAACTGATAATAAATTTTTATTAAATTCCATGCATTAGATCTTGAGATAGAGGTATATAGGCCCAATAGATAGGCCCAAAATATTTGTGTCACGTATATACAGACAGAGAGAGTCACAGACAGACATTTTGTAAAAACATGTTTTTTAGGAATCTCTGTCCCCTAAAACGTGTAAATTCATCGAAAATTTTCACGAATATAATAATTTCTTCTTGTAAAGATAGAAAAAAGTAAAAAATGATTTCGACGTCAGTTTATCCACGCATGTGGTAATCGGTTGCACGACACACGATGAATAAGCCTTACATTTATTTCACTGATTAATTTTTATTTTTCAATCTTACTGGTATATATAGCTTTATAATTTCATAAAATAAACACATCTTGGGTCACATTTTATTGTTTGTTGGTAAATGTCACTTTCCTTACCCAAATATTGCAGCTCAGTGCTGATTTCGTATCTGAATCAACAAAGATTAAATTACTTTTGTTAAAATAATGCAACAGAAAATGCAGGAAAAACTCCTTTATTTGAAATATTTACATTTATTCCGACTGATTTACTTCTCGCCAGGCCCGTGATAATTAGTTTTGTCCCGAATACAAGAATACGCGTCTCACACATAGTTGTAGGTTAAGTTATTAAAAAATATTTTTACAGAGATATTTTATGTATTTATATTTAACTATCGTATATTTTGAAATTAATTTAAAAATAAACAAAAAAATATATTAATGAACATTTTTATAACAGTTCTATGGTGGAGACTTTGAGCTAACGGGATATATAACGCTAATACATAGATGCGAAAATTTTGATATCCGTTCAGATTCTGACCCAAAGAAAACATGTTTAAAACGAGAAAGCATATTTAATAAAATATGTCTTCCTTCTAAAACGTGTTTATTAGATTTTATGTTAAAAAAAGTTCTTCATATTTTTTTCGTTTTAACCCTTTATCTGCTGACGGTAGTTATAAGAACCATTTAAATAACTTGTTATAAAATTTATTTAATACATCGATTAGTAGTAATACAGTTTAGAATGAGTCATAGATCTTGTCTTGTTCTTTTTCCAAAAGCATTATGCGTTACACAAAACAAAAATATTTTTAAAAGAAGGATTTCCTTTACCTTTTCATCTTTTCAGCTTTCTTGGTGTTGGGGGGTGGGGGGGGGCAATTTTTAAATTCGGAAATATTTCTACATTTCTATTGTAAGAACATTATATTTATACTAGGGGGCTCTGCCCCCTAAAAGCTACGCTCGCCAACCCCCGTTCAGACACTGTAGAATCTAAAAGCTCGCTAATCTGATCGGTTTTAAAAAGATTAGAGAATTATACTGAAAAAACCTGTAGCGATCTCCCTGTAAACGGGCTTCCATTCAAAACCAGTCGCTGTTAAGACATCCAATATTTGTTTTAATGTTTGGTTAAAGAAGATCAGTTAAACATTTGAAAAGAAGCTAAAATAAAACGAATTAAGTAAACAGAGTCTTTGTCTCTCGGTATTTTTAATAGCGTTATAAAACTATTGACATAATACAATTACTAAAATTTGCTGCTTTAACCCCTTCAAGGGCGGTCGTTCATTTTTGGACCACTTAATTCTAATTCTTAAATGCCACATTAGCATCAGAATATTTGGATGAAAATTTCCCTTTTATTAAGTAAATGAAAGTATATGGCGAGGAATTACAGATATCCCGACTCCGGGAGATGTTGTGGTTACAAAGGCTGGACAATTGATTTTAAAGGTTAAGTCAAAGAGTGATAGCGAAAAATTGAAGAATTTGCTTGTTGAATCGGAAATCAAGGACAAAATAAAAGTGGAGACTCCGCGTAGGAAATGAGAGAGATTATTGATTGTGGGTGTTGATTCTGTTGTTGATGAAAAGGAGGTTGTGAGATCGGTCAGATGTGCTTTGGAGGGATTGAGTGTGGATGCAAAAAATTCAGATAGGAATATTGAGGCTCCTGGAGATATTTTTGAGGTCGTTAGGAGGATTGTGACTAGAGCGGCCAGACATAACTGGCTATTGGACATGGATAAGGAAAGTTTTGATTATCTTTTCGCACGTCGTAGGATTTGTATAGACATGGAGAGGTACCGCATGGTTGAGTATATACCAATCGTGCGATGCTATAAATGTCAAGCTTTTGGTCATGTTACAAATAGATGTGCTGGGAATCTAAAATGTGTAAAATGTGCAGGAAAGCACAACATAAAGGATTGCACCGTGGACACAGTTACTTGCAGTAATTGCTTCTTTCAGGATGATGAAATTGATCATTCCCATCGTGCCGATAGCCCGAATTGTTCGTCTTTTAAGGCTTACAGGGATGGACTTTTAGCCAAACGATTGTGATAGTTGTTTCGGGCTCTTCGGCTGATGATTACGGATTAAATTTTGTCCAGATAAATCTTCATCACTGTGCGGACGCCACTGATGCTCTTATTAAATACGTATTTTCTTTTAACGTACATTTTGTACTTTGTCAAGATCCATATTTGGTTAACGGTTGTTTTGTTGGTCTTCCTCCTGACTGGGTTTACTTTATTTCTTTTGGTGGTACTGCAGCTATTATTTCAACTTTGTCAGGACATGCATGTGTGAAAAGTTTTGAGTCGAGAAATAGTATTTTTGTAAACTTGCAAACAGCAAAAGGTTTCATTATTATTGGTTCAGTGTACTCACCACCTTCTGGAAATTTTCAAGATGACATGGACCCATGGACTGACTTTTATCCAGATTTTTCCAGGCATGTGATTGGAGGAGACTTCAACGTCCCGCTTAAGATGATGGGATATACTTGCGACAGTGATAGGGCTGAGCCTCTTTTGGAGTTACTAATGTCTCACAGCCTATTTATTCTAAATGACCCAGAGGCACCTCATAGTTACGTTCAAGACGACCGAAAGGGCCGTCCAGATCTTACGCTGGGCGGTAACGAAATTGTACAGGTTTTGGATGGTTGGTCTGTAGATGATAGTGTCTTTTCATACAGTGATCATCGCTACATCAGGTTTCACCTTGTTCTTGATCCCTCATTTAAGACTTATACAAGATATAAAACAAAAAACAAGAGTTTATATAGCTTCAACAAAAGACTCTTGGAGTATCTTCCTCAGTTGATGAACACTTTACGTAGAGTTTTTAGTCCTGATGCACTAGAAGATTGGACGGCTAATTTTTATGACCTTTTGCATGAGATTATGAGTGCTTGTTTTAAAAGAGGTTCATTATCATATAAACCTACGGCAAAATGGTATACAGAAATTCTTAGGGTTGAAAGAAACAAAGTTAACGCCTTGTATAAGCGTTATAGGAAGAATTTGAATAGAGAAGATTACAAGGATAAATATCTGACTGCTAGAAGACAATACAAAAGTAATTTACGTCGTGCAAAACGACAGGGTTGGCTGTCATTCTGTGAACGCACTGATAATGCCTATGGGTCTCTATACAGACATGTCTCAGGTAAAACCCTGAAACATAACGATATGATCTTTACTACATTAGAAGAATCTTCTGTGTTTGACACATATGATAGCGTAGCACATAGTCTTATGTCTGGTCATTTTGACGTGGATTATCGACCTTCTGTCCCTTATGAGTACATTAGCTCATTCAATTATTCCTCATCACCTGATTTTATTCCATTTAAAGAAAAAGAACTCTTTCATGTACTGCGCCTTCAGGACATAAATAAAGCTCCAGGACCGGACGATATTGATGGAATAATTATTAAAAATTTGTGTAACAGATTTACAACTCTTATGTTGACGCTATTTAATACTTGTCTTTTACTTGGTCACTTCCCAAAATGTTGGAAACGAGGAATGATCATCTTTTTTCGAAAACGTAATAGGACAGCTGAAAAAATTAATTCGTATCGACCTATTACTCTTCTCCCTATGATGGGTAAGTTATATGAAAGACTTTTAAAACTTCGAGTTATTACGATGCTGGAGTCTTCTAATTATCTTGATGATGGACAACATGGCTTTCGTGAGGGACGGAGCACCTTGACAGCACTTTCTGCGTTAAAGAATATCATTGGAGAAACACTATCAGTATATAAATACTGTGCAATGATTTCTTTTGATATCAGTGGTGCCTTCGACGTTTTGGATTGGCGTATTGTGGCCGATATCATAAATATCTTACCTATTTTTAATTACATGAAGTCTACACTTAAAAATTACATGAGTCATAGGCTTATTTGTTTTAAATATACGCATGGATTAACATGGTTTCATGTATTCCGTGGGTGCCCGCAAGGGTCATGTCTTGGGCCGTTTATCTGGACACTAGTTGCTGACAGGATTTTAAAGAGTTGCAAGCAGAGAGGATTACTGATTATTTCTTATGCTGATGATAGCGTTATTATAGAGGGCGCAGATACGCGCTCTGCGCTAGAACATAAAATGAATACTAGTGTTCATCACTTTTCGGATATCTGTTCTATACATCATTTGCAAATTAGTGCAGAAAAGTCAGCTGCAATGCTGTTTGGGAGCCACACTCTTAGTAAAAGAAGACCAATTTTTAAACATAATGGCAAAAGTATCAGTGTAAAGGACAATATTCTTTATTTGGGATTTCTACTTGACAGCAATTTTCGCTGGATGGATCACCTTGATATGATTAGAACTAGGCTTAACGATTTCACGTGTAAAATGCGCCAAACCAGAATCCGTGACAGAGGTCTTCCTTCTATTTATCAAAAAATATGGTACAATACCGTCTTGAAGAAACGTATTTCATATGGGCATGAGATCTGGATGCCTGACTTAAATCAACATGGAATAACAAGATTACTCTCATGTCAACGTCTATGTCTGCTATCTGTCTTAAAGGCATATCGTACGATTTCTAATGACGCATTGTGTGTTTTGGTGGGTGCTCCACCACTTGACATAGAACTGAATTTGTCTTCTAAGCGTTATAATATCATTTATGGAAATGGTACAGTCTTGATTGACAATATGTGTTTTAAAGGTGAAGATTTTATGAATAAACTGAGGACATATAATTATCCTTACTTCTTTGAAAACTTAAATATAAAATTTGTAAAGCCAGTGGTTGATACAGTACCAGTGGTGAATCATCCGATACTGTATACTGACGGTTCTCGAATGATGAACAGTGTAGGAGCTGCATTTACGGTTTGGTATAGGGATTCTTTTATGCTAGACATGAGATTAAAATTACATGACTATAACTCTGTTTTTCAAGCAGAATTGGCTGCGATAGACGAGGCTATCAGTTGGTGCATCGACTCCCCGCATGATTCATTTCATCTTTATACTGACAGCTTGTCATCAATTTACGCTCTTCAGCGCTTATTTCCATCTAACGGTCAGCTTTTTAATATCTTCAACTCTTTGCGCCTGTTACATAATAAAGTCATATATATTGGCTGGATAAAATCGCATGTTGGAATATCAGGAAATGAAAGAGCGGACATGTTGGCAAAATCAGTTATTATAAATGATCTGTATGATAAAGTTATACGCATTCCTGCACCAACTTCTATTTTAAAGCGTCATTTTAAAACATTTCTACATGATCAATGGCAGGTTTCTTGGGAAAATTCGGAGAAGGGAAGAGATACTTATGCGATATTAAACAAGGTTAACGATTTATTTCTGTGTGAATCCGAGGTGATAGGTTATTTTCTTTCTTCACATGGAGCATTTCCACAGTATCTGTTTAAAATAGGAAAACGCCCAGATAACAGGTGTAACTGTGGTGATGTAGGAAATATACAACATTATTTGTTTGGACATTGTCCGTTAATGCCTTGTACATTTAAATTCAACAGGAATTGTACACTGAGATGGAACATTCGAAACGTTCTCATCACCCGTTCAAACTATGGAAGACTGTGTGCTATGTACAACGCACTTAATAGGGAATACTCATTTATTAAGTATAAATTTTGATAATTTTTACACTTGTAACTTTTTACTTCTATCATACTGTTAATACTCATCAGTGGCTCGCTACGGACATTACGTGGTTTTCTGACACTACATCAAAGGCTCAACATTGTGCCTTTTATAGTAACTGTCCTTTGTCTGACATTTTTGTTGGCAGCGATTTTCTCTTGAGGTCTGAACATTATGGTGATCTTTCTTCAAGTTAGTTTTTCTTATATAAAACTTTTATGAACATTTTTCTTTCGACCACTGAACTCATTTGAACATTAGTGAACAGTGAACTTTTATGAACATTTACACTTCATAATCTTGAACAAGGATCTAGAGTCTTAACTTTTGTTATACATTTAAGTCACTTCATTTTTGTTTTTATTTTTATTATTTTGATGAAAGCAACATCAATTGTTTTGTAAATTTACGATTTACTATGTAAGTTCGTCAGAATATGTGCCTTTTTCCCTGTTATTTTGGGTGCTTTCCGATGTCCGGCATCGGTGATTGTTGTGGGGATTTTCCACCGGAGCGTTACATCCTATGCCATTCTTTGGTTGGTGCTCCGGTCGGGTGATCAAGTAAATGAACTAAAGCATTTTTGTATTTCGAAATTTATTCGTAAATTCTGGTGCCATTCACTGATTTCAAGATTTTACGAATAGAAGTGAGTTGTTTGTGAAAGGGTTAAAAGCATATTAATATATTTATTATTTTAAAGTTCCATTTCCCTTTTAATATTCACGTGTAAATACAATTTTCAGGACATAGTTTTCAATATTTCCCTGCCTTTAACACGTACTCATTTAATAGTTATTTTAAAGTTTTTTTCTGTTTTTAATAGTCACGTGAAAATAAATTTTTAATCGTTAGGAAATATTATTCTTTGCGCTGTTTTTAAAATTGAAAACAATATCTATAACAATAGTCCAAGTCATGTGACTATCATCAACAGCTCCAGGCGGACCCCTTCGCTTTTTATATTCCAGGCGGCCATTTTGGTACTTTAATGTCAGCCGGCCACAGGTGTGATAAGTCGCCGATTATTATTCTATCCCCATTATGTCGAGTGATTTTTTTTTTACGACAATTTGGAGAAAACCTCGTTTACAAATACCTGTTACATATGTATTTTTAAATTATTTTCTGTTATTTTTAAAATGAAATAAGAATAAATAAAAAAAATAATTAATAACTATAGAACAAAACAATTTATAACATTTTTTGTAAATAAAAAGAAAATAAATTCAAATGAACATTTATTAATAAATAAGCAACAATAGCCATGTCATAAGCAACATGAGCAACATAAGCAAAAATACCATGTAGGCAAAATAGCGCCATTTTGGCGCCAATTAGGTACCTCGTTGCGTATATGACATCTATGTCTAATATTTTTCTTTTCGTTTTGTTTAAAAAAATGAATGAAGTAAAAGCCATTTATTTTAAAGGTTTCAATTTTAAAGAAAGTTTTGTATTAAATAAAATGATAATGAAATACAAATTGAATTCTGAATAAAAGTAACATGATGCATTTCTTAGCATACATTTAAGGGAGGCCAAACTCGCCGCCAAATTAATTTAAAATAACCTTTTCTAAAATATGAAAAACAAAAAATATCTGTTGTGATTAAAATTTGAGTTGCCATCATTAGAAAAAAAGTATTTAAAATTAGAAAAAAATTAATATTTCGAAAACTAATTCTAATTTAAAAATTCCAATACCAGTCTTGAGATCTGTGGATCAATACGGATTTTTGGTGTTAATTTCATCGCAAATTATTCCTTATTTTAGGAGAAATCGCCGTGAAACGTAATTAGTTGTTTAATCAGTCGTTTCATAGAATCGTTACATAAATTCGTTTCAATTCGATTCATTAGGATTTTATATATATAGGGTAGATTTCCTAATTCTACAAAATACTAAGAAAAATATTTAAAATAAAAGATTTGAGTGGGTTTATAAATAGTACACAAAATCCCTATAAATTCAAATTTAATGAATCCTTTTAAATTTTTCAATCCTTCTAAAATCCTTCTAAAATTTGTTAATTGATTATTTAAATCTTCTAATGTTGAAGTTTCAAAAATTAACGAAAATGCTTTAGTAGATAAAATTTTCATAAATTCATAATTTAGGACATAAAGACTTAAAACATATTTGAACTAAATCCGATTCCTAAAAAATAGGTAAATGCTTGCATCTATGCTAATAGGACCCATGGATTTTCTCATAAAATGAATAAGTTAATACTACAGACTTTTGTCAAAACTAGCGTTACACAAGCACGTGTAGTGAACTTTTTTCCCATGAGTAGGTTGCAAAGAAATAAGCAAACATCACAAATCCTAACTTTCTCTTGATGTTTAATAAATATTTATTTCTGTAAAAACATAATTTTGTTTTTAACAGTACTACGTATGTTTTTTAATCAAATCTATTCATCTCTAAACTTTATTTTGTGTTAGTGTTAAATAGTAAATGTACTATAAGCCTAAATTCAGTTAAAAATGGAATGAGGACTATAGAGACATTTCAGATTTCGGGACTCGAAAATGACTATATATATAAGTGTCATATTATAATACATAATATTTGTGTTAAATGACTCATTCTGTGTTCAAAAAACTTAATCTACCTTATACACATTATACCTTCTAAGCTAATAGAATTTTTTTAATAAGCTTGTACTTACGCTCTAAAATTTAATATTAAAATGCACGCAATATGCTAATCAGCGTACATACAAATTAATTGGATATTAAAACATAAAACACATATTTAAATGACCAGATCTTTTAAACATTGTCTATAAAGTGATCAACTGGGTGTTGGCCTTAGTTTGGAGAGCTCTGTAGACACTTGACATAGAATGCTTTGGGGCCTATAGAAACTAAGGCTTTCGCCTCGCATGATCCTTATTATACACAGAAACAACAACAAGCCGCAATAATTCTTGTTATTATCTTTTTCCATCACATATTTATAAAATTACAAATGAACTGGCACAATTACAACTATGTCTTACCCGCGGATTTAGACCCGGGCCCTCGTTGTGGCAGAAGCTTTCGCTGCCAACCACTCCGCTAGGAGACACCGTAAACACTTCGCCGAGTCAGTTGCTTGAATGAAAAACATTGCAACGAAATGTGAAGTTTATAATTTTTTGCAGCAATGTTTCTTATTCGATTGAAGTGATTCGGTAAAGTGGCTACAGAAAGCTCGAAACGAAGGTCAACACCCCAGTTCATCACTTTATAGATAAAGGTGGAAGCGTCGGATATTTTAAGTATGTCTTTTATGTTTTAATATCGATTTGATATGTATGTGCGTTGCTTAGCATCTAGTGTGTATTTCAATATTAATACCATTTTTTCAAAAAAAAAAAAAACTTTCAATAAAAGCATGACAATATAACAAAGACCTCAATTGATTTTTACTTTAGTACATTTTACAAAATTAGAAAGTAAATTTAATTTTTAAAGTGATATTTTGTCATGTACTTTATAAAAGAGGTGATATAATTCTTAAATTTTCATATTTTGAAGATATGGATAGAATTTCACTAGACACCGAAGTCGGGGTGAATGGAAAAAAATCCCTTTAGAAATGTTTCTATATCTTTTTCAATAGTTTAGCTATGTCGATATTTTAAAAATCTATTTATAGAAAATATTTTAAAGTAATTGTCTATTAAAACAACTTATAGTAATTATGCAATACACATCTTCAATGTAAAATATAAAACATAAAATATAGATCATTAACCGCAAGTCTTCCCTATGAAGTTGCATTAAATGCATGATAATTTTTTTAGATTTGAAGGATACCAAATTTATTATTTCACTTTAATAAGTCAATTCTACAAATTAATATTATTTTAAAAGAGCTGGACATTTACACCATGTAAAGTTACATATAAACGTGGAAATAAAAATCCCGAGTTTACTAAACGGTGTATAAAAGGCCGCAAAATCTGAAAACTAAACAAACATTAAAATAAAGTTAATATATTCAACGTTTCGGTCATCGCCTATGACCTTCCTCAGGAAAACGTTGTCGTAATGCTTCTAAAAACAGAGCAAAACCGCCTTGAATGTAAAAGGTTCGATATTTTTCGAGTCAAATATCGCTTCAATAATTGCTTAAAGTTCTTCATTATAATAAAAAAAAAAAAAAAAAAAAAAAAAAAAAAAAAAAAAAAAAAAAAAAAAAAAGGTAGAAATTAATTTTCCCTAGTAACAGAAATTCTAAGATATTATTTATAACTGCTGGGGTAGCTGTATCTTACATAGTTCATTTAACCCAGATACATGTCTCAGTTAGCCTGTTCTGGAAAAATGTATGGCATAACTGGAACATCAGCCCCACATTTGAAACATGAAGTAAATATGTATAAATAGCTAATAATATTAAACTGTTGTGCTTTATCACGTAAGCAGCGTACGTCTAACGTACTTAACTAATACCTTAACTTGTTTCATAAATATTCAGATCTTCGTAGAATATCTGTTGCACTCATATACAAAAATGCATGAATACAAAATTTATTACGCTTATTATATTAAATTTTGTAATACTAAAATAATATGATACCATCATAAATATGATGTAATCACCATGTCGACCTAGAATAATTACCTATCATGGGGTATCATTGAATTAATTACATATGAAAATATTTAATTGTATGAAGAAAACCTTTATTAATGTCTTTATAAGTGTTCGTTCGATTTTCACAAAATTTGAAAATGATTCGACAAAATTCTGCAACGATTATATATACATCAAATTAAAAACCATTCGTTTGATAGTTTTTGCGCTGTTATGTGAGGACAGACGGACAGACAGACGGACGCACCAGGTGACGACTAAATGTGCGACGTTTTAATATAATTACGAGCGCATCTAAAAAGTATGTAGTGACGAGAGAAAGACCTTTAAATCTTTTTAAATAAATATTTCTAAATTATATCATGTTTGATAAATGTATTCAACATGTATAACTGACTTTAGTTATTTATAACATTATTTAAAAATTCATTAAACTTTTAAATTTCGCATTTATTAAACTTTTAAATTAAACTTTTAAATTTCGCAAATTTGCTTAACTTTAATTATCAATATACTCATATTGTCTTTCTAGACACAAACAACATGTTCGTTTGAACTTGAATCTTATTTCATAATCTGCAGGGAAATATCCCAGTCCATCTTACACTCTTTAGAATTTGTTGATAAACAGTATATTATTAACTTATCCTTATGCAATTCATTCTTTCTCAAATATCAAAGGTAATCTTTCGTATTCCTCTCAGAAACAAATACTGTTTGTTTAATTGTCTAAGTATTACGAGAGATATTAAATTTTAATATCCCTAGTTATTACGTTTCTGAAGAGATTTTCACAATTATTAAAATGTGGAGCTAATCTGGTATCTCTCTGTTGTGGCTTATTCAACTACAATTATTTTGGATGTAATTAGAAAATATTAATGCTTATGATTTAATTATTTAATTCGTTTTAAATCACTTAACGTAAATATTACATAATATAATTATATATTGGTAAATATAAAGAAATATATATTATAATCTAAGCGACACTTTACTTTATTGTACTTTGTATTTTGTATTTTACTTTATTGATTATCTTTTTAAGCTATTTAAACGATTTATTCATTACTTAAGAGGAGTCGGGACACATTTTAAAACAATTTTTATTTATTGAGTTAAAATTTTGAATTTTCTTGTCATGGTTAACATAACATTTGTAAAGAAAATCACATGATAAATCTTCTCGTATTTAAAAAATAATAAAATTTATAATTTATAATTTATTAAAAAAGAGGGGTAATTTAAAATCCTTGTAACTCTAAATATTATTTGTAGAATTTATTTTTTTTAAATAGACAGAAATATATAAGTTTTAATTTTGATTCGGCATGTTTAACAATATTAATTTAAATAACAATTAAAAATATTTGAACTAAAAAAAATGCTGTTACTTAAAAAAATAATCATATTTGAAAAAATATTTTTTTTCAAATTTTCTGAATCAAAATTAAAGTAAAACAACTGAAAAAGACATGTTCCAACTTTGAATCATTTATCTTTAACGGTTCTTAACAATTTAAAAACGAGAATTGGTGAAAAAAAACCCATCATGAAGAAAAACACATTTTCACAAGAAGTAATTTCCATGAAAACCATTGCCTGAAACCTAGATCTTGAAAACAAATCAACAGGAAATAAATTAATCTTTCCTGTTCTAATTAAGACAAGAACAGAATTTAAATGACATTTTTTAAGCAGACGGAAACAGAGAATTTTTTAATACAATATTTTTTTTTTGGACAAATTATACGATTTTTGTGTCCCGGACCCTCTTAAAATCATTGCCGTCGTCTTATGCAGTGTTATAAATTTTATTTAAATAAAATTGAATTTTCCAGCAGATGTGCCTTCAAATTTTACTATTTGAAATTTACATGAATATACGCAATATAAAAAATAATACATGAGACATATTTACATACATGTATGTTCTATATGCTACAAACAAAAAGAAAAGAAATATTAATATATCTAAATAACTTAAGTGTTGTCTGTATTTTATTATTATTTTCACCATCATATTTCTCTCTTTCATTTTGTTGCTTTTGTAAATAATTTCTTTTTATTTCATTTTGATTGGTATCATCAATCAATTATAAATATTTATAATTGTTGATATACTGAGGTCTCCTGTTAGATTTTATTTGCTAATAAGTTTTACATAAGTTATTTTTTAGGGTTCCGTAGTTAAAAAGTAAAAACGGAACCATTATAAGATCACTCCTGTGTCTGTCTGTCACAGCCATTTTACTCGTAAACTACAGAACGTGGAAAGTTCAAATTCGGGGAAGTCATAAAGACTATTTCCCACATATTTTCAGATTATTAAACATTTATAAATATATTTAATAAAAATGTAGAGGGACAAATTAATTGACTCGAACAAAAAATCTTTTCTTTTGTATCGTGTGAAGTATCCTGTGAAAGCTTTCGTAACTCTGAATTCAACAATACATTTCTTTTGATTTTAGGTAATACATTTTCAAAAATATCATCGAAAATGTAGCGGAAAAATATGTCCCCCCCCCCCATCTAATTCCGAATCTATTGAAACTAAGATTATGAAAAAAATAGTGGCAGTGGACATTAATTTAAACCTTACAGGAAAATTCTAGCGATTACCCTAGGTCACATAGTTTTTGAGAAAATCGCATTTTTCCGTTACACACAAATTTCGATTTACGGGCATTCAGCAAAGGTGTTGAGCAGCGCTCGAGATACCTATCGTAGCAGAAGTATAAAAGCATTGTTGATCATGATTTTCAAAAAAAAAAATGGTCAGTAATTAGTCGAGATATTAACCCTTAAAGACATGGACGTTTTGGACATACATAATGACAGGGGTGGCATACTCTATGTACCATCGGCTTTTAAAGCCTATTTAACAACTTTTAATGATATATATATGTAATGAAAGAGCCAGTAACAGTATAAAAGTAATAAACGTCAAATCGTTAAAAACAGACTAATTCAACGGGTCTCAGGACTCTTAAAGCTTCAAAAAAATGTAATTTTAATTTTTTTAGATGCTAATATTCTATCTTTTCTGAATATTTTTATATAATTGTTTCCTTCAAATTCCCAAAAAAACAGAAGTTATGGCTTTTAGAATTATACCCTCTCAATAGCTGAAGCGGCATTTTCGAAACTTTTAAGTCATTTTTCTTCAAATGACTTTTTTGGGCATAACGCGCAAGATATCTCAAAAACTTTTGAATATTTTTTCATGAAATTTTCAAAACATGCGTTTCATGTTCATCTGTATAAACTGAACCTAAAATTTCCTTTCTATTGCTCAAAAAAATATTTATTAAGTGATTATGTTGCTGAAATTTTCCAAATTTTGTATTAGCTAAATACAATTTTGTATTAAAAATCTGAAAATGCTTTAAATGCACATTTAATTAGGTTCAGGGTAATTATTATAATCTAAAGTATAACTAGACATCATTTTTTTTCTACTTGCTATATTTATTTTCTAATCGTGCGCGTAACCTGTTATACCAATTTTCTGCTTGTCAAATATCTGACTCTTTGGAGCCGTGAAAAGTTCTGCATAGCAGTGAAACCTCTCGGACAATTTACACCAAAAACGTATTAGGATCATTATATATCAGACACTAACTGAATCTAAAGTTTGATGAAAATTCATGCATTAGTTCTTCAGATACAGCTATTGCAGAAATCGTGCAAATTGCAGCATAGTAGCACCAACTGTTGGGCGATTTACGCCATAACTAAACAGCACTAATTGAATCTGAAGTTTTCTGAAAATCCGTGCTTTAATTCTTGAAATATAGCTATTGTGGAAATCATGAATAATGCAGCATAACTGCGCCAGCTACTGAGTGATTTATACCATAAAGTAATCAGCACCAGATTATATCAGGGACTAACTGAATTTAAAGTTTTATTAAATTCCGTTCAATAGTTCTTAAGATACAGCGCTCACAAAATTTGTGTCACACATAGATAGACATTTTGTAAAAACATGTTTTTCATGATCTCTGTCGCCTAAAATGTATAATAAATCCGTCGAAAACCGGAATTCGAAAATTTTCACGAATCCAAAACTTTCTTCTTGTAAAGATAGAAGAAAGTAAAAGTGAGTTATACAGAATAGCTATATTTGATATTATTTAGATTCTATATCTCTTTGAACTTTCATGGTATATTCATTTACATTTTTCTAGCATATACTGTTATACCCAACTCTACTTTGTATAGTTTTTTACAAAGTCTAAGTATTATTTTAGCAACTGTTTTTTTTTTAATTCAATTACTAATTCCTATATTTATTGTACGAAACCCTCTGTGCGCGAATAATACTCGCACTTCACCGTTTATTTATTATGAAAATTAATGTGTAATATTATTACTTGGAAACTTCAAATTAGAGATTCGGTTGCTACTGCTATACGAACTTCTGTGAAAATTTTTGATGCAAAGTTATTATATATCAGATGAGATTTTTGTTGAAGGACGTTAAGTTATTTTATTATTTACAGTATTTTTAATAAATATTTCTTGTTTATTATCACATTTTTAAATGTTTGCATGGCTATTTAAACTAATAAACATTAAACGTATGCCTCTCTAGCCGAATCATTTAAATTTACATATTTTTACTCACATAGAGGTGATTGAAGATATGTTCTCGTTTTGATATCTGGCCAACAACTATACTACCTTTGCCTTTAACACTTTAAGACCCGGTGTATTTGTAAACAATGCTAGTCATGCCTGTAGAAAGTAAAACATGGACTGCTACCGCTACCTGTTGATACAAAATGTTACACTGTTAAAACTTTTGCAGCATTCTGGCAGGTCATTCGACCGTTTTTTGAAAAAACGGTTTCATAACCATAATTTAACTATATTCTGACCATAAAATGGCCAATAATATGGTCAGAATAGAGTTAAAATTACGGTTGTGTAACCGTTTTCGGAAAAAACGGTCAAATGACCTGCTAGAATGCTGCAAATTTTTAACAGTGTACTTTACTCTACCTGCAAAGCAGAACGATCGTCCGATTCGAGTTTTTATTATAAACGACTCAGAAACAAACAATTAAATGAATGTCCAACCCGCACGATTGTGCGTTTTTCGGCTTAAAGGGATAAAACTCTTCTTTACAGTATTAAATTGCTGATTCACACCTTTCTTTGTGACGACGCTAAGTACCTCAATTAGATGATCTCGTGGGAATATATTATATACAGATATTGCCCAGGTTGCATATTACTATGCTGCCAGCCATTCCAACATACGAGCATCCTGTGCGCGAATGACCTCATACGCACTTAGTAAAGCTTAACAAAATGAAAAGCATATCTCATGGCTGCTATCAAAACCATTGAAAAACTAGTTGGATGTGGCAATCCCAAATCTTTCTTCTATCTCATCCATATTAATACGTAAAAATTCGCTGCACACCGTCAAAATTAAATGACAATCTGTGCCCATCATGAGGATTCTAAAGATATGAAATTCCTTGCTTTAGTTCTTGAGATATAATTATCGCTGAAATCATGTAAATCCAGCAAAATGCAGCATAGCAGCGCCACCTATGGGGTAATTTACAACAAAACCTTATCAGAAACAACTTATGTCAGTGTCTAATTGCATCTGAAATTTGGAGAAAATCCGTGAATTATTTTTGAGATAGAGCTGTTGCGAAAATCGGGAAAAATCCAGAATAGCAGCGCCATTTGCTGAGCCATTTACACCAAAACCTTATCAGCCGCAATATTAATCAAGGTATACTTGAATCGGAAGTTTGATGAAAATCCGCACATTAGTTTTTGAGATAGAGTAATCGCGGAAATCGTGCAAAATGCAGCACAACAAAACTACCTATTAGGCGACTTACACCAACACGTAATCAACATTAATTTATATCGATGTCTAATTGAATCTGAAGCAAAATCTGTGCATTATGTCTTAAAATAGAGTCATTGTGGAAATCGTGTAAATCCTGCAAAATGTAGCATAGCAGCACCACCTGCGGGGCGATTTACACCAAAAAGTATTCCGCACCAGTTTATATCAGGGACTAACTGAGTCTAATGTTTTATTACATTCCGTTTATTAGTTCTTAAGATAGAGCGCCCAAAAACTTTTTGTCACATATATACGGGCGGCACAGATGTCATATACGCCCCATCTTGGCGCGATTTTTTTCCGACGCCAATTTGGCGAAAGCTTCAACAGCACAAACAGCAACATCTGGGTTACCATATCAAGTAAAATAACGACACTTTGGCGCCAATTAAGTACACGTTACGTATATGATATTGGCGTTAGAAAATAATCACGCCAATATGGGGCGTATATGAAATCTGTGCCATACGGGCATACAGTCACAGACTCACGGACAGACATTTTGTAAAAAACATGTTTTTTGGGTTGTCTGACCCCTAAAACGTGTAAATCTATCGAAAACCGAAATTCGAAAAATTTCACGAATTCGATACTTTCTTCTTGTAAATAATACTACCTACTGAATTAATACCTACTGAGATGAATAAACAAAACAAGGAAAAATATTAAAAAAGCACCTTTTTGCGTTATTTTCATTTTATTATTACAGTCTTAAAAAAAGCATCCACCAACAACGTCTTAAGGCGATTTATCTTTAAAAAAATAAGAAACTTTTTAAAAATTTCAAAATAACAAATCTTAAAAAATATGTCCTCAAAAAGAAAAAAAAAAGGATCCTCTTCAAAAAACAAAACAAGACCAAAAAAAAAAAAAAACTTTTTCGCAACTTTTTACATCGTTAAGAAAATTTATGATAAAAAATGTCTTTAAAACACACTGCTCAAAACAATTAAAGGATATTTGAAGTTTTATATAAAATAAAGATATAAACGAAATTTTTTTTGCCGGAAATAGAAGAAGAGAATCACAAATGTAAATTTTTCTGGTTTTCAAACTGCGGAGTATGCAAATTTTGAGTTCGACGTCAAAAACGTCGCTTCAGCGGCAGCGAATGAAATTTGACTTTCAACTGGATAAAAGAGAATGAAGACAAAGGTGATCGGCATTCAGTGATTGCTTTGTTTCGATGAGTACGATGTCTCAGCGAAGTCATTTGACAGATTCAGAAGCTTTGAGAATTGTTGGTAGGTTAGAAGGGGGCCAAACTCAAGCCGAAGTAGCGCAAGCCATTGGAGTGTCACAAAGTGTCATTTCCAGGATCTGGAACCGTTTTTTGGAGAGTGGATGTGCAGGCCGAAGACCAGGGCAAGGTCGTAGACGGGCAACAACGCCCAATGAAGATCGGTATTTAGCGTTAACAGCTCGGAGACACCGAAACATGAACGCTACTCTTCTCCAACAACACCTTCGCTCGGCTACAGGCACCACGATTTCAACTCAGACTGTCCGAAACCGGCTCCATGCTGTAGGTCTGTATGCTCGCCGACCGATGGTATGTGTTAGATCAACATCAACGCATCGTCGCGACCGCAGGGAGTGGGCAACCGAACATGTCAACTGGAGGAGAAATGAATGGAGCAATATTCTGTTTTCTGACGAGTCCCGTTTTTCTGTGCATCCGGATAATAGGCGTATTTTCATCTGGAGGGACCGTGGCAGTAGGAATAATCCTGCGTTCGTGCACGAAAGTGTCAGATTTGGCGGTGGAGGAGTGTTGGTGTACGGTGGCATTTCCATTGACGGGCGCACTGACCTCTACATCATTTGAGATGGAGCTCTGACTGGTCGCCGATATAGGGATGAGATCCTTAGACCTATTGTAGTCCCTTGCGCTGCAGCAATCGGAGATAACTTCATTTTAATGACGATAACTGCAGGCCACATCGTGCAAACCTGGTGGAGGATTTCCTTTTCGAGGAAGGAATCGTTCGAATGGAATGGCCAGCGTGTTCTCCAGACATGAATCCAATCGAGCACGTTTGGGACGCTCTAGAAAGACGAGTTTCTGGCCGCCAACAACCCCCACAAACTCTCCAAGAACTGGAAAGAGCTCTTCTGGAAGAGTGGGGCAGAATACCCCAACTCGTCATTAATAACCTCATTGAGTCCATGCCTCAAAGGTGTTCAACGTTGCTGGCCGCCCGTGGAAACCATACCCCCTACTGAAAATGATTTTCTTTGAAGAAAACACCTTTTCTTATTCTTTTTTTCTCATATGCACAAATTGTGTTTTTTTCCTTTAGTACACAAATGCGCAATAAAATGAATTTTTTTTCTGCCAATCATGTGTAATTTATTCTCATATAACCTACTATGTCTGTCGACCATGTATCAATCAGCTAAACAGTTTACCAGATACGAAATCCACCTAAAACTGCAATATCCTTTAATTGTTTTGAGCAGTGTATATCATTATCATTTGTCTTTTCTAAAAAAAAAAATTTAAAAAAAAAAAAAAGTTGTTACAAAAAATGATTGTTGTCATCTGTAATCTTTTTTATAATATATTGACAATTAATGTCATTAAATAAGTTTAAAGAAATAATAACAATAAAGAAGAGAAAAGTAGTAAAAAAAATTGTCCATTGTGAAACTGGAACAGTTCGCAAATTTCCGTTTGGCAAAAGTAGTTTTAAATAGTCTGAAAAAATAATACGTGAAGTCTTGATTTTTTTATGCATAGGCACATAAGGAAAAGTTATACACAGTCCTGGTACTGTACAGAAAAATAACCACAAAAAGAAAGAACTTATATCTTGTGAAGTTCGAGGAAAAATGTTGCACACATAAAACATATCTGTGCATATATCTCAAATGAAGGCACACAGGCAAAAATAAATATATAGTTTCATCTTGAGGATAATTGCACATGAAAATGCACTTGAAAACATAACTGAAGAAAGCTGTAGATGTTCTCTATTCATGGAAACACTAAATCACTGTGAAGTCAAAAACAATTTATTACTTCCAGAAAGAACTAATACTGTAAAAATTTACTATAGGCACACACCTGAAGAAGACAAAAATAAACACAATATACGCTGCACATTATTTCAAACATTTCGTTGAAAGACGATGAAGCATAGGTTCTGTTAAAAGAAAATTTCACTTGTAATACAGCTCCAAGACAAAAGGTAGAATAATTAATTTCATTTGTATTTGGATTTGCATTTAGCTTTATTTGAGTGCAGTGCAATTGAAAAAGAACAATGGTTGATGTTTGAATACAGTTGCATGTTATTTAGTAAATTTTGAGTGAAAATTGTATTGTTATAAAATTATTTTCATTATTCATTATATTAGAATACTAAAATAGGTGGTTTAGAAAATTAGAATACTTATGAATTTTCATGATTGGTTCAGAAAGTTGCATAAATTAAGCATAAAATTTGCTTTTGCGTGACTTCTTAAGTTATAAAAACGCTTTGCATCATAATTGTATCATTTTGTGTGAAACATGGGTCATTCGTCTGTCATAACGGAGTTTTTTTATTATTGTTTTATTGATTTGCAAAAAGAAGGACGTAATCAGTAACACATCGCCAATTACATAAAAACTTCTCAACCAAGTGTTAGTACAGCAATAAAGCAGTATTTTAACGAAGGACATTTTGAAAACAAGCATCTGATTAGCGGCCGAATGCCAAAAACGTCTCAGAGAGATGATAGAAAGCTAAAGAGTATTGGTAAAAAAACGTTTTCGAAGTATATTTACATCGAAATTGTGATAGAAATAGCGAAATGGATTAGTGATGTTTGCATCGAAAATGGAAAGAACACAGTTTTTGTGTTAGTAAATCTACAACACTAAGAAATCTCAATAAACTGGGATTTCAATCTCGTGTACCAAAGATAATGGACAGAATGACTATTAAACACAAAAGAAAGAGAGTAAAATGGTGCAAAAAAGGGCTTTTCTGGGGTCTGGATGGTTGGGAAAATGTATTGCTTAGTGATGAGAGTGTGTTTTACGTAACATATGATGATCAAATTGTTCGTGCATGGCAGATGAAGCAAGAAGCATATCACAAGGACTGCATAAAACGATCAGTGAATTTTGTAGTCATTGTAATGGTATGGAATTGCATACTGCAAAAGATCCTGGTAGGCTATGTATCGTTAACGATAGGATTAATTCATACATCAAGAACTCCTTGAGCATTTCATGATAGCATCATCGGAAGATGTATGTGGTAAGAAGTTTATTTTTTCCAACATGATTTAGCACCTTCATACAGGACAGTGTCCACCAAGAACTGACTTAGCCAAAACCAAATTAAATTATATCCCTGGCCAGCTAATTCGTCGGATTTACATCCAATGGAGAATTTGTGAGGAATAATGAAGAAAAGACTGCAAGATATTGTGCCTCAAAACAAAGTTGATCTTCTTGTCAGCATAAAGTCAACATGGTCCTGTGTGAGCAGAAAACAGGGCGAACTACTTGTAGCTAGCTTGGCAAAGAGAATTCGTGCTGTTATAAAATGTAAAGGTGATCCTACAAAATATTAAAGAAGAACTATTTTTCATTTTTTTTTATACATGTATTATTTACAATGCATTATTCTACTATTTTGGACCAGGTAAATGGTTATTCTAATATTTGATTTTTTTCCAAGTGTGAATATTTATTTAAATTTTTGTATTATTTGCTTTAATTTTTATGCTAATAGATTCTCCAAACTATGTAGATTCTTACAATATTAGGTTTTATCTTACATACATTTTGTAAAAGCGATACATGAAAAAACCTTTCTTTTACAATTCCTTATGTTCTATTATTTTAATTTTTTCACTCGGAGCTGTATATATATATATATATATATATATATATATATATATATCCCTGGCCAGCATCTGGCTCTGCACCTGGCCCAGCATCTGGCCCAGCACCTGGCCCATATCTATCTATCTATCTATCTATCTATCTATATACATATATATATAGATAGATAGATAGATATATTGCTTATATCAAGAAAATACTTGGTAAAAATCACATTACAAAAAAAAAAAGTCTAATTTTTGTCCTTAATTTTTCCAAGTCTAACCGTCTTGAAAAATTCAAGAAGGTTAAACTCTCTTTATTTAAACTTAAAAATCAATGTAACATCATTTTCCTCATTTTCCTCATGCAAGTTGACTGAAACGTCAATTTTAAATATTTTAATTTGATTTTAATGTTTGCCTAGTTTTTAACTATTCAATATTGTCTATACAATATTTAGTAACATTGTGATTTGTTTTGTATTCAGGATAAAATTTCACAGTAACTTTTTCTTCATGGTGTTATTGTCCAACTTATGTTTATTATTACAATCTAATAGTAAATCTAATAGTACATACATATATACATATCATCATCATCATCATCATCATCAACCGTTTTCAATCCACTGCTGGATGTAGGTCTCCCCCAGATTTTTCCAATGTTTTCTGTCTAGTGCTTTAGTCATCCAATTTACACCGGCTACTTTTTTTTTTATTTCATCACTCCATCTTACTTGAGGTCGTCTTCTTGGCCGTTTTACATCTCTGGGATACAATTATAGGGTGTTTGTGCTCCATCTATTGTCTTGTCTTCTTGCAATGTGCCCTGCCCATTTCCATTTTAGCCGTTTAATTCTTTCAATGATGTCAAAAACTTTCGTCTGACTTCTTATCCAGGTTATTCTTTTTCTGTCTCTTGAAGTTATACCTAGCATACATCTTTCCATGCTTCTCTGTGCTGTTTGTAATCTTTGTACCATCCGTTTTGTTATCGTCCATGTTTCTGCTCCATAAGTTAGCACAGGCAAAACACATTGGTTAAATACCTTTCTTAAAACAAGGAGGCATGCTACTCTTCAGAATAATATTGTTCTTCCCAAAAGCACTCCATCCATTTCTTATTCTTCTACTGATTTCATTCATGATACTATTATCCTATATTTCCTGCCCAAGGTACACATAACTTTACACTTCTTTAATTTCAGTGTTGTTGTAGCCAATTTTCTTTTCTGGTGCAAATGAGTTGAATATCACCTTAGTCTTTTCCAAGTTTATTTTTAATCCCATATTAATGCTAGCTTCTGACAAATGTTTTAGCATGTTTTCCAATTCTTCAGGACTGTTGCTGAAAATTAAAATGTTGTCAGCGAATCGCAGATGGCTTAAATATTCCCCATTTATTGTAATCCCTTTGTTTTCTCAATACAGCTTCTTGAAAATATTTTCTGAGACAGCCGTAAAAAGCTTAGGCGAAATGGTGTCTCCTTGCCTTACCCCTCTCCCAAGCTTGATCTTTGCTTTTCTTTTGTCCAAGCGGATATATATATATATATAATTTTATTTTTCATGTTCTAAGTTTACTTGCAATCCACTTTACGAAATTAGCAAGTATATGAAATATGCATTTTGAAATGTTGGCACGGTAGATGAATTTCAACTGATTTTTTCAAACATACTCATAAACTTCAGAAGCCAAAATTATTCAAAATCAACAGCAGATTTTATTGTACATGCACTAATAATGCTTATTAATCATACACACATGTATATGCATGTATATTTCAATATGAAAAGTACTGTAATTGTCTAATGAATTTGATAAAATATTTTTAATAATCCAAAAATCAAATATTTTAATATTACATTAAGTTTTAAGGAAACCATGTATGTTTACATAGTATAAAATAATATTTATTACAATCTCGAACAGGCTAATGTATTTCCCAGGGACAAATATCTAGTAACGACTAATAGCATTTCACTGCAACTCAAAATGTGTCAATTAGTTAAAATGTACTTTAAATGCTTAACAAACGTTTTTCATATACACATTTTAGGTATAATATTTAATGAATTCTAAGCAGAAAACAAAATTAAGTAAAAATGGGACTTCCTTAGAAAGTTTTCGTAAATATACTGGAACTTCCAAAAGGAACCAGACACACCACACACGGACTTAATGTAACAAATATGCAATATCCTGACTTTTTTTTTTTTGCCATAAGGAGGTACAAATGTTAGACTATAGAAGTAGCGGACAATAATAACATAAAATCTTTTATTTTTAATGTTCTGATATTGTAAATCGTTCCTGTAGTGTTTTGGTCATAAGACAGATATGCTTTTTGATCCAAAAAATATAACTTAGAGGGATCAGACTTATTATAAAAATGTAAATTGTTTTTAGTTTTCTAATTAATTTTTTTTCTGTTATTAAAAAAAAAAAAAAAAAAAAAAGTTTGCCTTTTTTTGTGTTGCGTGAAATGCAACTACACTGTAAAAAAAAAAAATAACCAGTTTTCCTGTAGGAATCGAAAAAATAGTTGCCCTTATCGTACTGGGAAAATTTCCGACCCAGCTTGGAATAAAATCCGTAATATACCGTTTTATTGACCATTTCCTTTTTTTACGGATTTTATTCCGAGCTGGGTCGGAAAATTTTACGGTACGATAAGGCAACTATTTTTCAGATTGCTACAGGAAAACTGGTCAATTTTTTTTACAGTGTAGTTTATGGTCTACCATTCCTTAAATGGGCTCTAGTTAACGTCTAATAAACGTTAATTGGGCGATTCTCAAAAGGTAGGCACTGGACACACGTCATAACTTTAAGCCTTTCAAAAATAACTTTAATTATCATTGACTTTAATTTTTTTTACACTGAGTTTTTAATTCTATTAAGAGACATAAAATGACAATATTTATTGTAAAAGCTTTGTATAAATATGTTAACATTTTATTATTTTATGCTAAAGAAGCCAATTTTGGATATTCATAACGTTAAATGCTCCAATGCACCACCAAGAAAAAGAGTTTTAACTTACTTCCAGGTGGTTCTAATGGTAAACAACGAATGCATAAAGGAAACGGATGATTTTTTAATAATTTCGTTAAGAGATGACAGGTTGATTTATTGCTTTTTTGAAGATATAAGGACTTTTTCTGCAAACAAGTTTTCTGTATTTTGTTATGTCCAAAAGTAACGTACGCCACAAAGCTATCATTTCCACGGAAAATACATCAAATAAGTACTTTCAGCTCTTTTATCTAACTTTAAAATCATTTAAAAAAAAATAATTATTTCTATGTGTTTTTATAAGACTTTTTTGCAATAAATGCACTTTTATCAAATAAGAAAGTGGAATGTCCGAATCGGGTAATGTTGGAAACGCCGATATTATTTTTGGTAAATTTATTTTTAACACGTTCACACCAGCGCGGTGGGTCACACTCGACTGTCTCTGAGTTGTCAAGTCTCCGGCTTCTTGCACACCACTATTATTTTAGAGAAAATGTTCTTCCTTTAAATCGCCCAATTGTTCTAATTAAATAAACAACATTTTCTGTATTAAAATACTGGTATCCAAAAAGCCGGAGACTTGGCAGCTCTGAGACAGTCGAGTGCGAGCCACCGCGCCGGCGTGAACGTGTTAAAGATGATTTGGTGTCCTGAAACGTATAAAAAGATATATATTAAATGTTTTATCGTAAATAATTACCGTGTTTTGTGTAAATAAAGTGTATTTAGTACGTGTAATAATATAACTTGACTTGAAGCATGCTCAACTAATGTGTGCAACGATAGACACAATATGGCGACCGCTGCGATCGCTACGAAATTTCGGACAAGCTTATTTAAAAGTATGATTTAAAATTAATGGTAAACTTCTTTTTTTTATTTCAAAAGTAATTCTTCAGTGATCTTACGTGTTTTTATGTATTTTGCAAAGTTTTCTTTGTAGCAAATGTACCCCAAAAGATTATTTAATAACAATGTCCAAATCGCGGAACGATATAAACATTAATAATTTTAATTTTCAAAATACATAAATAAATATATTATAACAGAGTCCATTGTTCTAACATACATCTTAAAAATATAAAATAAAATTTTTTTTGTTAAATTACTGTACTTGAGTTCTTTTTTTTTTTAAATTCAAGGTTTAAGAATCCCATCTCCTTAAAGTTCCATTCTTCCTCTTTGCCCCCCCACCAAAATGCAAGGAAAATAAAAAGTTTAAGCCACTTCGTGCAGTAACTTTGGTAAAAATAAATAAATAAATAAATAAAAAACAAATAAATACTCACAGAAATTGACAGTATTCACAGTATAGAAAAGACAGCCAGCGAAAACTGTTAAATGTACTCAAAAGATTCACTCCGTACACACGACAGACAAATTTGGTACTATTCAAATAAGAAATAGATCTGTTTTTTACAATCTCTGTAAAAAACAATCAAGAATGCATTACCAGTGAAGCTGGTGAAAAAAATATTGTTTCTACAATTGACTCCTCAGAGTTGAAAATAGATTGACACTGGTGACTGGTACTTTGCATTAATTCATGATGAAAACTTATGGCCAGGTATTATTGAAAAGTTCAGCATTGATAATGGTGAACAAATATTTTCTATAATTTTTTTTTTACTCCTCAGGCAGACATTGATTTTAACAGGTTTCGTTATCCATCTAAAAAAGACAGCACAAATTTAAAATATGAAGATATTTTGTTGAAATCACGAAATCCACGTCACCTGGTGACAGCAAGAGGAGACTTTTCTTTTGATAAAGAAATTATAGATATGTGCATTAAGAAAATGGCAGTATAACTTTAAAAAAAAAAAAAAAAAGAATAAATTATATGTTGGATACTTCTAATATTATGTAATGGTATGTTTTTTGCATAATGTGTAATTCCTATAAAATTAAGATATTACTTCTAAAAAAGTAGTAATTATTTTAATATCAGAGATTAACATTTGATTTTATTATTATTATTACTAGATAACAAAAAGTTAATTATGCATACACATATGTATACACATACAATTATGGGACACATTTACTACATTCTTAGTCTGAAGAATTTTTTAAATACTAAGCGCAACGTCCAAAATCGGTCAGAAATGTCCAAAATCTGTAACGTACGTGCAAAAAAAAAAAAAAAAAAAAAAAAAATATCCAAAATTTGAAAAGTACACAATTGCTAATTAAATATTTTAATAATTAATTCTCCAGAATAGTTGCTGCCTTTTAATGATTGTGTATAATTTTTTAGGCTTATATACTATACTATTAAAAAAAATTGGCCTTAAATTTGAAAATTAAAAAAATTACACATAGTTAACGTTTAATGATCCCACCTTTTGAAAATCTCCCATATATAACTGAAGTGTTTACAATAGGTCGTTTTGTTAAGAAAACAATATTATTTGTAATATACAGTTTAACTAGACATATATGTTTAATGAAAAAATAAAATTTTACAAAAATAATAGAAGTTTTAAGGAAACAACAATGCCAAAAATTTAGTTACATATAATCTAGATCTGTAAACTTTTGTCATACAGCTCGTTGCTATAAATTAACATTCGCTACATTCAAATTCCACTTAAGATTTGTATATGGATAATTTAGTACCATTTCATTTAGAAATTATGGTTGAACAAATTATATTTTGCATTTACTGATAACAATATCCAAATCGTCGAACGATCTAAACATTAATAATTTTAATTTTCTAAATACATAAATAAATATATTATAACATTATAACAGAGTCCATTGTTCTAACATACATCATAAAAAATAAAATAAATATTTTTTTTGTTGAATTACTGTACTTTAGTTCTTCTTTTTTTTTTTTTTATTCAAGGTTTAAGTAGGTTTAAGTTCCATTCTTCCTCTTCGCTCCCTCACCAAAATGCAAGGCAAATAAAAAGTTTAAGCCACTTCGTGCAATAACTTTGGTAAAAAAAAAATAATAATAAATAAATAAATAAATAAAAACAGAAATTGACAGTATTCAAAGTATAGAAGACAGACAGCGAAAACTGTTAAAGGTACTCAAAAGTTCACCCCTTACACTCGACAAACAAATTTGGTACTATTCAAATAAGAAATAGATCTGGTTTTTACGATATCTTTAAAAAACAATCAAGAATGCATTACAAGTGAAGCTGGTGAAAAAAAATATCGTTTCCACAATTGACTCCTCACAGTTGAAAATAGATTGACATTGGTGACTGGTACTTTGTATTAATTCATGATGAAAACTTATGGCCAGGTATTACTGAAAAGATCAGCATTGATAATGGTGAACAAATATTTTGTATAAATTTTTGGACTCCTCAGGCAGACACTGATTTTAACAGGTTTCGTTATCCATCTAAAAAAGACAGCACACATTTAAAATATGAAGATATTTTGTTGAAATCACCAAATCCACCTCACCTGGTGACAGCAAGAGGAGACTTTTCGTTTGATAAAGAAATTATAGATATGTGCATTAAAAAAATGGCAGTATAACTTGGCTTTTTTTTTGTTTTTTTTAGAAAAAAAAAAGAATAAATTATATGTTGGATACTTCTAATATTGTATAAAGTTATGTTTTTTCCATAATGTGTAATTCCTATAAAATTAAGATATTACTTCTAAAAAAGTAGTAAATATTTTAATATGAGAGATTAACATTTGATTTTATTATTATTATTACTGCATAACAAAAAGTTAACTATACATATATATATGTATACAGATACAATTATAAGACACATTTACTACATTCTTACTCTTAAGAATTTTTTAAATACCAAGTGCAACGTCCAAAATCTGTCAGCAATGTCCAAAATCTGTAACGTACGTGCGAAAAAATGTCCAAAATTTGTAAAATACACAACTGATAATTAAATGCTTTAATAATTAATTTTCCAGTATAGTTGCTGTCTTTTAATGTTTATGTATAATTTTGTAGACTTATATACTATACTATTAAAAAAATTGGCCTTAAATTTTAAAATGTTAAAAATTACATATAGTTAACGTTTAATGATCCCAACTTTTGAGAATCTCCCAATTATAATATTTGTCGGAGCACAGCTCCGGCTTCTCTGCAAAAAATGCACTTATTGTTAACACGATTGCGTCCAAAATATTTGTCGGTTAGGTACAGTATCCCCGACAGGGGGGCCGAATTCAAAATATATATTAGAGGTTTCCACGAGCCCTGCCCTGTTCCGAAGCCCGAACTCGGTAAAAGTTTCTTTCATTAAACACGGGGTTGGCTTAATTTTATGTGAAAACTCGGTGCAGGCTCGGACTATATTTTAGCTTTTGAAAAGTTGGTCCAGGCTGAATTTCATTATCCACGGGACACGTCCGAGTCTTGCATTTTTTCTGTAGATTTGGGCCGGACCGGGACTGTATTTATACTTCAGAATTTTTTTTGGAGCAAATGAACAATAAAACATTCCTTTGTTTCTTTTTCCCCCCTTTTTTAAATAACAGGTGGAATATGTTGATCAATCACGTGAAAAACATGAAATTTTCGTGTCCGGATTTGGCATAACCCGAAACGCGCAGATCTCTAGCGCTCACACTGCTATTTAAATTAGAGATAAATTGCAGAGGGCCAAACGATTTTTACTCGAAACATATATTTCGAAGCTTGTCAAAGAATATTGTAAATAAATAAAGCGAAAAAAAAGCTCTTAAGGTTAAGGTTATTTTTGAAACACCTCACTAGTCACCTAATCTTTATAGGCGGATGAATCCAAAACAGAAAGAGTTTCCACACTTTTGAGCATTACCCGAAAGGAAAATCTCTGCTTTGTACTCTTCTTCAATACAGCAACCTCCCAATAAGCAGTCATTCAATAATATAGATTTTACGTGCACATATATGGCATGTACGCAGCAGTGTGTGAAAGACAAAGTATGCAGCAGTTCTCCGCTTATGAGTCGAACCAAAGAGTCGCACATCAGATAACGTAGGTAACCAATTTTTTCCGAAACGCGGTTCATGTTCCGGCCGGGTTGACCATGTATTTTAATGCCGGAGGTAACTGAAAATAATCAGTTGACAAATCCCTATCAAAAACGCATAAAGTGACCAAAAATTATTTTAAAATAAAATTATTTAAATTTGTCAGTGACAGTGTCATCGTTAAGACTAGCAGTTAAACGTTACACCTAACTAGGGTCCTAATATATACAAATTATTAAATGGACGTTGTTAATGACAAAATCTCGGTGCGTATTGAAAATCATAAATATTCGTCAACCCTAACGGCATGAAATGTCTGCTCAAAATTTTCCCATAGAGATAACATTGCGATTTAAATCTATATATTTGAAAGATAAGGCTTTTTTTTTTTAGACATCTACCTTGAGCTTTTTTCTGAACCAATTTTAATAAGTCTTTTTTTAAACGAAAGCTGTTTCTTTGTAGATTTGCGACATTAGCTATTTTTAGGTGCGTTCGTAATTATATAAATACGTAGCACCTATAGTCGTCGTTCAGTCCGTCTGTCTGTCCGTCTGTCCGTCCGTCCACATATAACAGAGCAAAAACTACCCGACCGAATGATCTGAAAATTTTAAAATATAATTGCTGCAAAATTTTGTCGAGCCATTTCCAATCTTATGAAAATCGGATGTATAGTTTAATTACAGGGACAGTCAAAAGTTTTTCTTTACATTACGGCCAATGGGAAAAGTTATTGCAAGTGAATTTTAATGATGTTACAGACTTCCGAATGGTCTGAAATTTTTAATATAAAATTGCTTCAAAATTGTGTCGAGCCATTTCCAATTTTATGAAAATCGGATGTATAGTTTAATTACAGGGACACCCAAAAGTTTTCCGTTACATTACGGCCAAAGGGAAAAAATTATTGCAAATGCATTTTAATGATTTTACAGCCTTCCGAGTGGTCTGAAATTTTTAATATATAATTGCTGCAAAATTTTGTTGAGCCATTTCCAATTTTATGAAAATCGGATGTATAGTTTAATTACAGAGACACCCAAAAGTTTTCCGTTACATTATGGCCAATGGGAAAAAATTATTGCAAATGCATTTTAATGATTTTACAGCCTTTCGAATGGTCTGAAATTTTAAATACACTGCTCAAAACAATTAAAGGATATTGCAGTTTTAGGTGGATTTTGTATCTGGTAAACTGTTTAGCTGATTGATACATGGTCGACAGACATAGTAGGTTATATGAGATTAAATTACACATGTTTGGCAGAAAAAATGCATTTTATTGCGCATTTGTGTACTAAAGGAAAAAAACACAATTTGTGCATATGAGAAAAAAAGAATAAGAAAAGGTGTTTTCTTCAAAGAAAATCATTTTCAGTTGGGCGTATGGTTTCCACGGGCGGCCAGCAAAGTTGAACACCTTTGAGGCATGGACTCAATGAGGCTATTAATGACGAGTTGGAGTATTCTGCCCCACTCTTCCAGAAGAGCTCTTTCCAGTTCTTGGAGAGTTTGTGGGGGTTGTTGGCGGCCAGAAACTCGTCTTCCTAGAGCGTCCCAAACGTGCTCGATTGGATTCATGTCTGGAGAACACGCTGGCTATTCCATTCGAACGATTCCTTCCTCGAAAAGGAAATCCTCCACCAGGTTTGCACGATGTGGCCTGCAGTTATCGTCCATTAAAATGAAGTTATCTCCGATTGCTGCAGCGTAAGGGACTACAATAGGTCTGAGGATCTCATCCCTATATCGGCGACCAGTCAGAGCTCCATCTCGAATGATGTAGAGGTCAGTGCGCCCGTCAATGGAGATGCCACCATACACCAACACTCCTCCACCGCCAAATCTGACACTTTCGTGGACGAACGCAGGATTATTCCTACTGCCACGGTCCCTCCAGATGAAAATACGCCTATTATCCGGATGCACAGAAAAACGGGACTCGTCAGAAAACAGAATATTGCTCCATTCATTTCTTCTCCAGTTGACATGCTCGGTTGCCCACTCCCTGCGGTCGCGACGATGCCTTGATGTTAATCTAACACATACCATCCGTCGGCGAGCATACAGACCTACAGCATGGAGCCGGTTTCGGACAGTCTGAGTTGAAATCGTGGTGCCTGTAGCCGAGCGAAGGTGTTGTTGGAGAAGAGTAGCGTTCATGGTTCGGTGTCTCCGAGCTGTTAACGCTAAATACCGATCTTCATTGGGCGTTGTTGCCCGTCTACGACCTTGCCCTGGTCTTCGGCCTGCACATCCACTCTCCAAAAAACGGTTCCAGATCCTGGAAATGACACTTTGTGACACTCCAATGGCTTGCGCTACTTCGGCTTGAGTTTGGCACCCTTCTAACCTACCAACAATTTTCAAAGCTTCTGAATCTGTCAAATGACTTAGCTGAGACATCGTGCTCATCGAAACAAAGCAATCACTGAATGCCGATCATCCTTGTCTTCATTCTCTTTTATCCAGTTGAAAGTCAAATTTCCTTCGCTGCCGCTGAAGCGACGTTTTTGACGTCGAACTCAAAATTTGCATACTCCACAGTTTGAAAACCAGGAAAATTTGCATTTGTGATTCTCTTCTTCTATTTTCGGCAAAAAAAAATTCCTTTATATCTTTATTTTATATAAAACTTCAAATATCCTTTAATTGTTTTGAGCAGTGTATATAATTGCTGCAAAATTTTGTCGAGCCATTTAAAATTTTATGAAAATCGAATGTATAGTTTAATTACAGTGACAGTCAAAAGTTTTCCGTTACATTACGGGGAATGGGGAAAAAATTATCGTAAGTGCATTTTAATGATGTTACAGACTATGCACTTATGAAGCGCAAAAAAATATACATTCAGTAGAATATGGGGTGCAAAAAATAATTATAAAACTAGTTATAGTACGAACGCACCTCATTAGCCACGTTTGACGAGCAATTTCCAACTTGTTATTAACTATTCCCATTTTTGTATTTAATTTAAAATTTAAATATTTTCTTTGATTTTTTTTTTAAATGGTAGCAATTGGATTACTTCCATTGCTGTAAAGAAAAGAAAATTAATAAAGTATGTTTAACTTTATTGATGCCAATTTCTAATAAAATTCAAAATTAACTTTGTAAAAAAATGGGAACAGAAAATGACGTCACGCTTTAAAAAAACACAAAATTTTTCCTCAGAAAGTTATTACAATTCAATACTTTTTCACTCCACTGAGTTTGATACGCTATGTGAAATGATTCAATGAGGCAAAGTGACATCATATTTAAATGAAAAACATCATTTTCTCTGATAAAAAAGAAATATTTTACTATGAACGCCTCTAAAAGATATAAATTTCTGGAATTTTACTCGCCTATACCCAGATTAGAATCACAAGTCAAGAGTGCGAATGTTCACATGCAAAGTCGTAGAATTAAAAGAAATAAAAAGAAATCGAGTACAGAGAATGCGATTTTGGATGTTAGTTGCATGATAACAGATTCAGTATTAACCGTATGGCAACGAATGATAATAAAAGAAGTCGAGAAAAATATAATGTTATGTATGTATTTTTATGTATATTTTTATTCAGAGGTATGTATGTTTGCATTAGGAAATTTCGGTAATCGTTTGGTAATTTCATAATTTAGTGAGTATTGTTTTTTGCGCAAATATATCCATTTGGTAGTGGTCCCAATTACAGAAGGTTACTCATTTTTTTAAATTCACCGTAAGTGAATTTGTTGCAGCTGAAATGCGATTGAACATTCTGAAGTGAATGAGATAAGCATTTTTGGCCTTGATGTACACTTGAAAACAGAAATATGTAGATAACAAAATAAAAAAGTCCTAAAAGCGTAAAGAAAAGGTAGCTTACTTATTTCTTGATTTTAAGATTTTAGCTAATTTTACGATAAAAGACTAAGCTAAAATGTGAAGAACCCGATTAGAGAAGAATCATCAGTGCTGAATTTCAGTTGAAATTTCGCAAATTTGGCAGCTACAGCCAAATTTTCTGCATTTATATCAACATATTTTTGGTCGCCAAATTTGGCTAAATTTCGCAACATGTCTCCAAGCTTGGCGAAAATTTTGACGCTAATGTATGTGACTACATAGTTTTATGCTTATAATCGGAAAATGGATACAAGAATGAAAGTTAATTCGTGAGAAATCAACTTCACTAAAAGTCATAAACCACTCCATGATTTTTTTAACCTGTTGCCTAGATGAAAACAGTACATTTTAAGAAATGTACATATTTTTATATGAGTAACATTATACACAAAAGTTTCGAAAATGCCGGTTAAAAGAAAGCAATTGAAATGAAAAGAATTATTCAGCGTAATTCTATGTGGAAAAGTCATATAAAAATAATCCAGCTGCCTACGAGTAATTGCGCAAATAACGATATAACAATAACTCAGATGAACAAAAGTATCAAGTTTGATAGAGGAGTATAGCAGATTACCCACGTGTGCGTGTTATATACATGTTACAAACCTTTCCCTTATACCATATTAAATAAGTGTGGGCTATGCCAGACATGCAAGTCTTTGAAGGGGCTTTGAAGTTTTCTGCCGTTAGCTCGATGGATCCAGTTCCAATTTTTGATTGTCTCAAAGATCGAAGCTACATTAAACAAATCAAAATCGCTCAACACATCCCCTTTGGTTATTCTTTCTCTTTACCGTAGACTCTCTTATTCAATAAAATCTCTTTACTTTTAACATTTCTGAATTATTTTAAAGAACAACAAATCACGATGCATGAAAATTTTGATAATTCTGACATCAGATTTACATATGAGCAGCAGAAAATTCTTTAGTTATGCACAGAAAAGCTTTCGTCATTGCAAATAAAAGTTGCAATTTTCCCTAAGTCAACTTTTATTATTGGAAAAGTAAGATCTGGTAAAAGTAGGATAATCAAAGAAATTAGTAAAACAACCATAGAACAGTTAGGATCAGAAGCTGTCATTCTTTTAGCACTAACAGGTACTGCTGCGCTTAGTGTCGAAGGAAAGTTAATTCACTCAGTGCTTAAAAAACCACCGTATTTTGAATAGTTCGCTGATTTAAAAAGTCAGACCGAAAGAAATTTACAGCTCAGCATGGATACAGTATTATTTATCTTTATTGACGAATTTTCAATTGTCGTCTTACGGATGAACGTGAACAAAGATATCGCAAGGGTGCTTTGTTTAAATCCTTGGAGGAATTAGGTATTTACATCGCGTAAAATACATCCCTCTATACACCTCGTCCCAAAAGTTTAGAGAATCAATGAAATTTGCATTAACATAAAAAGTAATAAGGTACAATTAAAATTCGTGAGATAGGTAATAAATAAAAGCAATTTTTCTGATATGGACATATAAATTATCATCAAAGGTTTGAAACTATAAAATATACATTTAATTATATAAAAATGTGCTGTCCCAAAAGTATAGACACAATACAACATTACATGTTTTCTTTTACATTTTTCTTCCCAAATTAAAATATTTTTATTTTCGTCTGCTTCTATAAATGCAGAATAATTTTTCCCGTTAATTGAAATATCGTCTGCTGTATTTTAGTATGATAATTTATTGAAATTGTGTGGAATCAAATGAGTTCAATGTATTGTTTTGTTTTTGATTCGGAAAAGATATTTCCTGCATATTCTGATAAAAATGTCATGTTCTAAAGAAATTTCTAAAGATGAAATTATTAAGATTTTACATCTAAAAGCGCAACGACAAAATCCTGTGCAAATATCGAGAAAAATAAAGAGATCCTTGAGCAGTATTTATAGAGTTTTGAGCTCAAGTGGAACATGGAATAATAGAAAGCGACTCGGAAAACCAAAGAAAAGAATGTTACGTGATGATAGAATGTTATTAAAAATGGCTTCAGTTGATAATTTATCTGTGCGTGAAATTCATCAAATTCCAGAATTTCAAAAAGTACTGTACACAGAAGAATTAAAGCTTCAAAAAGTATTGTTTACCGGGGAGTGAAAGCAAAACCTTGCTTAAAGCAGAGACATAAAGATGCACGTCTAAAGTGGGCTAGAAAGCATATGTGATACAGTGAAAAATGGATTTCTGTCATCTTCAGTGATGAAAAGAAATTGAATTTAGACGGCCCTGATGGCCATAAATTTTACTGACATGACCTAAGAAAAGAACCTAAGAACTGTTTCAGCAGGCAACAAGGCGGAGGATCCATAATGACCTGGGGAGGATTTTCTTTCAACGGCCAAACATTTCTAGGATTTATGGACAGAAAAATGAAATCAGAGGATTATCAGGATATTTTACGTACCAATTTACTGCCAATTTTGGATTAGCTAGCAGGACCAGGCTGTATTTTCCAACAAGATAGGGCATCCATTCATACCTCCACATCATCGAAAACATGGTTTAGGCAAAACAATATCTCACTATTAGACTGGCCAGCACTTAGTCCAGATTTGAATCCCATGGAGAACATATGGGGGAAGTTATCTTGTAAAATATATGAAAATGGAAAGCAATATACATGTGTAAATGACTTAAAAATTGCTATTGACAAAGCGTGGTATGAAATACCTCCTTCTGTAATGCAATGCTTAGTTAATTCTATAGAACAACGTGTATATAGAACAACGATTTTATAAAGTGCCGTGGCAATACAATTAAATATTAAAAGTAAGTTTTTAGTTACTTTTATAAATGTAAAAAAAAAAAAAAAAAAAAAAAAAAAAAAAAAAAAAAAACTACAATTGTCTATACTTTTGGGACAGCACATTTTTATATAATTTAATGTATATTTTATAATTTCAAACCTTTGATCATAATTTATATGTGTATACCAGAAAAAACTGCTTTTATTTGTTATCTATCCCACGAATTTTAATTGTACCTTATTACTTTTTATGTTAATGCAAATTTCATTAATTCTCTAAACTTTTGGGACGCGGTGTATAAGAGACATTCTATAAAAGAAATTTTGGCTCTTCGCCGACAAAAAATGCTTAGAGCTTTTGAAAATTGCTTCACATTAACAAACTCATTCATACAAAATGGCGATCAGCAAAGACAGTTTCGAAAGACTCTATATTCGCTATATAAGTTTCAGACTACTATCATACCTTATGCAACGGTGCAAAACTACACTGCTTCCGGCTCAACTTGAGTGATTTCAAGATGCTACATGTCTTTTTTCCAAAAACAAGCAAGCGAAAGAACATAATCAAGAAGTACTTCTAAAATCAAAGTGGTCAATGACAAGAATGTTAGCAGACCACAATAATTAAAAGTAAGATGCAATGAAGATGATCACGTGTTTGGACTTCAGGCTGGACTTTTTTCAGAAGTTGGATGCAGAGTTATGTTACATACCAATATCTGGATGGAGTGGGGATTGATAAGCGGTGTACTGAGTACAGTAAAAGATACTGTCTATGACCCAAAATTTCAACCCCCAGGCTTGCCACAGGCTATAATGGTCCATTTTGTTGATTATCATGCCACAAATTAGCATTTGAGCATTACCTGAGGCAACTGATGACTGAATTAAACACTAGAAAATGAGGAATCAACGGGTGTTATTTCAAATTTAATTTTGTACTATTAAACAGTAATCATGAAATTAAACTTTTTTTTAAATTTTAAAATGATATGTGTTAAGTTTATACGACTGCATGCTCCAACATTTCGGCCTGGCGGATACTAGTTCCTATATGTGTATATTAAAAAGATAAAGAAAACCATGGTCAGAATTACGTCAAATTTAAAATGATACCTTTAAAATGTATTATTTAAAACAACTTTCTTATAGCGTTGTGAAAATATCGGGAGACAAAGACTATTTACTTAATTCATTTTATATTAGCTTATTTTCAAATGTTTAACTGATATTATTTAATCAAAGACGAAAATAGCCATTGGATCTCTTAACAGCAGCTCTTTTGGCCTTAAAATTTCCCAATCAAAGGGAAATGAATGGAAACGCGTTTACAGGGAGATCTCTATTGATTTTTCAATTCTAATTCAACCTTGTATAATCTTTTTAAAGGCGATCAAATGTGTTTTTAGAGTTTGCAATGAATGAACGGTGATTGGCAAGCGTAGCTCTTAGGGGACAGCACCCACTAATTAAAAAAAAAAGTTGTATCAAAAGTTACTGCTATTATATGAAAACAGAGGTTATAATTATACAAATTTTGTAAAATTTTTAAGGTTGTTACTTAATTCACATACTCTTAATTTGAAGCAATATTATATCTTGTAAGAATCTGAAAGACAGTCTTTCTAAAAATAATAAAAACTACTTCTCATTTTTTTTCACCCCTTATTTAAAATAAACATTTCATTTCCTTTGTCTTATTTTACTGTTCGGCCATTTTTATTGAAACTATAAGATTTTTTTTTTTTTGGTATGTACCGTATTAGATGTTTTTTCTTTGGGTATCAATGAAAAATGATTAATGTAACAAATTAAATTTATATTATAAAGAAAGTCATAAAAGTATTTAGTACACTTACCGTTAAACTGAAAATAGCAAAATATCATATTTTGTTTAAACATTTCTCTAGGAATTTTATGGAATAAGATTTCATAATTTCAAATTAAGAGACGGAAAGTAACGATAAAGTTTTAGGCGATTACCTACAGGAACTTTAGATCGACATACAGTAGAACCTCGATTATCCGAAGAAATTGGGGCCGACCCTCTTTCGGAAAATCGAAATTTTCGGATGATCGAGAATGCTTCAATTTTAAGATTAAGGAGAAATATATGCAATATTTCGTATTATGGTAACAAGTGCTTAATAAAAACACAGCAATAGCAAAATAGAAATAAGAATAAATTACCTGAATTTTATTTTCGAAATTAAGTACCTTTTACGTATATCACAAGGTTTGAAAAAAAAAAGATTTGTTTATCGCAGCTTCGATTGCCTTTGCTTTGAATCTCTATCACGGAGTTATTAAATATTATTAGTTCACCAGTATCACAGTCTTTCTGCTACTCCAGCCATGCCAAACCTTTTGCAAAACATTCAAATTCTTCAAAATTGCTAATTTGTTCGTTTTCTTCGTTCCACTCCACAGCTTACGGGAGCTCGAGTTAAATTCAAAGAAACTCTAAGAAAGGGAATCAAAAATATTTACATGTACTTGTAGTTTGTAAAGGACCGCTTGCACACGAGGAATATGGCAGTTAAAAAAAAAAAAAGAAGAAGAAGCTTTCAAAATGGATTTTGCACACAAGGAATGTGATAGTTAAGAAAAAAAAAAAGCTTTAAAAATGGATTTCGGTTAAAAGATTTTCGGATAAAATAGGTTCTACTGTATTTAATTTTCTTTATATTCTATCCACGAGCTTAAAAATATGTTTTATTCAATATAATGCTTATGTAATATATTTGAGAAATGTATTTGCATACAAAACATTAAGAGCGTCATTTTTTTTTTCACCTTGCTTCAGAGAAAATATTTTGGGAAGGAACACTCTTGAGCCTATACATATGAAAATACCAAAAGTCATATGTTAAAGATTTCTTCCCTACAGCAGAAGATCAATCTTATAAAGAACAATTTACCAAAGATTGCATTCAATTTTTTAAACTTATAAATAAGAAAATGAGATTGTGTTTTTAATACGAAACGTTTGATACATTTCCAATTTTTTTCCATATTTTAACATATCTCGAAAGCTGAAAGATTGAACAACATAATTTGATTATTATTAAGGCAAAATGAAATATAAAAAATACGAAATTCGAGTTAGATATTACAGGGAAAAGTAATTTTATTCCTGAACTGTTTTCTGAATTATGCATAACCACATATTAGTTTGTACAGTAAAATAAATAATCGTGATAAATATTGGATAAAATATTTATGTACTGGAATAGAGAAATAGTTATTATGAAATATATCTCAAATTAAAATAAATTAAAGATGGTACATTTCACTAAGAAAAAGTTTAGTAAAATAAAAACTAATGATCTCCAATAACATAAGATAAAACTAAATTTTTAACTGCTAGTACTCATCATAAAAAGTAACTTAATATACAGATTGTTAAATACATGTAAAAAATTCACTTATTAAATATTTTTATTAAATGCTTAAATCTTTTTGATAACTTACTAAATATTTTTTTTTATTATATTACTCTGTTGTATTTAAGTCTAACATTTTTGTATTCATATCAATTGAGAAGACTGTTTTTTTTTTAAGTTTTAAATTATACTTTTGTTAAATTCTTTAAATGAGACTTATATTGAATATATTCATCGTATCTATTATAAATTATTTTCCCATGTCAATAAACATGTTTATTGCATGCTAAACATGACGTCGACAAAATATGTCGATTATGTAATGAGGTACTTTTAAAGATTGTCAAAATATTTTCTTTTAAATATTGTCGAAATATTTTCTTTCATGTTTCAAATAATCTTTGGAGAGTCTTTTCAAGAAAAGCCGTACGTTCGAAAAGCTGAATAATAGATTTCGTAAAGTGAAATTGTGGAAACAGTGTTCCGTATTTACGATCTACTGTTTACTGTTACGATCTACTTTACTGTTTTTGCTTTTTTATTTATTTGCAAAGGAAATGAAATAACGTTTCTCCTAGCAGGGTACATATAGATTATGTTTATGGGTAACACTTAAAAGATTATAGACTGAAATGTATTTTGATATGTAGTGGAAATTATTATTATTTAATTCAATACAATTTTGGAACTGTCATGTCTTTGTAATATTGTTTAAATTATTTCTTCAAAGTAATTGCTTAAAAATGATCATGCTTTCACTTTAAAAAAATGGTATACTGATCGCAGGGTAAAGTGCAGAAAAAATCACATTTCTTTACACTGTAGACATTTGATACGATAGCGTCTTGAAAACTCGACCTAATAATTACAAAGAAGATGACAATAAAAGAAAATTTTTAGTTTTAAGGGGAGATAGGGTGAATTGTTCACAGTTCATAGTATTTTGCACTGTTCCACTTTAATGAAATCTCTAGAACTGAATGACTCTAATACTGAACAGAGAAAATTAAAACATCCACTAATATAATTGTTAAAAGATAAGAAACATCTTGCATGCAAAATTGAAAAAGAAATGGCTTGTTCTTTGTAGAAAAGCCATTCGTAATGTCAGAGTGTGTTATGCTAATCTGGGTATTTTTACAGGAAATACATATCATAATATGTAAGAATTTTAATAGTGGACCGAAAAAAAGTATCACATTAACGGTATGTAAAGCGTTAAAAAACATTTAAGTTCAATAACATATTCAAATATCATTTTTTCAAAAATCAATTTTGTAACTATACTGTTGACAAAAATAAATCATTTAGAAGTTTTAAAAAAAATGGGATTTTAACCTCTTAATTCTAGCTCCGTGTTATTCACAGTCTGTGTCTTTTATTCAGATTTTTTGATTCCCACGAGTTTTATAAAGTATTGCAACTGGCCTTATTATGGTCTCATTTTACCTGTCATTAAATAAGGTGAATAATTATTTTACAAAAAAGTGGTGCCAATGAGAAATTTGAATTTTTAAACCGTAATTTAATGCGACCATTAAAGGGTTAAACTACAAAATTGTGATTTTCAACTATTTTAAAGTTTTAAAAGGAATGAAAAAATATATTAAAAAAATGAAATTTGTAACTATTATAAATAAGCCCCTGTGAGATTTAAGAAAAATAAACAATAAATATTATACATTTATAAAAACACTAGAATAAATTGATTACTTATAAATGACGTACTTTGTTATCGTGACTGATAATACCACGTGATGAAAATTTATCACATGAAAAAACTCATGTTTTGTGTTAAGATTCCAATCTATACTATAATTAATAAATAAAAAAAATATGTATTTTTTTATTTACAAAAACATTTTTTACAAAATATTTCTTTCGATATTTCAAGTATTTAATGAATATCTTTGACAAAAAATATGTTAGTAAATTATGTACCAACTTACATATGACAGAAGATGTTTAACGTCATAAGACATTTTAAATACTAACATATATTTTCATTAGAATGTATTAAGTTTTCTTCCAATAAATATATTTCCGTTGAAAATTTATTTTGCATCTGTAATTTTATTTTGCACAATGTAAGTATTGAAGTATTTAAGCCAATACAAATATTTCCTAAAATCTTAAATTTTTAATTCTTTAAGCTTATTATCTAAAAAGATACATTATCACATTAATGTATATAAACAATTACAGTAATGTGTATAATCATGAGTGGTTGAAAAGAGTATGTTTAATTATTTAAAAATATCTAATGATTTATAGAGATGTAATTTAATAAATGGATTGTATAGGATCAAATCTAAGAAAAAAAAATTAGTATTCAATACTTAATTAATAATTAAAATTTCGTTGTTTTTTAATTATATTTATAATGAGGTATCAATGACTACAGCGTAATTAAATATTAAAAAAGTTTTACAACATTAACAGATTTTCGCTTTCCCTATTCTGTTTTTGTCTCAGGTCTTGTATAAAAATATTTTTTTTTCTTTATGTAAAACTGCTAAAGTTTCTTTTAGTTACTAAAATTACTTTAAAAAAAATACTGAAACCATGCAAAATGTATGGCTTTAGGCATAATTATTTTTTAATTAATTGCTAAGCTTTGAAAAGGGCTTTATTTTATGTTACTATAATTTAAAGATAATCAAAAACATAAATTTAAGTGACACTCTGAGATAAATACTTAGCTGTGACAACAAGAAAACAATAGTTTGACAGTATTGTTTTGACATGTTGCCCTTGTCATATCTCAGGTTGTAAACAAATCTCCATCATGGAATTTCTTTTGCATAACACTACCATACAATACTCTAATACTCTTAGAAACCGGAACTTCAGATTTTTATCTCGTGCCCCACCAGAGATATAAAAACTTCAAAAGTGCGATTTTTGACATTTTTGAAACATTTTGGTTTTTTTTAGCGAGGAGAAAGCAAGTCCCAGTTCTGGAACTTTGCGTGTGAGTACAAGTACTTTCGGCCTATTTGTAAAAAAAAAAAAAAAAAAAAAAAAAAAAAAAAAATATATATATATATATATATATATATATATATGTCATGTTGACAGTTTTGCTTACTGGAAAAATTTCCTCTTGTAAACGAACCAGTTTTGGAAAAAAACTGAAACATTAAGCTGAAATTTCAACAATAAGCAGTTAGTTGCGGAAACCGCTCTATTACTAAATTTTTAGCCAAATGTATTCTGTACAAATTGCTTTAATCCGCACTTGAATTGGAGAAATAGACGATACATTATTTACAATTCCGTAAACCCTTCTTGTGAGAAAATTGCTGCAGACGATGAAACAAAGAGGGCCGCCATGCACAAACAAAAATCCTTCTATATATATAAAAAAGTTTTGATTTGGGAATGGACCAATGACAATCTACGCAGATATTCCCGGCAGATCGGCATCCAATTTGAATGCTTAAGCTTGGCCTTTCTTCGTTAATAATAAAACTGTTGCATACAAAAATATGAAAATTGGTAGTATTATAGAGAATATTTGATAAACACGCTGATGCAGACGGTTTTCAAATCGAAGAATTATTTTAAGAGATATTTAATGCTAAAGTTGGACAAAATCGTTCCATTAAAAAAGTTTTATAGCATCAAAAACTGTACATAGGAATTTAGACATTTTTAGAACATTTTAGGCGTCAGAATTTCCCGGTGTGCAGACTGCATTTAGTTTTTTAATTTGACTCATTTTTTGAGGTTTTATTTCTATTTTAAATTAAAATTTTCAGCATTTGGAGAGATATTTTTTACATAATTTAGAAAATTGTATTAACTTAAACTGTTGCTAACTGTTGCCAACTGTATAAACAGCGCTTAAAAATTTCTTTTACACGTGATTATTATAAACAGAAAATATAAAAAGCGGGAACTCATTGAAAAATACGTCATAAAAACTATATTTACACGTGAATTTTAAAAGAGAAAGAATATTGTAAAATAATAAATTCATTAACATGGGTTAGAAGTCTTAAATAGGAGAATTTACGTCACATTTACGTCACATTACACTTATTACGTAAAATGAACAAAAAAATAATATTGCAAAACAGTTTAAATTTAAAAATTGCGCGAGATATTTATTTGATATTTTAAGATGATCATAATATTTCATTTCTAACAAAAGTACTTTTACGTGAATGTTAAAAAGAGAAAAAAAAAAGTTTGGTAAGAATTACGTCAGATTATAATTGTCATATTCTTTCTTTCTTTCTAACCGATGACCAGGTCCCTACCTGCCGGGATGCCCCAGCTTAACGTGTTTGGTACCTGGCATCGGGGCGAAAGACCGCCTAACCGCCGCGAAGCGGCAATAAACCTGACATCATTCCCTCGATCGTCATCCTATCTGCAGTGCCTACTGCTCGTTTGTGTATACTATGTTTTGCCGGTTACTTAACGTTATTTCCTGTTGTTTGGCACCTGCACATTGCTACTCATGTTGGTCTCGTAATTTAGAACCTTGATCAGATGACGAGACCTTAACCTGGCAAGGCACCTCCAGAGGTATAATTCAAAGGTAACTTGGAGGACTTTGCACCCACGACGGATTTTACATGCACCAGGCGCCATTAGCGTACATGGCGGATTATAGCCAGCAGTGGGCCTCGATCCCGCGGCCTTAGCTGCGGATTCGATGCTCTGCAAACTGGGCCACCGCTGCCCGAACTACTTCTGAATGAACTGGGGTGTAGAAGCCGAATTATTGGTTTGTTAGAAAGAAAGAAAGAAATTGTCAGATTCAAATTATAATTCAATCTTCCGAAATCTTTTTAAAGCCGATCAAATTAGCGTGCTGTTATAGTCTGCGGTGTCTGAACGGGGGTTGACGAGTGTAGCTCGTAGGGCGCAGAGCCCCCTAGTATATAAAATTAAAATAATAGTCATTTTGAAGTTCCATCATGTTAGAGTTTTTGCACAAAAAATTTCAGATTTTTTAAAAATGGTCGAGCAACGAATATCTGATTTTCTGGACCGCTTGAAATGGATTGACCCTACTATATTACTAATTTATATTATTGGCACATTGCGTTATAGACTGCAAAAAATTGTTTCATTATAAAAAGAAATATTTTTTTTTAAATAATTCATAAGAATATAACAACAATGACAAAAAGCAAAGAAGTACATTTAACTTACTGATTAAAACTGACACTAGTGTTTTTTTAATTATAATTTCACCTTCATATTACCGCTTTCAATGTCTCATATGCGACTTTTGACATTGTATTTTTAAAATTGAGACGACAGAGAAGAAAAAGCAACATATTAATATCTTCCAATACGCACCTTTTCCGTTATTGACATATGTTTCCGATGATATTATGCGAACAGAATATTTTCTTTTATATTTTTCTTTTAATATTTTGTTCTATCGTGTCCTGTAGACAGCTAATTCTAAATGCATTTTATTATTTTAATGAGAATTACTTCCAAAAACAGATGGAACATCCATTATTAAATGTATTTAATATATCTTTTTAAATTATCTATTCAAAAGACTACAAAAAAATGTGTAACTTGAGACTTTTAAAACAGGGACGTCATTTTTCATTTTTAATACAGGGGGATCAATTTAAAAGAGTATCCGTTTATTTCTGTATTATGAACATCTATAATATGTGTAGCAAGGCTTTCAAAATCATTTCTTATTTAATATATCTATATTAAATGCGGGTAGTCTATGCGTGCATCTTTTTTTCACTTTCTAAATGCGAATACTCGTTTTTTAAACATAAATTCGCGAGAATTACTAATTTTAATCTGATTCCGCGCAAATGATTTCATGAATTCGTCTGCTTCTTTCAACTTTATTTAAAACTCATTTCGTGAGATTTTGAATGCAAGATTGTTGGATGTTGCAACAATAAAAATTGTCTGCATCAACTCATTCTTTGACTTTAATGTAAATAGTTCGTTATACTGAGAAAGAACATGTTTTTCTTTACGATAATTACGTCAAGTCAAAATCCTTTAAACAAAAACGCGAGAGAAATGTTTTTTGAAGTTTCCATTAAGACCGATACCTTTAACATATTCAACCATCTTTAAAATGGTTATAAGATTTCGATTAACGGGAAGTGTCATGAATGTGAATAAACCAGGAATTTGAGCTATGTTAACACTGGAAAAGATTAATAACACCAAAATTTCCTTTGAAAAAACCCCAGGTAAGTCCATTCGAAAATTACAGTTGGAGAAATGGATATCCTACGGTTCAGTGCATCCGGCTGTAAGACACCATTTGAAATTTTAAGCATATCGTTTACAGTCTGTGCAATAATTACATCCAAGTGATCCAGGAAACGAACTCCATTTTTGTGTTTGGTTTCTTCGATTTATTCGCAACAACATTCAAAAGCTTAATGATGTTTACTTATGAGATGAAGCTTGGTTCCACCTTAATGGCTCTGTAAATAGCCAAAATTGTCACCTATGGAGTCAAGTGTATCCCCACGCACTAAGGGAATCTTCTTTATACATCCAAACGATTCGTGTGTGATGTGCGCTCTCAATTCGAAAAGTGACCCAGTTTTTTTTACCCAAAGCATCAATTCAAACATTTATTGCTCCACTGAAGATTCAGTACCGTTGTTGCAGGTTTCAGCAAGACGGAGCCCTACTCATATACGCCAAACCTACAATGAAAGTTCTCAAGGGATTCTTTGATGACCGTTTAATTTCAATATGCTCTGGTCACCAAAGTCACCAGACCTCACCACGTTACATTTTTTTATATATATAAGGTTATCTCTAAGAGAGGGTTTTCCCAAAAAGTCCTGCAAACATCGATGAATTAAAACAAATCATAACTGAAGAAATCCCGTCAATAACACCAATAATACTGCGAAGTGTGTCAAAAAACTTTGTTCGACGTGTTCATGTTTGCATTCAAAATAGTTGCGAACATTTGCAACATTTGCTGTAAGGACTGGTAATGTAAAAATTTTGAATTAAATTATGTTTTTCACAGGATTAAGTAATATTGCGCGTCTTTATTTCCGTTTTACCTCTCAAATAAAGTTGTACCAGTCCAACAGTGTTTGAAATTGCCTCGCACACTTAAACAACGTTCAGACAATTATACTTCAGTGTTAGAATCGTTGCCACATCTGTCAGATTTAAGGGTAATTAGAAAAACCAACTGGTACTCTTTTAAATTGATAACCCTTTATATTTATTTGTAATATTTGTATTTTTATGAATTGTACTAAAACCGACATAAATGTATATACGTCAATGATGTGAAACTGATAGGATTTCAATATAGGTAATTTTTTTTTATACACACACGTATATAAATTAAATATCATGTAAAAAAAAATAATGTTCTCTTTAAATCAGTATAAAAATATTTAGGTTTTACTGCATATACAAGGTATTTACAAATGCTTGAGACGTACTTTATTATTATTTTTTTTTAGCTTTCGTAATATGGTAGACGGTATAAATTACGAAAGTGTTTCAAAATTAAATTTTAAATATGATTACGATAAATAACACAGTCTTGCCATTTAAAATTTATACATTTAATAATTTTATAATTTCTCCTAGGCAACATCGGTCAATGATTACTTAAGTTTAATTTAAATTTAAACACTGTTCTAAGAACCATGCACCAAATTAGAAATGTAAATCTGTGAAAAATAAAGAAGATTAATCAAAGATATTAATCAATATACTTGTGACAGTACACAAGATATTACTGATGTTTGGAATATTGTTAGAGGTGACATACGTCTTTATTTTTTAAAAGGATAATCTGGGTTACACCACTATAATATATTTTTTACTTTAGCTTCTGTATTTGCAGTTTACATGAAAAAAAAAATCTTTAAGAAAATTCCACGAAAAATATTTCACTTTTTAAAAAATCTTACACGATATCTTATTTTAAAAAAAGACATATAAGATTACTTATGTTTAATTGAAATTTAAACACTGTGCAAAAGAAACAGGCACCCAATTACAAAATTAACATGCATGTGACCTTAAACAAGATATTATCGACACTTGGAATATTTTTAGAAGTGACGTACATCTTTATTTTAAAAAGTAAGCTGGGTTACACTACTAGGTTATTTTTGTTTTTAACTTCCCATCTCTATTTGCTGTTTTATATAAAAAAATTGATTAAAAAATTAAATTTCACGAATAATATTTCACTTTTTAGATAATAATACGCAATATTTTCTTTTAAAAAGGCCTATCTATATATATAAAAGCCGTACTCATGTGTGCATGTCCTTTATACAAATCTTCAATTTTTGACCGATTTGCACGAAACTTCATGTACATACGTTTTAGAACGTGGAAAAGATCGCTGTCTACTTTAAAAAACAATCAGACCAATATTTATCCCTTTTTTCTACCACCTTCCGTAATTTAACATTATAGAAATATCTGCTTTTTTAATTTAATAATTCAATCGTTTCTTTCCTGTTACCACATATCTAAAAAACTGATCAATAATTAAAAAAAAATAATTATAACTCGAGTATTTTGTTTTATTAACCAATAAAAATTCAGATTGTCTCATTATATTGTTGCTGTTTTTGAAATTGATGTCATTCAAAGAAAAAAATGCACATGTTTCATATATTTATGTAAAAACTTTAACTACGCATGTATTAAAATGACGTAGTACCTTAGTTGAGTGTTTCTGAAGTTAAAAAATCTATTTTAATGAAGTCGTTTCAATATAAAGAAATCAATTTAAGAAAAAGATAATAATAAAAAAAAATGTTTGCTAGATATGACGTCAATGTCTTCAATATGATTTCAAACTGGTTCTAAAAACCGACTGCTACAGTTTATGTCCTATTTCTTTGTAATGCTGTTTCTTTAATTATATCATTTAGATAAATGTTTTAATACCTGAAATACAGTGATAGCATTCTACGATTAATATCGAATGCGGTTATATGAAATACGATTTTCTACAATTTATATTAAATAGAAATATAGCTACTATTTTTTAGGGTACGATTTTTCTTTTTTAAATAGAATTTCATAACTGGCATTACGTTTGAACACGGCTGCGGCTTTCGTTTTTATGAATAGAAATATGAGTTTCCATTTAAAAAATATCAGCAATGGATCTTTGTATACATGTGTTGTTAATAGAACATAAATAAAAATAGTTTTAATTTGAAACATGAATATATTTTTAACCCTTAGGATATTTGTTAGATTTCTCAACAACTGCAGGGAAAAGTATTTTTGGTATTTTCGTTTTAGCAATCATTTTCGTTATAGCGATTACTTAATGTGAGTGGCACATACTCCTGCTGCGGACAAATTATCCGAACAAATCTTGAATTAAAGGGAATATATGGACGAATTTGATCTTCCATTTTAAAGCAATATGAATTTTTACTTCAGATGTCCTTCCGTATGTCTGAAAATGGATACGATCGTCACAGCGCTATTGTATTTTCTAATGTGTGAGACAAAATTTCGGCCTAATTTTTTAGTTGATCACTTACAGTAGGATTTGGTCTAAGATTGATAGGCGGATATGCAATGTACTAAAACTATTCCTCAAAAATTATCTAATTTTTTTAAAAGGCTAATCATTCAGAATTGGTTTCGCCTGATTATAAAACATTTCAGCTAACTCTATAACAAAGCATGTTCAACAAAATGGTACCTACTAAAACTATTCCAGAAATATGGGTGAAATTTAATAGTGCAAATTTCATCAAAATCTGTCCAGTAGAACTTTTAAAAAATGCTAATCTTTTATAATCGGGCTCACATGACTATTGAACTTTCTTCTGTAATTTTATAACAAAACGACGTAAAACTATAAACAATATTTTTAAAACATCCGTGTAAAATTATCTGACAAACAATAGAAGTTCGAATGAAATCCATTCAGATTTTTTAAAAAGACTAATCTTTTATAATCGAGGTCCACATGATTACGGAATTTTCCCCTATAAGTGTATGACTAATCAGCGTATAACAGTGTTACGCACCAAAACCTTAACTGAAAAACTAATAGTGCAAGTTGAATTAAAGTTATTTCAGAAGAACCCAAGTTATAAGCAGAAGGAATGAGATTCCCTCACGAAAATAAACAAACACTGAAATTTGCCAATTTAATTATGTAAAAGTACAGGAAATCAAACAAATACTGAATTATTTACAATGTTTTTGAGCAATTAAGTTAATCTTTTGTAATTGGGTTGCAGGTATATTTAAAAAATTTCAAGCTTGAAAACTACCTTAAAAAACATATAAAATCTCTAAATTGAGATAAACTTTTCAAACAAATTACGGAAAGTGTTTTTTGTCTTCTGTTAGACGTTCAAATAATCGGATGCATGATGTTTAGAGATTAAAATGCAGTAAAAGCGTAATTTATGTTACGGTTAGGTTGTTGCCACCAACAATATGATGCTAGGCATTACTTATAGATATGTCTTTTCTTTATAAAATTGCATTAATAGCAAACGGATATATCTTTCTTAATTGGGTTGCACGTATACTTAAAAATATCTCTGTGATTGAAAATTAATTTAAAATGCATAAACAATCTGTAAATTGAGATAAGCATTTCAAACAAATATTACTGAAAGTACTTTTTGTATTCTATTATACGCTGGAATAATCAAATGTGCGAAGTTTAAAGGTTAAATTGCAGTAAAAGTTAAATTTATGGTTGGGTTAGGTTGTTGCCACCAACAATATGATGCTAGAGTTACTCAGAGTCTTTTACTTTATAATATTGCATTACGAGCAAACAGGTATGTCTTTCGTAATTGGGCTGCATATTGGGATGAGATTTTTGCGTTTTTGCACACCGGTATATTCTTAGAGAAAATGTTGTTCTCTAAAATCGCAAGAGTGTTCCGATTAAATGAAATATCATTTTCTCTAACAAAATACTGGTGTGCAAAAACGCGAAAATCTCATCCCTGGCTGGATGTAAATTAAAAAAATATCCATGATAGAAAATTACATTAAAATCCATTCAAATGGAATATTGAGATACACTTTTCTAATAAATTTCATTTGAAAGAATTCTTTTCTTTTTGACAGTATGAAAAACGAAATTGTATGATGTTCATAAGTTAAGAAAAATTTCAGTAAAGGCAAAATTTATGGTTTAGGTGGTTGACATCATCAGTATAATGTCACAATTGGCATTATGGTTATATATTTTTTTTGTATATTCTGAATATGACTCAATTAAAGAGTAGAAACATGTAAATTTTTAATGTGTTTTTTTATTGAAATAACGCCTTTTAAGCAAATAATTGTACTTTAATATATGTTTTGACATCTGTTTGGAATATATATTGTTATGTTATAGTTAATAGTAGACGCGATTAAGAATATTTTACTTATATTTCTTATTGGTATTTTTAATGATTCGTGGACGGGAATGCACCAATCTCAGTTATTATCATTGCCGTATTATTTCATTTTAATGTATTTTTCCCGGGAGGAACTTTGTTATTGACACGAGCGAAGCCGGGTAGATCTGCTAGTCTATATATATAAAAGCAGTTCTCTGTGTGTATGTCCTTTATACAAATCTACAATTTTTGACCGATTTGCACGAAACTTCATGCACATACATTTTAGAACGTGGAAAGATCGCTGTCTACTTAAATAAAATATCAGACCGCTATTTATCCCTTTCTTCTACAACCTTCCATATTTTAACGTTATAGAAATATATATATATTTTTTAATTTTATATTTCAATCATTTCTTTCCTGTTGCTACACATCTGAAAAACTGCTGAATAATTAAAACAAAAATGATAACTCGAGTACTTTGCTTTATAAGCAAATAAAAATTCAGATTGTCTCACTATATTTTTGCTGTTTTGTGAAACTGACGTCATTTAAAGAAGGAAATGCACATTTTCCCTATATATGTGTAAAAACTTTAACTAAACATGTGTCAAAATGACGTAGTACATTAGTTAAATGCTTCTGATGTTAAAAAATCTATTTTAATGTAGTCGTTTTAATATAAAGAAATTAAGAATAATATAATAAAAGAAATCGTTTGCTATCTATGAAATCACTTTCTAATAATGTTTTATTCTGAGAGGAAACTCTTGATCTTCCGAAATTAATTCTTACTATTATCATCCATAAAGTGAAGGCTTTATTTTTAAGACACGCGAACATAGATTTCAGTAAATGCTAAGTCATTTGGATGCATTTATTGCATTTTTCTGCGTATTGTATACTTCTTTCAGACTTGCTAAAGAAAACTAGCATTCTGGTTTTAAAATCTGAAATACGTTTCCCTAATTACGTCAAAATGATGTATTTTTCTGAAATACCAACGATTGCAACGTTTTATTTCTTATTTTGTAGGCATGCTTAATCATTAATTACATCATTTAAGTAAGTCTTTCAATACATTAAATGCAATGAGAGCATTCTGCAATTTATATTATTAAAATTACATAAACTACGATTTTTCTAAGATTTATATTATATAGAAAATGAAATTTAGCAAATATTTCTAATAGTTAGGCCCTTCTCTTTTAAAAGAAAGCTTCAAATTTAGACATCAAGACTGAAAGCTTCTGAAATTTGATGACATTTTCAGGTTAGTCGCTGTAGATTTAGTTTTACATGAATGAAAGTTTCTCTTAAAAATAATCAGGCAATCCCCCTGGAAAATCAGTGGTTAAAGATGGTCCATATACTGCCCGTTCACAGCGTAGAATAAAAATTGCTTTTAATTTAAAACACTAGAATATTTTTTACATTTACTATATATTTTACAATGCCCAAAAAGTAAACCAAAAAGCATTTTTGATACTTTAGTATTAACAAGCTGTTAATCCTGATTTTTTTAAACTGTTTATAGCGACCTTTTTTAATCTGATAATTTTGAATATTCGATTTATTATTTTTTTTATTTTATTTTGTGGAGTTTTAATTTTGTTTGCCAATTTAGTTATGGAATATTGCACGGAAAAAAATGATGAATTATTTACATTGTAAGAGCAATCGGCTTCATCTTTTGTAATTGGGTTGCACGCATATTTATTAAATATCCATGCTTTAAAACCATTTAAAAATACATATAAAATCAGTATACTGAGGTACACTTTAAAAACAAATATCATTGAAAGTACTTTTTTTTTTTCATTCGACGTTGGAAAAATTGAATGTGCGATATTTAGAGGTTAAACAAATTGCAGTAAAAGAAAAATTTATGGGTGAGGTTCATTGACACCTTAAATACGATCCAGACGTTACTCATGGACATGTATTTTCCTTATAATACTGCGTTAAATGCAAACGGATTCATCTATCGTAATTCGGTTACACACAAATTTTAAAATATCCATGTCTTTAAAATATCCATGTCCAAAAATACTTTCAAATCCATTAAAAATCAGAAAAATGAGATACAATTTTCAAACAAATTTCATTTGAGAGTACTTTTATCTATTCGACAATGTAGAAAAAGAAATTGGGCAATTTTAAGAAATTAAGAAAAATTCCAGTATAAATACAATTTATTGATTAGGCCGTTGTCACCATCTGTATGATTTCAGCGTTACTGACATCATGTTTTTGCTGTAAAATTTAGATAGTTGGCATGCTAACGAGAATTTCACTAAACTATTACCACTACACTGGAACCAAAACTGCTACGCCATTTGATTAATTTTTCTTTTTTCGTATTGCCTTTAAAATAACTAGGGGATCGTACCCGGACTTCCCGTGTTAAAGAATATAGGTGAAAACATTTTTTTTAATTGAAAACTATTTTTTTTTATATGCAATAAATTTGTTAGATAACCCACTTACATTAAAAAAGGATTTTTCATATGGAAAATACGAATTTATACAATCAAATATTTTTTTGAAATTTATCAAAAGCAATAGTTTCTTATTAGCCGCATTATAAGAGTTATTTGACAAAGATTTTGCTACTTGAGGCATCCTTTTATATTCTGAAAATTTCAGAGCTTATACATGTCTGTTAAATTTGTGTTTTATTTATATTATTTATTTATTCATAGGGAAATTTTTTTAATGGATGTTAGCCGTAAGAAAATGAACTCTTTATTTTGTTTTAAGTGAAACGAATTAATCTTACGTAATCGAGCTCCGCGAGATATAGATAAATTAAAAAATATTTCTTGCTTTAAAATTGTTTTTAAAACCATAGACAATCAGTAAACTGCGATGAACTTTGCAAACAAATTCCATTTGAAAAAGAAAATCATACTTGGTGATCTAAAAATTTAAATTGCACGATTACAAATATGTTAGATTTGTGTTTTTACAATATTTTTCTTTTATTTGTTTATAAAAGAAGTATTAATTTGTTAATTTGTCGTTAATATGTTAGATTGGTGGTTTTTTTAATATTATTCTTTTACTTTTTTTTTTTTTTTTTTTTTTTTTATAAAGGAAGTATTAATTTCGTTTTACAAAAATAGTCAGAAACAAATGCTGAAAAATGTTTGTTGCTTTTTGTGCAAAATGTTTATTATTATTATGTATTGAAAAGGGCGCGTGATAAGATAAACTTAAAAAAAATCATGCTTAAAAATTATTTTAGAAAATATGATACATCAGTCAATTAAGATACAGTTTTTAAACAAATTCCATTTGAAAGTAAATTTTTTCCCTATGCGACGAAAATTGAAAATGTACGATGGTCAGACGATTAAAAAACTGCAGTAGCGAAAATTTCAAGACCGACATTTGACGTGAATTGTTGCCATTCGCAAAATGACGTCAGCTTTACGCACGGATACTTTTGTTCTTTATATTATAGATACTTAATCAGTAAAATATAATAAATATCAGTTATTAGGATGTGGATATCAATTGAGGCTCTCATGCTTGGTATTCCGGAATGAAAAACAGCAATTTTCACCTTCTCAAAATTTGCATACTCACTTCTCATATCCATATTCATCAGTTTAAAAAAAAATTGTATTTTGTTTGATCATTTAAAAATCATTTTAACTCAAAACTTGAAGTCACGATTGTCAGCAACATCTTTTATGTGAAGAGACGAACCCTTTACTTGAGATTCTAATCTCAATTCCGGAGGTAAAATTTTCCGCAACTTATGTTTTTTAGACGCATTTGTGTTAAAAATGTTTAGTTTTATCTAAGAAAATGGTCGTTTTCTTTTAAATATGACTTCATTTTCACTTAAATAAGCATTTCGCCTAGTGTCTGAAATTTAGTATCAGTACACATGCAGAAGTAAAAACAGTATAGAAAATTTATGAGGAAAAATGCGTGCTTTCAAAAGCAGTATGTCATTTTCCGTTATTATGCCCCTAACATAATATAATCTGCTCCTAATGGGATTTTGGGCCACTAAACCCTATGCAACAATTTTTATCAACAATTTTGAGTTTTTATCAGAAAATAGCATGAATAAAGTTAAAAATACCTCATTATTTCTCTCTTGTCTGCAATAATGAAAGCTATCTAATTTTCATCATTTTGCAGAAATTTCATAAAATGCTTTTAAAATAAAATATAAAAATGGGGATATTTAAAATAAAACAGATAGTGCGATCACACCTACAAAGGAAGAGCTTTCAGTTACAGAAAAATATTAGTAAAATTGGTTCAGCAGAACGATCTGGGCAGATGTCTAAAAAACACACTTGTGTTTTAAATATAAAAATTATATAAAATTAGGAAAAATTAAATTTAGCAAATTATGTTATTTTGTTAAAATTATAGTAGAATGTCCTAAAGAATAGCATTAAAATTTTATTATTCGAAAGAATTTTTGACGAAAACTTCAGGAACACGATATTACTTTAAACCACGAATTACTTGTTTACTTGTCTAACTCGGCGAAGCAAATCCATCCAGGCGAGAATCATCAATTTCTGTAATATAAATCGTTATTATTGCATGTCACCTCTCTTTTATAAAGACACTCTAAATTTTTGTTAAACATTGCGTTTTATCAGTGCATGATTTCGATTACATTATTTTTAAAAGTGAAGCATTTTCACCTGAGAAGAATTTCAAAGTATCTGGGCTGTGAAAATGACGCACTTCTCTACAAAACATAATTCAGGTTTAAGAATTAAAATATACACTTTTTCACTAAATGACGTCATTTGCATCCGCTAAAGTAATCCACTTTTACAATTCCGCATTAAACTTCGTCTATAGAAAATTGTCCATATGACGTCATTATCACAGAATAACAGACAATATTCTTGACATAGCCCATATTTTAATTTCAACTTTTTTTTAATGTTTTATGAGAAAATGGCAACAAAAAGATACAGTATCTCCTATTTTCCGTTTACTTTCAATGACTTTCAATCGCGCTTTCAATAGAAATGAGGTACTTTTGTTGCCACGATAAGGAAAATGGTATTAAAAACTTCAAAAAAATTAATATCTCAAAAATAAATTGAGATACAGCTTTCAAACAAATTGCATTTAAAAGAGAATTTTTTTTCCTTATACAACGGTGTAAAAATTTAAAATGTGCGATGTTTAGAAGTTTAAAAATTTGCAGTCGAGAAAATTGCAAAACCAAAATTTTATTTCAAATTTCAAAGTGTTGCCCTTTGCAAAATGACGTATGCGTTACGCATAGATATGTTTGTCCTTTATAATATAGATAGGTTGTATAAAATTAGGAAAAAATAAATTAAGCAAATTATGTTATTTTGGTAAAATTATAGTAGGATGTCCTAAAGAATAGCATTAAAATTTTATTATTCGAGAGAATTTTAGACAAAAACTTCAGGAACATATTATTTTAATCCACGAATTATTTGCTTGCTTGTCTAACTCGTCGAAGCAAACCCATCAAAGCGAGAATCATCAATTTCTGTAATATAAATCGCTATTATTTGCATGTCACCCGTCTTCTATAAAGACACTCTAAATTTTTGTAAAACATTGCGTTTTATCAGTGTGTGATTTCGATTACATTATTTTCAAAAGTGAAGCATTTTCACCTGTGAAGAATTTCAAAGCAGCTATGCTGTGAAAATGACGCACTTCCACAAAACCTAATTCAGGTTTAAGAATTAAAATACACGCTTTTATATAAAATGACGTCATTTGCATTCGCTAAAGAAAATCCACTTTTACAATCCTGTTTTAAACTTCGTCTATAGAAAAGTATTCATATGACGTCATTATCACGGAATAACATATAATATTCTTGACAGAGCTTATATTTTAATTTCAACTTTTTTTTTTAGGTTTTATAAGAAAATGGCAACAGACAGATACAGTATCTCCTATTTTCGACTATTTTCCGTTTACTTTCAATGACTTTCAATAGAAATGGGGTACTTTTGGTGCCACGATAAGAAAAATGGTATTAAAAACTACCAAAAAATTTATATCTCAAAAATAAATTGAGATACAGTTTTCAAACAAATTGCATTTAAAAGAGCATTTTTTTCCTTATACGACGGTGTAAAAATTTAAAATGTGCGATGTTTAGAAGTTTAAAAATTTGCAGTAGAGAAAATTGCAAAACCAAAATTTTATTTCAAATTTCAAAGTGTTGCCATTCGGAAAATGACGTATGCGTTACGCACAGATATGTTTGTCCTTTATAATATAGATATGTTATTCTATTACACCCACCAAAGAAAATGCGCATTCTGATGTTTAAAGTTGTGGGATTTTACTATTGTTTTGACAATGTAACGTCATATTTTATTATTAAATTTTTTATCTTTTATTGACGAGAATGCACTAAGCTCCATTATTGTGATCGCCATATTATTTCATTTTACTTTATTTTACCTGGAAGGCCCTTATGTTTAGCACGAGCAAAGCTGGGTAATTCTGCTAGTAAAATATAAAATATAATCTATACGGCATATTGAAGATTTTTATTATGATATATATGAAGTTAAATACAAAATACCGTTTACAACATATCTTTACATTTTTTTAATCAATGCTACTTAAAACAAAAGTTTAATATTTGATACCATAACATAATATTTTACACAAAATGTATGCATGAAAAAACATATACTGTTGGAATGTCGAATTCACCTTGAAACTATATCGAAATAAAATTAAAGAAAACTTGCTAAAAAGGCGCATTTAATGTCACAAATTTAAAAGACGTTGTTACATAATAAAATAGTTTTAAAAACTTCCGAAATTTTGCATCGAGTGCTTTTGATCAGACCTCTATCAGTGTAGGCAATTAAAGCTACCCTGATGACCATCAAGGTCTGATCGAAAGAGCTCGGCGCCCTTTTCGCAAGTTCTCTTTAACATTATTTTGATATAATGCTTTATTTAAAAAAAGAAAAAAGAAAAAAAAAACTTTTTTTCATATCCTAAAAATCCGGTATTAATGGAAATTTATTAGAAAAAAAATAGAAATTACTTTTATAAAAAATTACATCTGATATTACATTGTATTTTATTTTTATTTTATTTTTTCAAAAAGCACCGATTTGAATTCTCTTTTGAAATTAATAATGAATTACAATATTCGTCAAAAATAACTAAATCCAAAAAGAGCAGACATATGCCTTTAACTGTGATAAGGATTTGAAAAATTCAAACGAAGTGTTTTGAAATTAATGCAATTTACATTTCGATTAATTTTATATACAATGAATTTAACGAAGGAACGCAAGTTTTAAATTTCCATTGTCAATCTGCGTTAAATTTAAATATGCCTGCATTATAATTAGTTCGTTCATCTAAAACTTTGCAATTCCTGAAATAGCTAAACTGCCTTAAAGACATTTGTTAATTTGTAAGTATCTATTTCGTTTTATTTCCACTTTTGGGTAACAATATTTAGTTAGAAATGGCATTGAGTAATTTCAGAATCAATTCAAAGCTCAGTGTGCTTTTCTTCCTTGATTTCAATCACAACAATTAACATATATTACTACTAAACCCAACATTACAAGTATTGCTTTACTTACATTAAATCAAAAGTTTCGAAAAGTTTAAAATCTAAAATACAGTCTTAGTTAACATTCATTGAATACATGCTAGTGCTTTGCTTATGCATCGACACTGTTTATTGGTCTCTATTATTTTCTACTTTAGCATTTGTATCTGCAGGCATTGTGTTTGAAAGTGGTCAGAAATCAAAGTTACTCATATGTATTATCTTAAAACGACGAGTTTATAATATATATATATATATATAATTTTAGCTATATTCCTCACAAATTTGTCCTAATTCCCCACTCTATTGAAATTCGTATAGTCAAAATAAGGCTCTAAATTGTGTAGTCTTAACACATACTTTTCAAAAGTTCTTACTTAGTAATATCAAAATTAATAATGCTAATTTAAATTCGAGGGCTAAAGGATAAATTTAAGGTATTCATTATAATCTCATCATTGTTTTCCTAAGTTAACACACATTATACACAGTTCAGTACAAACGTGATATTGATTTGTACACTTATATCTCGTGTAATTTATAAATAAATGAAATGCTTTGCAGTTTAAATCAAAATATCATTTATTTGTAAACAATCTCCATTGAAAATAGTAAGATATTTTATATTATATGTTAATCATTTAATTAACTTTTATAGTTTTTCCTCATCATAAATGATGCAATTAATTTAAATTACCTGTTATCATAATTATATAATGTGATTATTCATTACAAATTACTTTTTAACAAAAGAGTGTGATACATGAAAGGAATCACAGTATTGCAATGCTCTTTGAAAATAACCCCTAAACAGACAAAACACGGAATTATCCTTATATTATTATAAGACCTAAATTCCAGGATAGTGTATAACTGAGTAAAATTATGTAATTCTGCTGAGATTTAAAAGTTAAAATTACTGTACCTATTACAGCGGATGGTTGTGTCAGCTAATTGCATGCTGACTTACGAATTTTGATATGATCATCTCTAAATTGCAGTTATTGAGATTACGGACCTGGGTATAACCATAGTGCAGTAGTATGGATTTGTATGCTGTATGGTAACCCAGCAAGAGTGAAAATTTACCCGGAGCCAGGTATCGAACTTGGATTCACAGCGTCCCGTGCTATTGCTGCTATTGCTTTAACTACTAATCTACCCTGACCGATGTCCTAGCTCGGCAAATTAACACCAATAAACCGTGTTGTGAAACGTAATCGGTCGGCAATCGCACAGTACGCGATGACGGAAAATACGATGAATAAATTAATACCCCAATGTCCCACGATATATATTAAAGCACCCAGCGCCAGCCTATTTTCCCCATCTGTTGGGTTAATGTATTAATTGTGCCTTTAATAATTAAAAAAAATGAATTCAGACAATTTGTATGTGTGCTTTAACCTGTATATGATCTATAGAAGTTATACACAACACACATTATGAAAAATTAATTAAGTTTAAAAACGAATACCACAACTAAAAATGCACTTCCACAAATAATCGCTTTTAGGCAGTATGAACCTCATACTTTTGTGCGTCCTTGTAAATGATATTCAAACCATAGTCTACAGAAAGTATCTTTTGGTGCAGATTACTTATATATATCAATTTAAATATGCATGAAATACTTTAGTAATTAAAATACATGGCAAATGATTTTTCACCACAGATTATAATGTAATAGAAATTTTTGTGTATCCCTGTAAACGAAATATAAATGCCAGATCCTACAATTTCATACTGGACATGACATAGTAATTATCAATAACATTTATCATCTACATGTTATTCCGAGTATATTTATGCGAATTAGAGCACGAAGAAACAGTCGGTCAAAAAGACTGCCAGACAAAACTAATTCAGAAAGCGTTAAAAATCGAGACAAATTATTAACATGCTACGCAGTTATATAACCTTATATAAAATTCTCAACAGGCAGTATTTTCTATGACATATATTTTAAAGGAACTCATATGTTTTAAAATCTTTAAAAAATCGAAAGAAATACTACTTTTGATTTTTTGTCTGTACAGGATTCTGAAATGAGTAAATAAAACAACAACTCACTGAAGAGTTTGTAATAAAACAACTAACAAAATAATTCCACTTTTGAAAATAAAGAAGATCATTGTAAATTTTCACATTATTTTTTCTAAACTAAACATTATTTAACCTAAAACTTCCATGACGTAAAATTTAAAAAATAAATACAGAGTGATTCAGAACTATATATCTAAAATGTAAAGGCATGTAGAAGGGACCTAAATAAGAAGATTTCTTATAGGAATGTGGGTGCGGAAATGCAGCGTTAAGACAGTAAAGAGCGATGTTGTGTTCTGCAGATGAAAGCGCTCCGCTGACTTGATTCTTAATTCCCCGCAGAGATTTCGAGCAAGGTGCATCGTTACACCAACACGGATCTTGCTGACATGCATTTAATGTATGCGGCTGCGCAAGGAAATGGTGCACACCCAATGCACGTCCGACAGCTCTCGAGCTTTTTGAAGGTCTATCCTCAACTGTTATAATATTGTGTCTTCCACTGTAATGAATTCTGTGATATCTGTCAGTGGCAATATCACATCTCGAAGCATAAAATAATCCACTCGCGCACAACTGCCGATGAAAACGCTGAAATATTTGAGATCCAGCAGATTCCTACCCTGAAATCGTTCCATGTACAGTACATCCTGTGAGCAACCGCTCAATTTCCTTGTGCAGCCCGATACTGAAATGCATGTCGTCAAGTTCTGCATTAGTAACGACTCATGTTGCTCAAAATCCGAGTACAGAATGACGATTCAGGTCAGCGAAGCGCTTTCATGTGCCTAACGCAACAGCGCCCTCTACAGCTGCAAAAACGCATTTACTCTCCCACATTCCTATACGAAATCGGCTCATTTAGGCCCCCCCTTGTCCATTTTGACATATAGTTCTGGACCATCCTGTATATTCAATGTACAAGGTTACGGTGTTACCTAAGAGTATATAATTGTATTATGTAAAGAATGAAGTATTATCATTTACATAACAAAATTTACAGTGTTCTTAATTATTAATGATTTATAATTTCAATATATCTTCCATTTTTTAATTTTTAATCAGTTTTCAAAATGCAATTTCTTAAAATGTTTTTTGTATCATTAATTCAATCTATGGAGTTTTGAGATTATTTTAATACAAGTTATATAAAAATACTTTCACTATGCCGTCTTACGGAGGGAGATGATTCACCATTTAAATCTATTTTTTTATTTTTTTTTTTTTTACCTTAATTGTGTTACAATTTCTATTCCAATCTATCAAGATTGCTAATTTTATATTTTTCTATGACGTGAAACGGACTTTGAATATACAGGCTGCCAAGATGAAACCCGCCTGATTTCAAATGTTTATTGTACGGAAACTATGCGCCCTAGATATTTGCGGTTTGCGGTACCATGAATAGCAACACAAGTAGTTTATTTTGCTGCATTTTTTCAGAAACAGTTGATTTTAGGGATACTTGTAGAAGCCATCGGTTCGGTCACACCTGTTATCAGGGTTCATACAGAGTTGGGAAAAAAATATCCAAGGAGTACCGAAAAAATCCAAGGAGTCCAAAAAATTTTAAGGATTTGCCATTTTTTTTTTGTTGGTGTTGCTTTTATGCGCTGCTTTGGAATGTGGTATGCACACTCCAATTTTTAATGCCCAATTTGGAGACAAATCAAATTTTACTCTATTAGAATCTAATTGTTAGTGATGAAATTGCACAGTATTCACAATATATTGCTTACTGATTTCGTAAGATTAAATACAAAATAGACAATCAACTTTTTTTATGCAGCGACTAATGGTCATATAAACAGAGATTAGTCAAATCCCAAACACTTGTGTATATCACATACATGATACATCTTAAAGAAAATTTTAAAAGGTAAAAAAAAAAAGAATGCTAAACGCAACATACAAGGAAAAATATAACAAGTTTTGAATTTATTCTTTTAGAACAGCGGTAATCAATACCTTTGAAGGTGAAGCTTTGACGAAATTCGTATTTTTTTTCGCGATCATATGATGAAATTCGCGTGTTTTTTGCGATCCTTTAAGGAAATTCGCGTGTTTTTCGCGATCCTTTAAGGAAATTCGCGTGTTTTTCGCGATCTTTTGAGGAAATTTGTGTGTTTTTCGCTATCTTCTGGGTGAAATTCGCAATCTTTTAATGGAATTCGCGTTTTATTTCGATCGTTTGATGAACTGACGATTTTCTCGCGATCTTTTGATGGAAACCGCATGTTTTTCGCGATCCTTTGACGAAATTCGCGATCTTTTGAGAAAATTCGCGTATTTTTTGGCAATTTTCTGGTGGGAAATTCGTGTCTTTTTCGCGATTTTCGGGGAATTTGCGTTTTTTCGCGATCTTTTAATGGAATTCACGTTTTATTTCGATCATTTGATAAAACTGACTTTTTTTCGTGATCTATTGATGGAAACTGCGGATTTTGCGCTATCTTTTAACGAAATTGGCGTGCTTTTCGCGATCCTTTGAGGAAATTCGCGTGTTTTTACGATCTTTGGAGGAAATTCGCGTGTGTTTCGCGATCTTCTGGGAGAAATTCGCGTTTTTTTCGCGATCTTCTGGAAGAAATTCACGTCTTTTCCGCGGTCTTCTGGGAGAAATTCGCGTTTTTTCGCGGTCTTCTGGGAGAAATTCGCGTTTTTTCGCGATCTTCTGGGAGAAATTCGCGTTTTTTCGCGATCTTCTGGGAGAAATTCGCGTTTTTTCGCGATCTTCTGGGAGAAATTCCTGTTTTTTCGCGATCTTTTAATGGAATTCACGTTTTATTTCGATCGTTTGCCGAAACTGACGTTTCATCGCGTTCTTTTGATAAAAACCGCGTGATTTTCGGGATCATTTGACGAAATTTGCCTGTTTTTCGCGATCCTTTGACGAAATTCGCGATCTTTTGAGAAAATTCGCGTATTTTTTGGCAATTTTCTGGTGGGAAATTCGTGTCTTTTTCGCGATTTTCGGGGAATTTGCGTTTTTTCGCGATCTTTTAATGGAATTCACGTTTTATTTCGATCATTTGATAAAACTGACTTTTTTTCGTGATCTATTGATGGAAACTGCGGATTTTGCGCTATCTTTTAACGAAATTGGCGTGCTTTTCGCGATCCTTTGAGGAAATTCGCGTGTTTTTACGATCTTTGGAGGAAATTCGCGTGTGTTTCGCGATCTTCTGGGAGAAATTCGCGTTTTTTTCGCGATCTTCTGGAAGAAATTCACGTCTTTTCCGCGGTCTTCTGGGAGAAATTCGCGTTTTTTCGCGGTCTTCTGGGAGAAATTCGCGTTTTTTCGCGATCTTCTGGGAGAAATTCGCGTTTTTTCGCGATCTTCTGGGAGAAATTCGCGTTTTTTCGCGATCTTCTGGGAGAAATTCCTGTTTTTTCGCGATCTTTTAATGGAATTCACGTTTTATTTCGATCGTTTGCCGAAACTGACGTTTCATCGCGTTCTTTTGATAAAAACCGCGTGATTTTCGGGATCATTTGACGAAATTTGCCTGTTTTTCGCGATCCTTTGAGGAAATTCGCGTGTTTTTCGCAATTTTTTGAGGAAATTCGCGTGCGTTTCACGATTTTTTGAGCAAATTCGCGTGTGTTTCACGATTTTTTGAGGAAATTCACGTGTGTTACGCGATCTTCTGGGAAAATTCGCGTTTTCTCGCGATCTTCTGGGAAAATTCGCGTGTGTTAAGCGATCTTCTGGGGAGAAATTCGCGATCTTTTAACGGAAACCGCGTGTTTTTCGCGATCTTTTGATGGAAACCGCGTGCTTTTCGCGATCCTTTGAAGAAATTAACGTGTCTTTATCCTTAGACGAAATTCGCGATCTTTTGAGGAAATTCGCGTGTGTTACGCGATCTTCTGTGAAAATAATTCGCGATCTTTTGGGAAAATTCGCGGTTTTTTTCTCGATCTTCTGGGAAAAGTCGCGGTTTTTTCGCGATCTTCTGGGGGAAATTCGCGTGTTTTTCGCGATCTTTCTAGGAAATTCGCATTTTTTCGCGATCTTTTGAGGAAATTCGCGTTTTTGCGATCTTTTGAGGAAATCCGCGTTTTTCACGATCTTTTAAGGAAATTCGCGTTTTTTGGCCGTCTTTTAAGAAACTCTTCTTTTTTGCAATCCTTTGAAGAAATTCGAGTATTTCCGCGATCTGTTGGAGAAATTCGCGTTTTTTCACGATCCTTTGACAAAATTTATGAAATTTTTACGCGATCGATTGACGAAATTTGACGGTATTTTTGGGGAGATATTTGCGAAAAACGCAATTATTTTGAGATTCTTGGCTAAATGCCAAACATCGATAAAATTTAAAATAAAGATTGGTCACCAGTATCGAAAAACGGACTTTACGGACCTAATAATTGAGAAACGGACCTAGTGGAGATTATCCTAACCAATCAATGCTGTGCATAAATGATTTATCGTGCGTTTTACAATCACGATTTTTTTCCCTCGGCTGCAATATCGCTTGCGTCCGAAGTCGCAATACAATTTAAGGAGTTTCTAAGGAGTGGTTTGCTTATCTAAGTAGTTCTAAGTACTACTTGGGAATGTTTTCATTTCTAAGGAGTTTCCAAGGAGTCTAAGGAGTCTGTGCGAACCCTGCTGTTATGCTTCGCAACACGTAGATTGAGATTGAATATCAACTGGACATTCTGAGAGCTACGAACAGATACCATATCGAAGTGCATACACAGGCAAAAATGTGTCTTTTTCAGACAAATAAACGTTTGCACTAAAATAAACTTGTTGTCATGCCATACCAATAATGCATACAATAAAAATTAAAAGTTTATGAAGAAGAAAAATTGCAGCAAAATTAAATTGTTGTGATGCTACTCATGATATCGCAAACCGCAAATTTTTTGGCTCATAGTGTCCGTACAATTAACATTCGAAATGAGGGAGCAGGGCCGTGCGAGATGGGGAACGAAGAGGGCAGTAGCCCCGGACGCAGAAATTGAGGCGGCACCAAATTTATACTACATAGTTTTTTCTTCTTTTTTGTTAAAAACATTATATATTTACATATTGGGAACTTTTTTCCCAACAAAAGCACGTTCATTTTTGTGTCAATGCTATTCTAGTATCCCTTACCCTACACTCAAATACAAATTTATGAATACAGACTTCTTCCTCTTCAAAATTGTTTTTAAGTCTTTGTCTTATCCTCTTTTGTTAACATTATCTTTTCTGAGTCTGTAATTTTTCTTTCTTTGTGATAAAAACATACGCTCTCAAAATAGTATGGGGTTTCCTTCTGGGAATATCAATGGATTATAAACTGCTATACTGTACTGTTAGCTGAATTTTTTCCTCACTCATTTCCCAGATTCCCTTTGCCAAAATATACATACAATTTTCTCTTATCTTATTTAGTTGTTTGGAGGTTCTGAATTAAAATTAAACATAAAGTTCCAAAATAAACACGAAATACGTATTCCATAGAATTTATTTCTGTTTTGCACCATTGAATTTTGCGATACATGTCACAAAGAAAAAGTCTGTATGTGAGGGGGAGGGGGCCACGAAATTGAAACTATGCCCCGGGCGCAGATTTCTCTTCGCACGGTGCTGTAGGGAGGTTTCGTGTGGATAACCTGTATAAGAAATTTTCACATGATCTAAATGTGTATTTGAAATTGTAATGTCAGCTAAAACAGGCCGACCGTTTGCATGAATATACCTTAATTCTATAAGGCGCAAATAATTGCATTACTCAAATGTCGAAATCCCATCGGAATCTCAAAAATTTTATTGCAAAATAAAGAAAACCAATATTTCGACTTTTTTCCCCACCAAAGTTACAAAAGAAATTTTAACAATTTTTTCTGGTGCAAATCTTCATCAATCGTAGGTGGCATATAATATATCCCACCGACCCTCAAAGTGTTAAAAGGTATATCCTGGAGCTTTAAAAGGTATGAGCCATTATAAACCACTTGATATTTATCAGCTATTATAAAACCCTTGATATTGTATTTTTTAAATAATTTTATATTTTAAAACGCAAATACCTTTAAAATATACTACTTAATGGGTGGAATTACATTAAAAATATTAAGTTTTAAAATTTTTATTATAAAGTATTCTTTCATTATATTTTTTATTGCTAAAAAATTTAAAATATGTGTATTGTATTAATAAAAATGTTAGATTTTCTCCAAACTACATATTCTCTTAAAAATTTAAAAATATAAAATATTATTCTAATACTAACGTATTTTTGCAACAACTGAATAAACTTGGATCTGAATTGGAAAATAAATATTTACTTTAATTAGTAACTTCAAAACAAGCTTTATAATTTATTATGTGTTTAGATAAAGGAGTGTTCTCGAAAGTAATTATTCAACGCACTTAAGTTGTTACTTCAATTAAATATTTGAAATTCAATTAAATATTTATTTTAATGTTTCTCGGAGTTTAAAAATATGCGTTTCGCAATATGTTTGACAATTTTCCTTACATGAAATTAAATAGTTTTGAAATATTTTAAAGTATTTTCTTGAATAGGTGCAAACAAAACTAAAGTACTTAAAAACATTTCTAAGTGCGCATCTGTAGAGTCACAAATATATAACCTATAGTCATAGGTCACAGAATTCTCTTTAAGGTACTCTTCACTCATTTGAAAACACTCACCCGCTAATGCTCAACCTATGGGCAGGTTCTTTTCGAATTTTTCATTTAAATTTTAATATTTTTAAACGATTTTTACTTTCTTCTATCTTTACAAGAAGAAAGTATTGGATTCGTGGAAATTTTTGATTTCCGGTTTTCGACGGATTTACACGTTTTAGGGGCCAGAGATTCCGAAAAACACGTTTTTACAAAATGTCTGTCTGTGAGTCTGTGACTCTGTCCTTCTGTCTGTCTGCCTGTCTATATGTATGTGACACAAATTTTGTGGGTGCTCTATCTCAAGAACTAACACACGGAGTTTAATAAAAATTTATATTCAATTAGTCCCTGATATAAATTGGTGTTGATCAGATTTTGGTGTAAATCGCTCAACAGGTGGCGCTGCTATGCAGCATTTTTCACGAATCCCACAATAGCTCAATCTCCAGAACTAAAGCACGGATTTTCATATAACTTCAGATTCAGCTAGTCCTTGACATAAGTTGACGTTTTGTACATTTTGGTGCAAATCGCTCAATAGGCGACACTGCTATGCTACATAATTTGCGATTTGAGCAACAGCTCTATCTCAAGAACTAATGATTGGATTTTCATCAAACATCAGACTGAGGTATACTTTATTATGAATTACTGCTGTTTATTACTTTGTTTATTACATTGCATCTTTATTCCATCATGGCTAAAATTAAAAAGTCGAAAACAAATTAAAAAAAAAAAAAACTTTAAACCAAATATTACGAAATACAAGAAGAAATCTAATTCAACAACAGAAAGGGGTGGTCATAGCTGTTTTAGAACTACAGGGTGAGTCTAAAATCATGGGACAAACTTTAAGGGGAGTTAGGGGACATCGCAAGGATTCAGATTTGCGCAGCAACCAATTGTCGGAAATGCTTTCCCGGTGCTGTAGTGACGACCTCGTCACTACCGCACCAGGAAAGCGTTTCCGACCATGGCTTGCTATGCAAATCTGAATCCTTGCGATGTCTCCTACCTCCCCTTAAAGTTTGTCCCATGATTTTAGACTCACCCTGTATATGAAACAAAAAAATATATATTTCTTTGCAGTTAATTTTAGTATTCGATACAATATTTTTGCGTTGAGGGGACAAAGGCATTGGTGAATTTATTAATGGAAAAGAAAGTGTTATTGACAATTTATATAACATTAATTTATCAGTAAAAATAAAATTATTAAATTTTAATGCTTCTGAAAATAGTAATTCAATTGAGAATGTTTCTTCTGCTAAAAATATTTCTCTATTCGGAAATAAAACTCTCAAAAATGACTCCTCGCACATTTTGTGGAAAACTAGTGACTAATTCGAAGATTTCTTTTCTGTTGTAATACACAACAATAACAATCTCACAAGTACACTGCAAAAAAACTACTGTAGATTTGCCAGAACAAACTCGATCACAGTGAATATGATGTATCTTTCTTTGGTTTCCTGACTATATTAACATGGAAAATACAGTAGTTGCGTAAAATTAACAGCACAATGTGCCGGCAATTTGGACGCATTTTTTTACAGCACAAACAACTGGCGTCAAAATTGCCAGCACATTGTGCTGTTAATTTTACGCTACTACTGTATTTTCCATGTTAATATAGTCAGAAAACCAAAGAAAGATACAGCACATTCACTGTGATCCAGTTTGTGCGCGAGATGAACAGCACTTTGTACTGTAAAAATGTCGTTTTTTTTTACAGTGTACACGAAATTTGTAATATTTGAAAGAATTATGCAAATCCGACACGCTTAACGTAATTCAATCAATCACAATAGTGACTCGCGTGGAAACTATTAGTTGAATATTATTAAAAAAGAAGTTAATAAATTTTGTAATTAAAAAGCTTTAGTCCGTAACGCAAACATATAATACATCTCAATGTATTCTGAAATCGGTAGATATTGATGTAAATTAAAACAGATGAATTTGTAAGAGTCAAACAGCTAACTTCTTACAGAAGGAACATGTTTGTACATTACGTAATAGAAAATCTTTAAATAGCAATCCGAAACGCCAACTTGATTTTAAGTGGTTCAATTTATCATAGGAAGGCTCACACAAATGCAAATTTGATAAATATCACTGTTTAATGAAGTCACATAGATTTTAAATTTGTCCGCAAAAAATATATTTAACATTGTCGAAATTAAAATAAATATATACTACAACTCTTAATCAATAATGAATAATATTACTCAATGTAAAAGTTCATGTACATTAAAATTGTAGCAACAGTCATCACACCTTGGTCACCTAGAACGCAGTGATGAAGGTTTTGATAATAGTCAGGCCACATGAATTCGAAACAGAAGAAATCGTAATAGCAATTTTTCACCAACCACAAATGCATTTTCTCCGAATTATTTCCAAGATAGAAAGATTTCTGTCACCATTTTGGGTGAAAATACATAGTCATCTATTACCACGCATTCGACCATTAACAATACCGTTATAAACATGACGTCTTCTCTTAATAAACTAGTGCTGCTTTAAACTCGATAATGTACGTGAAAATTTTCGAAGAAAATTTTGGGACATTGCTACAATCAGTATGTCAAAATAATTTTATAGAGATGAAATATAGAGATATAAGGGCGTTGGTCATCTCAAAGACGGGATAAAAGTTACACAAGCACGCTTTTAATATCGACAGCACAAAACACTACATTACACACAAACAATTGAACAGTCATAATTTCTGTAAATACAAACATTGCATCATATCCAGACGATATACATCACGAACACACACCGAAAGTCTACAAACACGCGCAGTCATAATTTCTTTAACTCTTTTCACTTCATGTTTGGCAAAATATCTCAGAATATTTTGTCGAAAATGGCAACAGCACTAATGCGTATAATTTCCATGCGTATAATCTAAATGTTATAAAAATCAGGGAAGTCAGTCATTTTGTTACAGAAACGAATTATAGAAGGCATTAGTTAATTTGTATTATTTTATTCTATTCATGACGTTGGTGTAGCACGTCAAATATAATACAAATGTGGCGTCTGGGAAAAAAAGGGCAATTTAAAAGAAAAATTCTGATAAAAAATAATATGACAAAAGCATAATATTTATATGGAAATGTATGGTTTTACAAATTTAAACATTCATATTAAAATGATTATGTCTTTGTCTGTTTCTTTAAAAAGGACAGTAGCCCTCTCCGATAGTTAGATGTATCCTGTGATAGAGACTACGAATTATTTGATTTTTTAGAGCTTAATGATGCTTCGAATAATTATATTTTATAACACTTGTTGTTAAATTTATGTTTAATTCATCGGCGATTTCCATTTCAAAATATTTTCTTTTTCGCAAAACTACAAAAAGAATCTCAATTTAATTGGAATTAAAGTGGCATCTTATTATTTGAAAAAGTAGCCAAAAATATTTCATAATTCTCTACCTATAGAAACGTGACATATAATTTTACATTAGAAGTTTGACCCATTTTTTTTACAAAATGATATTTAATCTTTTAAATATTGAACCTAGAATGAAGGTTTACATATCATGTTATTCGTTATACAATCAGTTATCAAAATAAAACTGCGACTTAAGTATAATTTATAAGAAACTTGAAAAATGATTAATTTTAACCAAGAGATAACAATGGGTCAAGATTCCCTACATAAGGAAGGCTTCACCCACTTAATTTTACATTTAAATATTTCTTTAGGGAAATAAAATCAGTTTTTAAAAAAAGCAGAATAAATTTTTGCTACATGGTTTAATTATTATCAAAAATTATTTGGGAAAAGGTGATGCGCAAACATACCTGCATAAATGGAATACAATGAACAGAAGTAAATTTCTCTTAAAACACCCACTTTTTGTGACACTCGATCTTGCAACACTAGTTGCCACATAGTTTGACTTCATCTCATTTTATTCCTCTTATCAAAATTTATCTACATTACATAACTTTCTAAAGTTTTTATCAATACATGTTCTTTTTTCAGGGGCATGAATAATTAACATTTCTTAAGGCTGCAACATCTGCCCCCCCCACACTATTGTCAACCCTCCCAAAAAATACAAAAAAAATTCTAATTTTCTCCTACTAATCTTATATTTCGAAAGCATAAAACATCTCTATTGAGCACAAATGTTCTATGTAATATTTTGTAGTATAAGCTATATTCAAGATCTAAATAAAGCAACAAAGCCTTATATTTGTATAATACAGAACATCAAAATGTAACTCTGACAAATGCGAAGAATATACATCAGACGTCGAAAACATTTCAAACTTATCTAGACCTTTAAATTACTCTAAAGTATATCATACATGCATTACATGAAGTAATAGTGAATCAAACATATATTGCTGTTGTAGAAAGACAAAAATCAATTTCTTGGCAGCGAGAAATAAAATGCATTTTATGAAAGAATCCAAAATCTAATTTTGTGAAAGCACTACATAGTGTTTGATTCCCACTGCAATTTCATTTCAGATTTTTGCAAAAATATATTATTGTTTTTTCTCAATATGTACAATTATGAAAGAAAAAGTGAAACTATCAAATATCTCAATTACATGATAATTTTTAAGTAATTTTTATTTTTCACATCTACAAAAATCGTTTAGTAATAATTAGTTCGTTTTGTAAGCACTTAAAAATGTATCTTCAAATTTAAATTAACATTGAAGACTGAGACAAGAAACTGAGAAATGATTATCTTTTGGAAAAATGTGCATCCAAATGTGCATTGCAACTGACGGTGAAAAGTTTGAACATCTCAAATAAAGGTTTATTGTTACAACTAGTCGTTTTTTTCTTTCGATTTTTCACGTCACAGTGTAGGAAATCATGAAAAAACAAATGCGCGTTTTAACCGTTCTGTTCTACGCATTAATGTCCACAAGATGTTTTTTCGTACTAAATCGATGATGCTCTAGAACTTTGTAAAACACATTTTTATCCTGTCTCTTTCCGTTTTCGATATAGGAATGCCAACTCCGCACTTTTCCACAAGTTGGCGCCGTAGGCGGTTTCATTCAGTAGCCCGTTTCAACTATTACTAATTGTAATAAGTCTACGCCACGAAATCTACAAAATCTATCTATTGAAGACTTTTGCCAAGTAGTCGGTGAGAATGTGGTGAAAATAGTCGGAAATATTCAACAACCACCAAGTGAAGAATTTAAAGCTTTACGCTGCTTTTGTAAGCGTCTGGAGAATCATTCAAATCAGAATTACGGAAATTTCAACATGCTCAGTGGAAGAAGATGAACCCACCCGCTGGACATCATGACATTTAAATTAATTACTGGTTCTTATAAAAACAACATCGAAAATATTCATGGAGTTTGAAAATTGTTCGGCCTTAGTCGAAAACTACCGACCCTTCCCTGTTACACCTGAAGATCGACCTCATTGGTAAAACGAAATCCTTGAATAGCTGCAGATTCCAGTAAGGAAAGGGACAAGAGGTCCAATGACTTTTGTCCTCACATCGCAAAGATGGCACGAGCTGTAAAATGCCAACGATCAGATGAAGCAAGATGTTCATCAAAAAGAAGCAGACCAGAAAGTAAGATTAGTAAAACAGGGAGTAAAATAATTGAGAAGGCTGACAGAGAATGCTCGGATTTTTTCCGTTTCTAGAAATCATGTTAAAATGGCTGCACACAAAAATATTTTAAATATAATTTTATTTTGAACCATATACAGACAGAAGCGATATTAAAGATATTATAGAATCAAACTGCGATTAATAAATGTATACAGTGGCTCAGATTTGTTTTTGGACACTTGTGTTTTTGAAACGTACTTATAAAAAACATCATCTAAATATTAAAGGATCTACTTAAAAAATTCATATAAACTTTATTTTCCCTATAATAAAACCTACATATTGTAAAGAAAATAAATTCGAAACTTTTTTTTTCAAAAAATTAATTTACCGAGAAACTGTTAAAAACAATCTCACATAAGTAATTGGACACTTGAAAGCTTTACTAAATTTTTTGACTGACGATATTTTTTGTTATTAATTTTTATTATAAATGGAAATATAAGTCAAATATTATCGTCTGTACTTTGACATTATTATTAATTCGTGTAAATTTGTTTACATTTCTATATTTGAAGAGAACATGGCTGGACGCTACAAAGTTACAGCAAATTCCATTCGTAATTTAATCATAGAAAATTTTACAGATGGTAAAAACATCGGAACTATCGCAAAACTTATTAAAACAAGTCATTCAACTGTTTTTGATATTATAAACTACGTGGAATTGTTGAAAAGGCGTTAAAATCAGGAGCTCCTCACAAGCTAACTCCCAGGAATCGAAGGTGTATTATGCATAAAATCAAGAAGAATCCAAGAATAAGTGCAGTGAAACTTAAAACAGAATTAGAAAACAGATTTGAAATAAAAGTAAACCCTGTAACTGTTTGACGAGTTATCAGATCATATGGATACAACAGTAGAGTTGCCAGAAGAAAATTTTTCGTTATTGAAAGAGTAAGAATGTTACATCTGGTTTTCGAAAAATCCATGGTAGAAAAAGATTTATCGTTTTGGGAAAACGTCATTTTGTGGATGAATCAAAATTTAACATATTTGGATCTGATGGGCGAATAACTGTGTGAACGAAGTCCAACGAAGAGCTCAATCCGAAAGATCTCTTGCACACTGTCAAACATGTAGGTGGAGGCATAATGGTTTGGGGATGTTTTGCTGCTTCTTGTATAGGAAATTTAGTTTTCATTGAAAATAATATGAACCATTGTAATTACATAAATATCATGAAAGAAAACTTGAAAATATATGCCCTAAAATGTGGAATTTGAAGCGCATTCAACTTGTATCAAGATAATGATCTCAAACATACAGCCCTAAATGTTCGCTTATGGCTGCTGTACAACTGTCCCAAAGTTATGAAGACTCAACCTTATTCTCCAGATTTAAACCCAATTGAATCTGTGTGGCATGAATGGAGAAAAGAACAAGAAAACATAATATTTCTTCGAAAGAACAACTTAAAACTGTATTAACAGAGGAATAGTACAAAATTGAACATTCTTACGCAAAAAACTAGTTGCATCCATGTCAAAACGTATTAAAAGTATAATTTTAGCTAAAGGATACGTAACCAAGTATTAAAATGTTTCTTTATTTGCATATTTTTGTTTACATTTGTTGAATGTTTGAAGTGACCAATTACTTATGTGGGATTGTTTTTACCACTTTCTCGGTAAATTATTTTTTTTTTAAGTTTTGAATTTATTTTCATTAGAATATGTAGGTTTTATTATAGAGAAAAGAAAGTTTATATGAATTTTTTTTTAAGTCGATCCTTAAATATTTAGATGATTTTTTTTTATATAAGTAAGTTTCAAAAACATAAGTGTCCAAAAACAAATGTGAGCCACTGTATATCCTGGAATTTACAAGCATCTCTCTATTCTAAATAAAAGTAACTACCGCTGTCACCGCCACCGCCGCCGCCGGTTTTGAATTTTTTTGTGACCGGAGGTCTTTATTCGTTAATATTAAGAAAAATATTGCATACAAAAATATGAAAATCGGTGGTATAATAGAGAAATGTTTGATAAACACGCTGATGCTGACAGTTTACAAATCGAAGTATTATTTGAAGGGTTATTTAATGCTAAAGTTGGACCAAAATCGTTCCATTAAAAGAGTTTTATACCAGCAAAACCTATACATGGGAATTTAATCATTTTTAGACAATTTTATGCGTTTGAAGTTCCCGGTGTGCAGACTGTATTTATTTTTTTTTTGTTTGTTTCACTCGTTTTTTGAGGTTTTATCTCTATTTTAAATTGAAATTTTCAGCATTTTGAGAGATATTTTTTACATATTTTAGAAAATGGTATTAATTTAAACTGTTGCCAACTGCATAAATAGCGCAAACAATAATGTTTGCTTTAAATTAAAAAAAAAATATTTACACGTGACTACAGAAAAAAACCTTTCAAATTAGAATTAAATAATTATGTATAAAAAGTAGGAACTTATTAAAAATTACGTCATAAAAAGTATATTTACACGTGAATTTTAAAAGAGAAAAGATATTCTAAAATAATAAATTCATTAACATGCATTAGAAGTATTAATTAGGAGAAATTACGTCACATTTACGTTATTACATATAATGGACAAAAAATAATATTGCAAAACAGTTAATATTAGAAATTGCGCAAGACATTTATTTGATTTATTTATTTTTGAACAACAAACATATGACTTGTGTGCTTGACATGAGAGCCCTCTTTAAAATCAGAGACAAGATAGCACTAGGAAATATTACAACACAAGAGAAATACATCCTGGGAGTTCCAGACAAAGAGTGTGTGCAATGGAATCAACGGGATTAAAAAGCACAATCTTCTACGCTCGCAAGCGATTAGCAGCGTGGTGCTTTGACCACTCTGCCACGGAGGCACCGTGATTTATTTGATATTTTGAGATGATCTTTTCAACTATTTTCTTAGGACAGCGCACATAATATTTCATTTCTAACAAAAGTATTTTCACGTGAATATTAGAAACAGAAATAATAGTTTGGTCAAAATTACGTCAGATTAAAAACAATACGTTTAAAATGTCTTGTTTAAGATAACTTTCTTTTCGCTTTGTTAGAAAATTCTGGGAGACAAAGACTCTGTTTACTTAATACATTTTATATTACCTTATTTTGAAATGTTTAACTTATTTGATTTAATCAAAGAAGAAAACAGCCATTTTATCTTTTAACAGCAGCTGATTTGGCCTTAAAATTACCCAATCAAAGAGGAATGAATAGAAACCCGTGTATAAGGAGATCGCCACTTTTTTTTAAATTATAATTCAATTTTCCAAAACCTTTTTGAAGCCGATCAAATTAGCGTGCCTTTAGAGACTGCAATATCTGAACGGGGGTTGGCGAGCGTAGCTCGTAGGGGGCAGAGCCCCCCAGTTCTTATAAAAATACAGGAAAACCCACGGACGGTGAAAGGGTCAAGAAGGCTATTGAATGGCCAAGAGTGAAAAGGGGTAAAAAATTATCACAAAAAAGTGATTGATTTTGATGGGCCATCGCTAGTGCTTGAACTTTGAATTTGTTATATGTGATTTTTTTATATTTTGGATTTCTAAAAGGACGTCAGCATTGGAACATCGGTGATTGCACAATATATTTAAAATTTATTCAAACATCGATTTGATAATTATGTCAACAATTTAAATATTTGTTTCTTTTAATATATTCATCATGTATGCGTCATATATCTGTTTTAAATAATTATATTTTCTTATTTTGTTTTATATGTCTTCTTATTTGGTACAGAAATCACTAATCGTGTATGTTATTTTTAAATAAATGAATACGTGCGAATTACAATCATTAATAAAAAACGTTTCCTATTTTATGGAAGAATAATTGTTTATAATTCTTAACATTAAGTTTGTTATCTATATATTTATGTTGCTCTTTTGTCTGGGTATTAATTTCGCTTCTTAACTTAAAGGCAATAACAATGCATTTTCCTTATTTAACTTTGAAATAACTTTTAAACTTAGATAAAGCTGGGGTAACTATTCACAAAGACTCGTTGTTCCTGAAATTCACTTATTTCTAAGAAACTGTGAATAAATTATCAAAATTCTGTTATTGGCGTCATTTATATTTTTAATAAGGGACGATGTGGCAAACGTCAAAATTCGTCAGATTTAAAGAAAGCTAGGAAGTGTTAGAAATAATAATATTAATAACAACAACAAAAAAAAAAATGCAATTTAACAAATTACAATGACCATTTTGAAAATGATTTTATCAAAGACTAAAATTGAAGACATAAAAAATCGCACGGAGTTGATCGTACATAAAGTACGCCATGGATTACATTTTTCGGTACTGTAAATTTTTAAACTTCTACGGAGCTGGTCATTCCTTACGTACGACATGGATTGAACATATGATATACCTGGACCAATTTTAAATGAAATTTTATTCTTAAACTTCTAAACATCCCACAAAATTACTTTATACACCGTCGTATAGAGAAAAAAAATTTACTTTTAAATACAATTTGTTTGAAAGCTGTATCTCAATTTGTTTCTGATTTTTTTTTTGTAGTTTTATTACTTTTTTTGTCATAGTGGCAACAGAAGTATCCATCTCTGTTGAAAGTAAAGGGAAAATACAGACTACTGTATAGACCAATCAGAAAACGAATAAAATGCGAATTCAACCAATAAAACGCTTCAGATATGTTTTTGATTTCCCACCCTGACAGAGGACAATAACCATTTTTTCTAAATGGTTAAAAAAGTCCTTCCGGCCAGTGCCGGGAGGAAGAGGTAGCTTTCATATTCCTTATTTTTAAAAAGCAAGCTTATATTATTCAAACACACGAAGCTCAGATTAGTGGAAACCGATTATAGGAGATTCAATCCTAATCTTTATCAATATTAAACCATTATGAATGAGAATTTCGCGAAATTAGTCAGCTTTATCCAAGATGCTTTTATTTAAAGTAACTTATATTTGGTTGCCAAATTCGGCGATATCTTGAAGTTCCTGCCATTTTAAGACAACATGGTGGATGAGGCTAACGAATGAACTTGGTCGAGATCTTAGTAATTCCTGTGCACATGCTCACTCACATCGGAATCGGTTGATATATACAAGTTCTGTCGCAGGCAAAAAATCAGATTTTTCAAAATGTCACCCACATTAGAAATTCAAACTGCTATATCTGAGCCATTTTCTAAGATAAAGACAAAACAAAAAATGTTCCGGAATCCTTTTATCATGGTCAAATACTTAAGAAAGAAACCTTTTTCAATTTCTAATTCTTTTGCACCTTACTTTAAATATAATTTTTTAGTTAATTTAATGGCCTCCATTTTGAAACAAGATGGCTGATGAAGCTGGCCAGCGAACTTGGTCGAGACATTACGATATACTATCCACATGCCTTCTTACATCGAAATAGGGTAATGAATACGCGTGTTATCACGTGACAAATATCAGATCGTTTCAAAATGTCAGCCATGCTAGAAATTCAAAGTGCTATAATTCAAACATTTTTTAAGATATATACGAAACAAAAACTGCTCCGGAATCTTTGTATCAAGGTCAAACACATAAAAAAAATATTTTTCATTTTTCAATTTTTTGTTAACTCATTTTAAATTTTAAATTTATTTTTTTAAATGGCAGCCCTTTTGAAACAAGATGGCGAATGAAGCTGACCAACGAACTCGGTCGAGACATTGGTATGTATTATGTACACACCAAGTTACATCCAAATCGGTTCATAAATACGCTTTTTATCGCGTGACAAAAATCAGGTTGTTTCAAAATGTCAGCCACAATAGAAATTCAAAATGCTATAACTCAGCCATTTTTTTAGATATAGAAGAAACAAAAACTGTTCCGGAATCTTTGTATTAAGGTCAAACACATACAAAAAAAATCTTTTTTATTTTCCAATTTTTTTGGTACCTCATTTTAAATTTTAAATTTTTAAAAAATTTTTAAATGGCCGCCATTTTGCAACAAGATGGCGGATGAAGCTGGCGAGCGAACTCGGTCGAGAAATTGGTACGTATTATTTATACACCAAGGTACATCCAAATCGGTTCATAAATACGCCTGTTATCGCGTGACAAAATATCAGGTCGTTTCAAAATGTCAGCCCCGCTAGAAATTCAAAGTGCTATAAATCAGCCATTTTTTAAGATATAGACGAAACAAAAACTGCTTCAGAATCTTTGTATTAACGTCAAACACATATAAAAAAATATTTTTCAATTTTAAATTTTTTGGTACCACATTTCAAATTTAAAATTTTTTTAAAAAATTTAAATGGCCGCCATTTTGAAACAAGATGGCGGATAAAGCTGGCCAAAGAACTCGATCGAGACATTGGTACGTATTATGTATACACCAAGGTACATCCAAATCGATTCATAAATACGCCTGTTATCGTGTGACAAAAATCAGGTCGTTTCAAGATATCAGTCTAGCTGAAAATTCAAAGTGCTATAACTCAGCCATTTTTTAAGATATAGACAAAACAAAAAATGCTCCGGAATCTTTGTATCAAGCTCAAACACATAAGAAAAAAATACTTTTAAATTTAAAATTTTTTGGTACCACATTTCAAATTTTAAATTTTTTAAATTTTTTTAAATGGCCGCCATTTTGAAACAAGATGGCGGATGAAGCTGCCCAACGAACTCGGTCGAGATATTTGTATGTACTATGCACACACCGAGTTTCATGCAAATCGGTTCATAAATACGAGAGTTACAGTATGACAAAGATCAGATGGATATATATATATGGATATATATATATATATATATATATATATATATATATATATCAACTTTTGAACGGAGGGTGGTTTCGGGGTCTAGGGGTCATGATCGATGAAAATATACCAAAATTTTTTGAAATCGCTTTCCTCCGAACGGCTGCAATAGGTAGCTTTTTGTAATGAAAGCTACCTAAAACAATTTTAATAAACAATCCGTTTTACACTGGCGAATATAATTCCAAGAAGAATTATTATTTTAAAATACATTTATTAGGTAGCTTTCTTTACAAAAAAGCTACCTATTGCAGCCGTTCGGAGGAAAGCGATTTCAAAAAATTTTGGTATATTTTCATCGATCATGACCCCCAGACCCCGAAACCACCCTCCGTTCAAAATTGATATATATATATATATATATCTGACCTATGTCACACTGTAACTCCCGTAATTATGAACCGATTTCGATGAAATTCGGTGTGTACATAGTACATACCAATGTCTCGACCGAGTTCGTTGGCCAGCTTCATCCGCCGTTTTGTTTCAAAATGGCGGCCATTTAAAATTTTTAAAAAATTTTAAAACTTGAAATTTGGTACCAAAAAATTAAAAATGGAAAAATATTTTTTTCTTATGTATTTTACCTTTATACAAAGATTCCGGAGCAGTTTTTGTTTCGTCTATATCTTAAAAAATGGCTGAGTTATATCATTTTGAATTTCTAGCGTGGCTGACATTTTGAAACGTCCTGAATTTTGTCCCGCGATAAAAGGCGTATTTATGAACCGATTTGGATGTAATTCAGTGTGTATATAGTACATACCAATCTCTCGACCGAGTTCGTTGGCCAGCTTCATCCGCCGTTTTGTTTCAAAATGGCGGCCATTAAAAATTTTTAAAAATTTTTAAAACTTGAAATGTGGTACCAAAAAATTAAAAATGGAAAAATATTTTTTTCTTATGTATTTGACCTTTATACAAAGATTCCGGAGCAGTTTTTGTTTCGTCTATATCTTAAAAAATGGCTGAGTTATAGCATTTTGAATTTCTAGCGTGGCTGACATTTTGAAACGTCCTGAATTTTGTCACGCGATAAAAGGCGTATTTATGAACCGATTTCGATGTAATTCAGTGTGTACATAGTACATACCAATCTCTCGACCGAGTTCGTTGGCCAGCTTCATCCGCCATTTTGTTTAAAAATGGCGGACATTTAAATTTTTTTTAAATTTTAAAATTTGAAATGTGGTACCAAAAAATTGAAAATGGAAAAACATTTTTTCTTATGTATTTGACCTTTATACAAAGATTTCGGAGCAGTTTTTGTTTCGTCTATATCTTAAAAAATGGCTGAGTTATAGCATTTTGAATTTCTAGCGTGGCTGACATTTTGAAACGTCCTTAATTTTGTCACGCGATAAAAGGCGTATTTATGAACCGATTTGGATGTAATTCAGTGTGTGCATAGTACATACCAATCTCTCGACCGAGTTCGTTGGCCAGCTTCATCCGCCATTTTGTTTCAAAATGGCGGCCATTTAAAATTTTTTTAAAAATTTAAAATTTGAAGTGTGGTACCAAAAAATTGAAAATGGAAAAATATTTTTCTTATGTATTTGACCTTTATACAAAGATTTCGGAGCAGTTTTTGTTTCGTCTATATCTTAAAAAATGGCTGAGTTATAGCATTTTGAATTTCTAGAGTGGCTGACATTTTGAAAAGTCCTGATGTTTCTAACGTAATAACAGGCGTATTTATGAACCGACATGGATGTACCTTGGTGTACATAGTACATACAAATATCTCGACCGAGTTCGTTGGCCGGCTTCATCCGCCATCTTGTTTCAAAATGGCGGCCATTTAAAAAAATTAAAAAATAAAAAAATTTAAATGAGATACCAAAAAATTGGAAAGTGAAAAAGATTTTTTTTGTATGTGTTTGACCTTAATACAAAGATTCCGGAACAGTTTTTCTTTCGTCTATATCTAAAAAAAAATGGCTAAGTAATAGCATTTTGAATTTCTCTTGTGGCTGACATTTTAAAACGACCTGATTTTTGTCACGCGATAACAGGTGTATTTATGAACCTATTTGGATGTAACTTGGTCTGTACATAGTACATACCATTGTCTCGACCGAGTTCGATGGCCAGCTTCATTCGCCATCTTGTTTCAAAAGGGTTGCCATTAAAAAAAATTAAATTTAAAATTCAAAATGAGGTATTAAACAATTGGAAAATGAAAAAGATTTTTTTATGTATTTGGCCTTAATACAAAGATTCCGGAGCAGTTTTTGTTTCTGAAAATTTGTTCTTTTGTTTATATCTTAAAAAATGGTTGATTTATAGCACTTTGAATGTCTAGCATGGCTAACATTTTGAAACGATCTTGTATTTGTCACGCGATAACACACGTATTCGCCTATTTCGATGTAAGAAGGCATGTGGATAGTATATATCAACACCTCGACCAAGTTCGCTGGCCAGATTCATCAGCCATCTTGTTTCAAAATGGTGACCATTAAATTAAAAAAAATATATATATTTAAAGTGAGGTGCAAAAAAATTAGAAATTGAAAAAGGTTTCTTTCTTGAGTATTTGACCTTGATATAAGGATTCAGGAGCATTTTTTGTTTGTCTTTACCTTAAAAAATGGCTCAGATATAGCAGTTTCAATTTCTATTGTGGGTGACATTTTGAAAAATCTGATTTTTTGCATGCGACAGCACTCCTATATATTAACCGATTCCGATGTGAGTGAGCATGTGCACAGCAATTACTAAGGTCTCGACCAAGTTCACTGCTTAGCCTCATCCACCATGTTGTCTTAAAATGACAGGCACTTTAAGAAATTGCCGAATTTGGCAGCCAAATATATGTTACTTTAAAGAAAAGCAGCTTGGATAAAGCTGACTAATTTCGCGAAATTCTCATTCATTATATTGATAAAAATTAGTATTGAATCTCCTATATTCGGTTTCCATTAAATTGAGCTTCGTGTGTTTGAATGATATAATTTGGCTTTTTTTAAATAAAGATTATGAAAGCTACCTCTTCCTCCCGGCACTGCCCGGAAGGACTTTTTTAAAACTATTTCTATTGATTTTAACTTTTCATATTAGACAAAAATAAAACTTGATTAATTAATTTTATAGTTTACTAGGTGGCTCTGTCCCCTGCAAGCTACTCTCGATGAGTTCAGACACCGCAGTATCTAAAATAACGCTAGTATGTTCGGTTTTAAAAAGATTAGAAAAGATTGAATTATAATGAAAAAACATATAGCAATCTCCCTGTAAATGGGTTTCCATTCAAGTCCCTTTGACTGCGAAAATTTAAGGCGGAATCAGTTGCTGTTAAGACATCCAATGGTTGTTTTCGTGTTTGATTGCAGAAGACCAGTTAAACATTTGAAAGGAAGCTAAAATAAAATGAATTAAGTAAACAGTCCTTGCCTCCCGATATGTTTTAACAGCGTTATAAAACGATTGACATAATACAATTTCTACAATTACTACAATTTACCGCTTTTACGCCTTCAAGGGCGGTTGTTTCATTTTTGGACCACTTAATTTTAATTTTCCTCTGTTCCTGAAAGTGTTAAACGTATATTAATGTATTTATTATTTTTAATTTTCCTTTCTCTTTTAATATTCACGTGTAAATACAATTTTCAGGAAATAATTATCAATGTTTTCCTGCTTTTAACACTTACTCATTTAATAGAAATTCATTTTTTTTCCTGTTTTTAATAGTCACATGTAAATAAATTTTTAATCGTTAGGAAATATTATTCTTTGCTCTGTTTTTAGAATTGAAAACAATCTCTGTAATAATAGAATAAGTCATGAGACTATTATCAACAATTCCATACGGATCCCTTCGCTTTTTATACTCCAAGCGGCCATTTTGGTATTTTAATGTTAGCCAGCCACAGAAGATAAGTCGCCAAATATTATTCTATCGCCATCATTTCACTTATATTATAATAGTCCAAGTCATGTAACTGCCATAAACAATTACAACCCTTCGATTTTCATAATAGTGGTTTCCATTTTGATTAAAGAATCAAGGTTATCTTTTCAGATAAAACTACATAAAAGATGCCATGATCGCAAAGAATTCTCGGTACTTTTATGTTAACTGGGTGCAAATCTCTCCGATTGCTTTTTTTAACTCGCCATTTAGCATTTTTTTTCGAGTGGTAAATTAAAACGGTACTATTTGGTTATCCCATCGACCAAAAATCTAACGCCAGACTATAAGATTAAATGCCAATAATGATTGATCGTGAATGTCACATTCACACGGAAGTTACACGTGTTTACGCCATCAAGTGATTTTTATTTTGGCGTTTTATTTTTATTAATGTTATACTAATTTATTTGGGCACAGATGTCATATATGCCCATATTGGCGCGATTTTTTCCGACGCCATTTTGGCGAAAACATCAACAACAACATCCGGATTACCATATCAAACAAAATAACGATACTTTGGCACCATTTAAGTACCCGTTGCGTATACGATGTGGCGACCGGTTCTGGTTAAGTGGATTTCTTAAATTAACTAACACTATCTTAAAATAAATCAATTGGCGCTTACTCAATTAATTCCACGGGATATCAATTTTTCTCTTCCTATTTATTGGAAGGCACATATTTACAGCTGTGATACAGTTATGATTGCACTAAGATACATTTTATTTAAAGTAAAAACGAAACGGGTTCTTAAAAACATTGTTTCAACACTCACACCCTCGAACAGAGCGAGCGACAGAGATGAGCCCAGGAGCACTACGTAAACAATAGAGCCATTGCCATCCCTTTATCGCCCATTTGGCGTCAAAACATATAATTCTCCGCGTACGACATCGGCTTTAGAAAAAAATCGCGCCAATATGACATCTGTACTTTATTTGTTCTTTCGTTATTTAAAATAAAAATTACGTCAATTTTTATAATTTGGTGAGTGCTTTGGCGATTTATATAATTTGGCGAAATTGGTCGACAGGATATCTAAGTAGTACCATTAAAACATTGCTTTGAATTTGAAATTAAATGTCAGGATTTGTGCGATATTTAATCGGGTTTGGCGTGATTTTTTTTTTTTTTTTTTTTTTTTTTTTTACGACAATTCGGCGAAAACCTCGTTTTCGAATACCAGTTACATATGTAGTTTTATATTGTTTTGTATTATTTTTAAAATGAAATAACAATAAATCAAAAAAATTAATTAATAACTATAGAACAAAACATTTTATAACACTTTTTTAAAAATAAAAAGAAAGTGAAGATAAATAAACATTTATTAATAAATAACCAACAATAGCCGGATTACCATGTCAGGCAAAATAACGCCCTTTTGATGCTATTTAGGTATCCCCGTGAGTATAGGACATCTGCAATTAATATTTTTCGTTTCGTTTCGTTAAAAAAAAAAAAAAAAAAAAAAAAAGTGAAAGCCATTGATTTTAAATTTTTCAGTTTTAAATGTAATTTTTGTATTAAATAAATGATAATGAAATACAAAAGAAAAAAGCATTGTTCTTAGCACAGATTTAAGGGAGGCCAAACTGATCGCAAAATTTGTTTAAAATAAAAACGTTTTCAAAAGTATGAAAAAAAAAATATCTTGTATGATTAAAATTTGAGTTGCCATAATTAGAAAAAAAATATTTAAAATTAGAAAAAAAATAATGTTTCGAAAACTAATTCGAATTTAAAAATTTTAATACCAGTTTTGAGATCTGCGGATCAGTGCGTTTTTTTGGTGTTAATTTCATCGTAAAAGTATTCCATATTTTGGGGGAAATCGTCGCGAAACGCAATCAGTTGTTTAATCAATCGTTTCATAGAATCGTTTCATAAATTCGTTACATTTCAGTCGTTTCATATATCCGTTTCATAAATTCGTTTCATTAGGATTTTATATATATAGGGTAGATTTCAAAATTACGTTGTCGGTGGCCTGTAATCAAGTAAATAATTAAGTTAAAATTTAACGCTCTATTTCTGATCAATTTAGATGCGAAATGAAATATCAGCGCAATCACGCAAGTTTGATGCAATCTTATTAAGTTATTTTGATTTATCAACGAAAATATATCTTTTAAGCTTAAAATTATGTTATTTTTGTCGGAAAATTCATTTGATACGTACAAAAGGTTATTACAAAATATATGTTCCTCAGACGTAATGTTTTATAATGAACTTAGGTTTCGAAAGACGCATTTTATGAACATTTTGCACTTAATGAACGATATCGGGGCCTAATCTGTGCATTGGTAGGTTAATAAGTTCGACACTTAGGTATTTAGACACATTAGTATTAAAATATTTCGATTTTAACAAATCAAATGTTTACTTCTTGTTAAATATGAGGTCATTTTCAAAAACTGAAGCATTTTGCTTTCTTCCAAAATCAAAGCGTTTAAGCTCGGAAAACGAAAAGCTTTCACCAATGGAAAATGAGGTCATAATTATACATTTTTATTCATAAAACAGAAAGTATTTACTACAATCGCGCCAATATGTTTTTTCAGTGAATGTTTATTTCACCAATTTAGGTTTAAATCCCTCCTGCCGTAAAATAATTACAAAAACAATAAAAATATTCTACAAATCATTGCTATACAACTGTATTGAAATATAATAGATTTATTAAATAAAATGTGTTTTTCTTTAAACATGGCGCCATTTTCACTGATAGAAGCAGACCGTATTTCTGCAATTACGACATTTTTAAGTGTTGGAGAAATGTTTCTGTCTTTAGACAGAGCATTATAGGAGGAATGATCAACCATCGTCATTTAGACACAATTCTAGACTCGTCTTTTTTTCTGAATAAAAAAGTAGCCTCTCAGATCACTGCTTGTGAAAAATGACGCCATATTACTGGTGAAATCGTTTAACCTTTATACGGCGATTGGACAGCTTCCCCGTAAGGCATGGTGATGTCACGGCAACGTCGTTGTGAAGTCACACTGTGACTTTGTGACCGTCGATGTGACGTCACGTGACGTCGATGTGACGTCACAGTGACTAGAATGCGAGGTCGTTATGGCCGTTTTAGAGGTCGTTTGTGACGTCACATTGTGACCACTCTGTGAAGTCACAGTGTGACTAATTTGTGAAAAGTGTGACATTTGTGACTACTTTGGCATTAATTTTGTGACGAACATGTGACGAAAGCGACCATGCTTTGAAGTCACATTGTGACCAATTTGTGAAATATGTGTCATTTGTGACGAACTTGTCATAAACACTGTGATGATTTCAAATGAAAATCAAATTTCAAATTAATTTCTTGAAAGGCGCAAAGGCCAACCTAGTGAAAATGATTCCATGCCGGGACTCGAACCCAGGCCATCAATATAACGCACTGACATTCTACCGACTAAACCACACGGAACGATACCCAGCCTGGAAAATTTCACACAATTACATGTTGGCAAGGCTACAAAAGCAGCACAAGATGGGATATTTATCGTGAGCCACCAACATGGAATAAACAGGAAACTTAATTCAATCTAGCATCGATTGAATCTATATTAATACTTGGAAATTTTTACAGGGAGAACCATTTGCCTTCCATACAATATTTCAAATGAAAATCAAATTTCAAATTAATTGCTTAAAAGGCAATTTTAATTTGAAATTTGATTTTCATTTGAAATACTGTATGCAAGGCGAATGTTTCTCTCAGGAAAAATTTCCAAGCATTAATATAGTTTCAATCGATGCTGGATTTAATTAAGTTTCGTGTTTGCCCCATGACGGTGGCTCAGTATAAATATTCCAACTTGTGCTGCGTTTGTGTCCTTGCCAACATGTAATAGCGAGAAATTTTCCAGGCTGAGTGTCGTTCCATGTGGTTTAGTCTGTAGAATGTTAGCGCGCTATGCTGATGGCACGGGTTCGAGTCCCGGCATGGACTCTTTTCACTAGGTTGGCCTTTGCGCATTTTAAGCAATTAATTTGAAATTTGATTTTCATTTGAAATATTGTATGCAAACCGAATATTTCTTTGCGGAAAAATTTCCAAGTATTAATATTGTGATGAATTTTAAAATTAAAGTTTTGTTTGAGATATAAAATCGTATCTTTTTACGTACTTTTTAGCAAAATATAGCTATTTTGGAGTCCTATTCTTCTAAAATAGTTTTAATTTTTCCACTTAAAAAACAATGTTTGTCAACTGACATCTTTTTTTATTAAGTTCTAAGCTTGATCTTGAGTTCAAACTTGATATTAAGAATGTATAAGATTTTAAGGTGTTGTGGTTGTGATTAATCTTTGCTTTATTAAATACGACGTAAGCCATATTTATTTAATTTTTTTATTTCCGTGTAAATTGTATTTTGTGAATATGAGCTTAAATAGATTTGGTATGTTCTATAGGAAAAGACTGATCTGGGAAATAGAAAAAACAAGTAAGAAAAATCATGCGTTAAGCATAGATTATAAAACACTTTCCAACACTTCCCGAATGCTTTAAAAAAACTTCGTTATTTAGGGAAATAAGGTAAATAAGAGAACTAAGTAAACATTTCAGAAAACGCATAAAACATTTGAAAAACTCATTTCCGCAGTTACTGTACATAGCTAAATAGGTTTTCCAATTCTTTTGAACAGCCCTGTATTTGATCTGTAGGTTGATATATATATATTATATAATGGGATAATTTAGTTTAGCAAGAAAACGCATAACAGGTTGAAACTCTCTTTCAGCAATTTATACTAATATATGGAAACATACTTTAATACTTTTGTACAACCCTGTAGTTGACCTAGAACCTTCATTACACGCCACCGTTTAGTTAAAATTTAATTCAAACTAAAACACACTTAAAACAGCTGAAATCACATTTCCAGAAATTATAATTTATAGACGGCCATGTATCCAATTCTTTGCATGACCCTGTATACCATTTTATCTATATTATACAACAGTAATTTAAATTCAGTTCAGCGTAAAAATGCACAACTCATTTAAAAACCACCTTTAAGTAACTTGCGCTCATACCCAGTATTACTTGGGAATACTTTTGTGTAGCCCTGTATATGAATTATAGCATTTATATACACCATATACTATGCATAAATATAGTGAATCATAAAAGCGCATATCATAATTAAAAATGCATTTCCAGCAATCATCACAAATGAACAGTACTTCGGATACAATATAGTATCTGAACTATATTGTGTGTGCCTGTAAATGCTATATACACTTCATATTCTACATGAAAAATTTATAGTATGTAAACCTTAGCGACGTATATCATTTTCATTATATATGAAATAGATTAACATAATTAAAGTACGCCGCAAACAATTCCCTCCACCGCTATATCATTATGTATTGGAATTTCTTTTTAGCCCTATAAATGAACAATAACTATTCTTTGCATCTCGTATTCTTCAGAATGCATATTTTAGTACGTTTCATAAATGCATATCAATTTTTTTCTGTATGAAAACGTGTAAAATCATGAAAAAACCTTTGAAACGATTTTTTCTTATAGGCCGTAATGTAACGGAATAATTTTGACTGTACCTGTAAATGAACTAAACATGCTACAAACGTCGTTACACACAGGGACCGTGCTATAGTAAAGGTCAATAACATCTAAAAATTTCAGAGCAATCTGAGTATATTTACGAGAGTTAGAGCGCGGACAGACGGCTAGACAAACCAAAGTCATAAACACTTTTCAACTTTGTTGAAAGGTGTTAAAAAGGAAATATAAAAGTAAAATAAATGATTGAAAGGAAATATAAAAGTAAAATAATGAACTTTAAAAAATATATACTAAAGCAGTTTAATCTATAAGCTTTCTATCAGGCATGAAAAACACTTTATTTCAATGCTTAAATATAATATTTTATTTTTTAAGGGTGTATTTCAATCCAAACTGCTTATTTTCTGATTCATTTTTAAATTCCTTTTTGTTCTCAAACGCATCAAACTGAAAAATTCTCTTATTTAGAAACTACCTAATGTGCCGTGCATCTCGATTTTTTGATAAATGCAGAAAATATTACAAAAAATGCTGTCAAAGTAGGCGTTTTGAACCGAATTTTTCACAGCGGAAGATCTGGGAATGAAAAAAAAAAGGTCTTACTGAGAAAATAATTATTTAAAACTTAAATTCTAATGAATTGAGGGGAAAATGAAATCACACGGCCTCTTAAACATCTCTTCAAAAATCACCTCAGCAAGTTTCATGTTTTTACTTTTAAAAATGAGTCTGAAAATGTCTCAGAAAATATCGAGCTGTTGAAGTGGAAAATATTTTTTCGAATACACCTTTAATGCCAATATTTATGTGTATCGAAAACGTAGAAAATGAGTTTACAATCGAAGAAAATTTAATAACTGATTCTGAATGTCTATAATTAAATGTTTGATTAAAATCGCAAATAGAAAAAAAATGCTTACATACAATTAAAAATAAATAAATAAATACACCAATTTGAAAAAGTCCTTCCGGCCAGTGCCGGGAGGAAGAGGTAGCTTTCAAATACCTTATTTTAAAAAAGCCAACTTATATTATTCAAACACACGAAGCTCAATTTAGTGGAAACCGTATATAGGAGATTCAATACTAATTTTTATCAATACCAAATCATTATGAATGAGAATTTCACGAAATTAGTCAGCTTTATCCAAGCTGCTTTTATTTAAAGTAACTTATATTTGGCTGAGATGTTGATGTATACTATCCACATGCTTCCTCACATGGAAATGGGCGAATACGTGTGTTATCGCGTGACAAATACAAGATCATTTCAAAATGTTAGCCATACTAGAAATTCAAAGTGCTATAATTCAACCATTTTTTAAGATATAAACAAAAGAACAAATTTTCAGAAACAAAATCTACTCCGGAATCTTTGTATCAAGGCCAAACACATAAAAAAATCTTTTTCATTTTCCAATTTTTTAATACCTCATTTTAAATTTTAAATTTAATTTTTTTAAATGGCAACCCTTTTGAAACAAGATAGCGAATGAAGCTGGCCAACGAACTCGGTCGAGACATTGGTATGTACTATGTACAGACCAAGTAACATCCAAATCGGTTCATAAATACGCTTGTTATCGCGTGACAAAAATCAGGTCGTTTTAAAATGTCAGCTACAATAGAAATTCAAAACGCTATAACTCAGCCATTTTTTTAGATATAGACGAAACAAAAACTGTTCCGGGATCTTTGTATTAAGGTCAAACACATACAAAAAAAAATCTTTTTCATTTTCTAATATTTTGGTATCTCATTTTAAATTTTAAATTTTTAAAATTTTTTTAAATGGCCGCCATTTTGAAACAAGATGGCGGATGAAGCTGGCCAACGAACTCGGTTGAGTTATTTGTATGTACTATGTACACACCAAGGTACATCTTAATCGGTTCATAAATACGCCTGTTATCACGTGACAAATATCAGGACGTTTCAAAATGTCAGCCACGCTAGAAATTCAAAATGCTATAACTCAGTCATTTTTTGAGATATAGACGAAACAAAAACTGCTCTCGAATCTTTGTATCAAGGTCAAATACATAAAAAAAAATATTTTTTCAATTTTCAATTTTTTGGTACCACATTTCAAATTTAAATTTTTCTTAAAAATTTAAATCGCTGCCATTTTTAAACAAGATAGCGGATGAAGCTGGCCAACGAACTCGGTCGAGACATTGGTATGTACTATGTACAAACGAAGTTACATCCAAATCGGTTCATAAATACGCCTTTTATCGCGTGACAAAATTCAGGACGTTTCAAAATGTCAGCCACGCTAGAAATTCAAAATGCTATAACTCAGCCATTTTTTAAGATATAGACGAAACAAAAACTGCTTCGGAATCTTTGTATAAAGGTCAAATACATAAGAAAAAAATATTTTTCCATTTTCAATTCTTTGGTACCACATTTCAAATTTAAAATTTTTAAGAAAATTTTAAATGGCCGCCATTTTGAAACAAAATGGCGGATGAAGCTGGCCAACGAACTCGGTCGAGACATTGGTATGTACTATGTACATACCGAATTACATCCCAATCGGTTCATAAATTCGAGAGTTACAGTATGACAAATGTCAGATATATATATATATATATATGGATATATATATATATATATATATATATATATATATATATCAACTTTTGAACGGAGGTTGGTTTCGGGGTCTGGGGGTCATGATCGATGAAAATATACCAAAATTTTTTGAAATCGCTTTCCTCCGAACGGCTGCAATAGGTAGCTTTTTGTAATGAAAGCTACCTAAAACACTAAAAATAATAATTAGTATTTTTAATTGTACTATTAAACAACAACTAACTACAATATATGAATTAAGGTGTTCTATAAGGTCTTCTATAATGTCTTCTTTTAAGGTGTTCTATATACTTATGGTGAAATGTATATTTTACAAAGTTTCATATCTCTATGACAAAAATTAAAAAAAATAATAACTTCCACCGTTCCCTTAAATGAATTTTATAACAAGTTATTTTAATGGTACTTATAAGTACCGTCGGTAGATGAAGGGTTAAATGTTGGAACATGTTGAATACTATATCTCAAACATAAGGTATAGTGTTATTGAAAATTCTCCAAATATATATCCATCTCTTGCTTTAAAAATAATAAAGAATTTGTGTTTTGGCAATAAAACATTTTTATTTCAATATGTATATTAACACTTAATTTTGCTTATTCTCTAACCTAATTTTAAAATGTACGAAACATTTTTATAAACTTTTTCAATCATATTTTTCACTATGTTCTTTATATATTTAAAAAGTCTTATATTCCTTTCTTATAGATTGAACATAATTATGCACACTTTATAATATAAAAAAATACGAAATGAGAACTTTTTGTTTCATATATTTGTGAAAAAATTTCTTTCTAAAATTATGAAATGCCATAGTTAATAATGTTACACCGTATCTGTATTATACACAATAACTAATGTTTCAAACTTTTACTGTCAGATGCCAAATGAATAGTTTGGAAAATGATTAATCTCTGCTAGAATATTCATATTATATTGTCTAGAAATATTTAATGACAGATTCAGATATAATAAGTGGATAAACTTAAAAATCTACGTTAAATGCAAGAGTGAACTGATATGTTATACGATGTAAGAAATATGAATGAACTTTTATTCTGAAACAGTATTTGATAAACCATAATTTTGTTAAGAGGCAACTTAAGGTACGCGAAAAGACCTGCTCGGTAATGCTAATCCTATGGAAGACATTTATAAAGGTGTCTCGTTTGCATTTCAATATATTTAAATGATTTTTTTTTTTTTTTCTTTTTGCATTGGATTGCTGAGATTGATCTGCACAAAGTCTGCGTTTTACTTTTTCGATTTTGATAGAAGATTTTTTTTTCAAGAGGATGCTTTCACTTTCGAAACCGGTTCCGAAAAGGAAAGTGACCTCAATAAAAATACATGTAAACAAAATCGAAAAAGTAAAAAAAAAGACCTTTGTACATATCAATATCATCTATCCAATGCAAAAATATCATTTGAAAATATTGAAATGAAAACGAGATATATTTATAATTTTCTTCAATAGCATTAGCGACTATTTACTTAGCTGAAGTAGTTTCTTAACTTATTCATTCAATTGTTTATATATTTTGAAAGATAAGTGTGTTTTTGTTGGGAAAAGCTATTGATTACTATCAATTCTGCGATTTACGGAATGTAATTCTATGCAAAGAAACATTAAATCTATTTTAATAAAAAAAAGTTTTTCTCTTTGTGTATCTCTCTGTTTGTTTTTTGCCTCGGCGAGAGAAATTTGTTGCGCGCAGAGGTATTGTACAAGCAGATAACAAAAATCTTTCGGATAGGAGAACACAGGTCCGATTGTCTCTTTGTCTCAGATTTTGGATTACTTATCTTTGGGAGCACGATAGTGCGTTCGCAAAGTTCGTACAGGCCATAACTACCTTTCCCTGAACTATCTGGGAGGGCAGTGCATCCGCCAAGTTCGCACAGGCCAAAGCTACATTTTTCTGAACCATTTCGACATACTTTTCACCCCTTATAACTTTTGGGGAGAGCTACAGAATATTTTTTTATATACAAGTATCCGTATGATCAAACTGAATTAGGTTCCACGATTTTATGTTTCTGTACTGAAAAGTTTTTGATATATTCGATTCCGAATCTTTAATATCATGACGTCACCATTAAATGACTTATTTTAATTAAGAAAAAACTAACAAATCACTAAAATTCAATAAAAATACAGAACAAAACGTCGAATTAAGAATCACTTCATGATGTAACGAATAGAAAAAAAACCACAGAAAATATCATTGCGTAACCATTCCACGAACAGAACATATGCATTGACTATCAACGATGGCATGATTTCGTCAAATGCTAAAATAAAATAGAATGCAGCTCACTAAAGGTCATTTCACAAGAAACACTTCATTTGCACTAAATCATATTACCTAAAATACGCAAAATGGCAGTAGATTCAATTACAGGTGACTACTTAATATATGTAATTCAAAAAATCCCCACTATTGAACGTATGGCAATTGATAAGGAAACGACATTAAACATAAATGCATAAGTGAGTTACGATGTATTTTTCACGAAAAATGAAACATACAGCAGCACAAAATAGATGATATGCTGCCATATCACCAACAGGACTGCATTTCTCTATTAAAAAGTATTGGCCGATTTGGCGTAGCATTGGGCAAGTAAATTAAATTATGCATAAAAGTGACATGATGCAATGTTCAGCATACATTCAAGGGAGACCAAATGGTTGCGGGAGGCGGTTAAAATTTTTATATAAATAGAAATAAAGTATAAATTTGTAAAGCTCGATAAAAAAAAATTAGGTACTTTTATGTTAGCCGCACGCAAGTGGTAAATTGCGAAATGTTATTCCATTTCCATTTATTAATCCCGTTATTATTTCCCATTCCATTTATTGCATTAAATTCATTGAAAAATATAAGCCTTTCAGTCATCTCATTTAAAATATCAATTTTCATTTAAAATAGATGTCTTTCACTAATTTTATTTTAAATATAGAAATAGAAATAAATAAATATTATTAAGAATTAATGACAAACTAAATATTTCATTTGAAAATCAAAGCACTGTTTCTGATTTACACATGCGAAAAATTAAAACTGTTGCTGGCTAGAGATCAAAAAGCTGCTGGCGAGATTTGCGTCTGGCTAATATAAAAGTACCGCAATTTAATAAATCTTAATATCAATATCATTTTAAAAAGTACTCTTTAAAAAACATACAAAAGTAGTGATATCCAAACAATAAGATCTCTGTAAAATAAAAAAAGGGCCAATTTCTCCTTAATGTTTCGGCCACAAAAAGTACTGATATTTTAAGTTCGTACAAGTTCAAAGCCTAACACACAAAATCTTTTACTGTAAATGGCTTCTTGCGACTTGGCCGTTATTGAATTCTACGATTTTTTTTTCACATTATAACGAATGTATAATGATCTGTATGTTTATTAATTTTTTTGAGCATTTTACGCATTTTGTGGCACAAAGTACTGAAATATAATATTTTTAACAAACCATATAAAATCCTTTCAGAATCTATTTAAGTACCTAACAAGTAAAATATAGCAAAATACCTCTATTCATAAGATACTATTAAAACAGAGCTAATTTCTAAAACGTAATTATCCATTTTTGTCAGTTCAAAAGCGAATAAATGCATTTTAATGTCATCGGAATACCTTAGAATATATTCAAACGAACTATAATAAACGTTCAAATAAAATAACTATCTTTCGTCAATGCGCAAGATTTCAATTTTATACAATACAATACAATGTAACACATTGTGAGATTTGATGAAAGTAATTTTTTTTCCCTTGGATTTCGTGTTAATGAATTCAGACCGTACAAAATGATTATTAAACCATAAGTGGACTAATTGATTATTTGCCAAAACTATTGTTTGTTGAATTTTAATGATATTTCTCAGAATGTCACTTCATGTGAATTCGTTCAGAATTCGTGTGAATTCAGAGTTCGTTCTTGGAAAATATGTAAGTTAGAGAATCGAAAACTTGCAGATACAGTGAAACCCGCTTAAGAAGTTTCCCAAGGGAGTGGAGGGAAAAAACTTCTTAAACGGGAAAACTTCTTAAACGGGAAATTAGCATTTTTTGAAAAAAATCAATAGTTTAAATATTGATATTCAGAAGAGGGTTTATTTTACCTTAGTACAATAATACAAAGAGTACTTGCTATAAAATTGAGTTTTCATAAGAAATTTAAATTAGTTTGCACACTTAAAAAATTAGCTAATAAAGTAAAAATACATAATTACCTTAGAAACTCTTTATTTAATCCAAGACAAGAAATTTCTCTTTAAGAGTGATTTGATATATTTTTGCAAAAAAAAAAAAAAAAAAAAAAAAAAAAAAGTTCGGTTATAGTTTTTAGTTTCTGTTTTTTTTTTTTTTTTTTCGGCAACCTTTAATCAATAACTTTTCTTCATAACTTTATATTTTCCTCTTTTCACATTTTTAATTTTGTGAGATTTTTCAGAACAGTTTAAAATGAGATCTCGTTTTGCTAGAATTCCATTCAGAGTAGCCACTGGTATGTTCAACTTCTTTGCAATTTCAACTCTTGTTGTTTTGGCGTTACTATCAACTTCTTTCACAATTTTGATTTTGTCTTCAATTGACAAGGCTTTCCTTGTAAATGCCTAGCCCGACATTTTTGGGGAAAAAAACAGAATTTTTTGTCCGTGTATTTTCTAACGAGAAAGCTTTGATGTTATGCACTTTACACTGACTTAAAAACTGCGAAATGAATGAACCAAATACCAAACGCAGATTTGGTACATTACACTTATGGAATATGGTGGTGGGAAAGAATCTGTTGTAACTATTGAACTGAAAGAACCACCCATCGGTAGGGCACAGCAATTCCCTTTTCTCTTATCAGTCACTATTGTTACAGTGACGAGAGGCCCATCCTCTGCCCACATTCCATTTCCATCAAACACGTTAAACAGATTTTAAGGTGAAATAGAGGTGACCACATTGCTATCTGTCCTAAACATTGACCTTTTTGAATAGCGAAGAATAATAAAGAAAGAGATTTCAGCACAGAAAATAAAATAATAATCAAAAAGACAAAATAAACGAGCTTTGAAAGTAAAAATTCAAGGAAAAATAAAACTTTTTAAGCGGGAAAGAGTTTCGAACAAAACTTCTTAAACGAGTTAGTTTAGTATTGTATGAATAAGAGAAAAATGGGAATCGAAAATATAAACTTCTTAAACGAGAAAACTTCTTAAGCGGGAACTTCTTAAACGGGTTTTAATGTATATAGCTGAATACCACCTATCGCACGAGAAATCATAAAATTTTGAATACATGTTATAATACTTTAATTAAATGAATTCATGTAATGGTATCAGACCACTTAGATTTCAAAACAGAACTTTAATTTCATTCTTTACAGCGCAGACTGAATGACTCAGTGATAGGTCATTTGCCAGCTATTCAAAAGATTCTTGGTTCGAAGCAGGGCGTCGGAGAGAAATTGTTTCACAGAAAAAATTTCATTATCTAGTAGATTACATTTTACAGTATTCTTGTATTTTTCTTTTTTTCTTTTTGTCATTTTATTTTAAAACCAAAGTTTTTGAAAAATAATTTATCAATTATTTTGTTTATTCAAAAAATGTCTTCTTTTTTTTGAGAAATTGCAAAAATTTAAATTTGTTTAAATTTCCACTAAATGTTTTTTTTTATTTCGTAATTTTATATTTCGTTTAAACAATTTGTTTGGAGAAAATTCGAAATTTTAAATATTGATGAAAATCCACTAAATTCTTGTGAGAGTTCAGCATTTCAAATTTTATTTAAACAATTTGTTTTATTCTTTAGATGAAATTAAATTATGTAACTAGCCAACACGTTTCAGATATACAAACACATGCTGTTACAATTGTCTGAAAAGCAGTTCTTGAATACTTTTAATTTTCTTAAAAAATAGCTTTCACATGTAATCGTTTAATATTAAATGTAAAAGTACTGCCATCTATGTTCTTAATTACAAAGTGTTTTGAAAATAATAATAAACAAAACCCTATGCTCCGATCACATTTACCCGACTTGATTTCATTCGGCGCGTGTAACATATATTTAAATAAATGGTTACCAACCAGTGTACCAACAAAAATATCGATTATTTAAAATTTCATACTAATGAGATTTTATTATTAAATTAAATATTACTATTAAATTAAATTTAGTGTCGTAAAGTTTAAGGTCATCAATCCCGACACGGTCACATCCAGGCCGGTCTGCGAGTATTACAACAGAAAATTAACTATTTAATGAGAAGATTTGTTTTTATTAGTATTGGTGTTAATATGGATGCTTAGTAGAAAAAAATAATAATAACCTAAATTTTATTCTAAAAATAAAATGAAACCGTTTATATTAGAAGTAACTAAAATATCATATAATATTCTTTTTATATTATTTATATTCATATTTTTCTGAAAACCCTTTTTATTTTGCTTTTGTTCATGCCTATTATGAAAAACAAATATTGTCAGAGAGCTCACTTTTAAATTATATAGTACGATTTAAATAAACATAATTGATAATATTTAATGCCATTAATAAATGTTAAAAGTACCAATAATTTTCACTTCAATACGATGTAATCTGCATTTTTATAATGAAGACATTTGAATGGGTATTTATTTATTTTTTTTCTTTCTATATTATTTGTACTCTGTGGAATCTTGTCATGACAACGATTTTCTTATAGAACTTGTACGTTAAATACTAAAGTTTGGATACAAATACTAAATTATGCAGAAAATTCTCAATGTTTAATTCTTTAAGCTTATTATCTTTAAGAATAAATACTGAGATTAGTAATACCAGTATTGAGTTATTTAGAAATTGTACTGTTTAAGGAGATTATTTTAGGAACATATAAGAATTTGTTGAATAAACTTTAAATAAGGATACGTGATTTTCAAATTTTCAAATAATAAATAAATTTTTATTTTATTTTATATCATATTTGTAATATAAGTACTGTGTGAAACAATACAAATGATTTTCGGTTAAAATTTATCTTTTTTTGCGATACAGCAGAAAAAAAACTGTAGTTATTTATTAAATACAAGAAAATCATCACACAATAAAACCCATTAGATACAGATATTATTTTCTGTAGAATTTTTGTAGAAATAAAACAATTTATTTTAACTCATGTTGGTCGAATTTAACGCGTATCTTATTAAATAAAAACTATATGGATATAACTATTTATGAAGAACATCAAATTCCATTAATAAATGAATGCGTACTATGGAAAAAGAACTAATTACTTTCACATACAATGCAGTTAATATTAGGGTGTTTCGAAGTACTAACTTTTATGCTTACGACGATATGATAGATAATGTATTTGAAAAAGTATTAAACTTTTCGAATCCTTAGAAAATATATTTTTTGTTTTGATATAAATTTTTGAAAATCATAAAAACATTACTATCATTAACATACTTTTAGTACTGGATCCTATAGTCTGGTGGTATACACGAACCCTTCTGTGAATGAAAATGTTTTTTTTACTGATACTCTTAGATTATGTATAACAGATGACTGATAAAATTAGTCGAATACGATGCTGTAAAAATACTGCCACATTAAATAACTTTTGTTTTTTGCGTACTTTTTTGTCGTCATTTTAAAACAATTAGCTTAATAGCAGTATTAAAACAATTTAATTTTAAGGAACTAAATCGTGATTTACTACTTTCGCATAAAGAATGAAATCATTAGGTGTATTTATATGAACTATCTTAAATCTAAAAGTTGTTTAAGATATATCGTATTAAAAAGACATATTTTATCAGAGAATTTATAAGCAGGATGAATAAATTGCACACTAGATTACTGATCACGAAGTAACTTATGATGCCTTCCCAATATAGTGCAAAGTAATGCTGATTTACTTTACAAGTAATATTTCTGATATTAAATAGAAATATACAATCAAAAGAGACCAGAAATATATACCATTTAGAATTTGATACCATTCATAAATTTGTCATGTGCTTTTGAACTATTAGATATCAACCTTTTTTATTCTTATTGCATGTAAACTAATATTTAAAGGCAATCACTTCAATAGGAAACTTTGAAATTTTAATGAATCAGCGATTTAAAATAATGCATAAGTTCCACTTTCAAAAAATTTCAGGAATCAATATTGTTTACTGCATACAAATGTTAGATTTTGTAAGAATTTTCTTTAGCTGATTATAATAATTCGATCTTTAAATGTATAATTAAGTCATCAATTATTTATTTTTTTAATATTTAAATTAACTCAAAAACTCAAAACAAATTGTGGACATATGTTGTTTTTGCAAGTAATAGCATTTAGCGTCCTCAGAAACGATATATTAAACGGTATTTATCATATTTAATTAGGCATTTGATAAGGTAGTCATAAATATGATAAAAAGATAACTTTACAATTAAAAATTTAATAAAACATTATTTATGACTGCTGGACAGATAATTACACTTGTTATCTCATATTTAATTTCTACCCAAAATTGTCAATTAATCCCAATCATCCAAGCAACCTCATAGTAAATTGGTATATAAATTTATATACCTTAAAATTCTAAATGAAATAAGTGATCGTATTTAGTAAAATTCTAGTAGAAGAGCTATGCGAATAAATATCTTAAAATTAAATTATAATTCGCATAAAATTGTAATTATCAAATTAATTAATTACAAATAAAAATTAAAAGGTTGCGTTGTGAATTATTTATGTGAACTCTTCCACTTATGAATTAAACTCAATTCAAGCTGTAAAATAAAACGACACACCTTAAACTTTTATCAATTAAATAAGTACAGAGATTTTTAACTCTTGATTAAATATTTTTTTTCATTTACATTAAGCACAACTATATACATATACACATTAAATGGTTTAAAAAAAAAAGAAAGCAAAACTTTTGTTTGCTGATCATTGATATATGTAGATTTAATCATTAACAGAATGATTTCATTTAGTTTTATTATTATGTATTTTTTTTTATTAAAAGGAATAATTTTCTTATATGCTTAAACACCTTATATAAATTTAATGTTTGTTTTGTTGGATCTCAGACAGCCATTTACCATAAAATATCATAAAAGGATATTTATAATTTCCAATATAATTAAAGTGGTAAAGAAAAATATTAATGTAATACCTTGTATTATATACGGGATGGTGGCATTCATTCATCAGATTTATAACTGTCGCGATGCTAAGGATCATATCCAAACATCATCCAGATTCATCTCTTCATCAGAGCGGCGAAATCGGGATGACGGGGAGAATAGCTCCGGACCGCTGTAGACCAATCCATTTTATTTTAACACCAGGAAGACATCATCAGGTCAATTAGGCTTGCTTAGGCCCTCTCCGATATGTCCATCTCGCCTGGGCATTACTAGGGCTCTATTGATGCATTACATGGGCTTTCAGGATCGCTCTTGCGTCTTCGGCATCTTTTCTTAGACTCTATTTTTCAAACTTTTTCCTCCTGCATTATCATCCCTTGGAAGTGGGTGTAACTATTTGTATAGTCCTCCCTTATTGGATGTGAGAAGATTTTTTATTATCCTTAGATAGACCTATTAGCTAACAGTCTGCAATAGCCCCTTACACATACTTTAATATTATTATATGCCTTAAAGTTTGGGTGGTCTAAAAACCATAAATTTATTCCAACACTTTTATTAAGGCCATAAATTTATTCCAACATTTTTATTATTTTACGATTTCTAATTATACACCACTTTCCACTGACTTGTCATAAAACGACACCATGGCGTCTGGCTATTGTTGTTATCTGAGATCCGAACTATATTCAACATTATACATTCATTTTACAATAAAACATTTTCTTAAAAATATATATTTAATAATTAAAATCAACTTAATAATTTTTTGTATGAACTTACACTCCTATTTTACTCGAAAATATAATTATTATAATTTTACACTCTTAATTATGTTTTATAAAAAAAATTTGTACAAACAGAAATAACAAATTACGCAACTGTACTTTGACTTAACCAAAATGGTGCGGGAACATATTATTGTTATATGTTTGACAATGGAAGACAAATCTTAATGATATACATATAATATAAACAAATAGACATACATATAGTATGATGTTTGTATGAGCTTAATAAACCTATTATAGATATAAAATATACATGAATAATAGGATAAGGTGACCTCTTATCGTCTCTCAGTCACTTTTAGGCCCTTGGAAGTTGTAATTTTCAGTGAAAATCTACCAAATTTGGATTTTACACAGACTAACTACCCACGCACATAGAAACATAGTCAAATGTAGTACAAAAAATTATTAGCCAGTGCGAAAAATTGTTTTTTCAAAAGTATCTAAAAAACGCAAAAGAAAAAAAAATGGCCCCAATTTCGTTCCCCCAAAAAATCCTATACGCCGAGGCTTAACTTATAACTAAATCAAAATTTATTTGTAAATGAGTAAGTAATTTAATTTACATTAAACTATGGAGCAAAGAAATGTACTAATTGTCAGTGGAAGAATAACATAACGAAACATTAGCCATCCAAACATGATGGAAAAAATGTCATGAAAAAGCTTTCGTAATTTCGTCCCCGGAACGAAAATAAGAACGGCAAGGGGGGCGGAATTGGGACACACTACTTCCTAATATGACGGAGCTTTAGTTCCCGTAAGATGAATTGAGCGTCCTAAACGTCATTGTATGCTACTGTGAGCATCTTACCAACGCAAAATACGTGCAATGAATAAAAAATAAATACTTACAGTACAGTAAATATCGTTCTACAAACGACGTAATAAGAACTCGGCTATTCGAAAAATAGGAAGTTCGCCGTGTTTAATTTATGTATGCGTCTTGGCGAACGAAACTTTCAACACTGACCCCTTTTACCTTCCGTCGCCTAAGCCTTGCGTCATAAGTGGCGCCACTTTCGCAGAAGCAGAGAAGTTAAGGGGGGCGAAATTAGGAGAGGGGACGAAATGTGGTCACTTATATATATTGTATCCTATATAACATAAAATCAATTGTATGTAAGACAGACAATTCGCATTACATCAGCATCTTAATTGTTAACATCGAAGCACATAGTCATATTCACCTGCATTTTAAATCACAATTTCATTTTTCCTTGATGGCCATTGGAATACATCGAGACAAAATGGCATATGTTCCCTTAGTAAACGAGTCAGAACTCATTTTAGATAGTCAGATTTTTTCGATTTATCGTAATTTTTAATGTATCATATGTTTTTTGTCAATGAAAGTAATACATCATATTTCACGTTCTTTTTTAACACATATGCCTCAAAAAAAATGCCCAGAAATTCTTATAAGACGGCAGTTCCGTTTTTATCCTTATTATACTCAATATAGGCAGAAGAACAAATGATTTCTTTTAATCAATTGGATATTGTTTTGTGAAGGATTTGGTTTGGTAGACCTGCATTTTTGTAAAGCGTTTGCCATCCCTTTTTAAAGGCTAAAACGTCTCCTGTTTACACTTCTTTCACTGTAAATTTTGAAACTGAATTTGTCCCACATGTCAAAGCATTCTTTTTGAATATACACAAAATCATATTTTTGTGCAGTTTAAAATGAAATGCCGTTCATTAGGATGAACTGGAATGTTCATTAGGTAGTTTAATTTTCTTCTTTCCTTTTTTAAGTTAACAGATGAACTGCAAATATTCATAATTCTGTTTTTTCATACTTCTTTTCATACTTCTTTTTTATACTTCATTGTCTTTTGCATATTGGTATTATTATTTTTTACTTCGAAAAATCTCATTAACAATCTCAATGTTTATTAGAAATTAATCTATTTAATTAGTTTAAATGCAAACCACTAAACGAAATTTTTGAACAACATTATTTTCTAACAACTGAGAAATATAAAAATCAAATATCTCAAGGGAATTGAACTACATAACAAATTAATTTTTAATTTAATATAAAAACATCTGTTTTCGTAAATAAAATGCATGTTTCATGTATTAGTGAATGAATTCGAAATTAAAATGACTACTAAATAATTAAAGGAAACAGAGATGTAAATAGCTTTAGGTATTGCTTTCACAAAAACATTATTTGTATAGAAAAATTGCTTAGTTTTACTTTTACTTATCATTATGAATATTTTATTTAATTGTTGTTTTAAATATTCTGGAAGAATAAATTACATTAATAATTTTCTTATGGAGTGATATGTGGATATAAATAATTGTCAGGTTATGTCACATTTTGATTTTATTTCGTTAATTAGCCAACAAAATGAATTTGCATGCAAAGTAATTTGATATATATACTTTTATAATTGTAAATTGCAATTGTTTCTAATTATTTATATAAAGATAAATGTAAATGTTAATTGAATTATTTAAACTAAAGTACTACAAAGAAGTCTTATTTATTTGTCAATATATATTAAAACTTCACAGATGTATTATGTTAGCTTTAATATTTTACTGTTATTACAAATTTTATTCTTATTAATAAATAGATCTGCTGGTATTATAAATGTACCATCGTGGAAATAAAAAGTAAACATCCCCTACTAACTCTGCAACAAATTATTGTAGAAGAAAGTGACTGAAATCAAACGATTGGAAATAAAGTCTACTTTTAAAAGGTGACAATTTGACGTTTATTACTTTTATACTGCTACTGGGGATTGCATTACAGAAATATATACTTAAATTTTTTTATCTAGGCTTTAAAAGCCGATGGAGCATAGAGTACGCCGTCCCTGTCATTATGTATGTCCAAACCGTCCGTGTTTTTAAGGGTTAATATCTCGGCTAATTACCGACTACTTTTTCCGAAATTCATGGTCAATAATGCTTTTATACTTCTGCTATGATAGGTACCTCCAGATTTGCTCAACACGTTTTTGAAGCCCATAAATCGAAATTTGAGTGTAACGGAAAAATGCGGTTTTCTCAAAAACTATGTGACCTAGCGTAATCGCTATAATTTTCCGGCAAGGTTTAAATTAATGTCTACCAGCTCTAATTTTTTCATAATTTTAGTTTCTATAGATTCGGAATTAGATGGTGGGAAACATGTTTTTGCACTACATTTTCCGCCAAAACTTACAAAATATAAAACCTAAAATTAAATGAAATATATTTTTTATTTCAGCGTTACGAAAGCTTTCACACGATACCTCACACGATATACAAAGAAAAGATTTTTTTTTTTTCTTCAAGTAACTTAATTAGCTCCTCTACATTTTCCCTAAATATATTTATGAATATTTCTAATCTGTAAATATGTGGGTGAATAATCTTTATTACTTCTCCGAATTTGAACTTTCCACTTGCATAGTTTAAGATTAAAAGGGCTGTGACAGACAGACACAAGACTGATCTTATAATGGTTCCATTTTTACTTTTTAAGTACGTAACCCTAAAAAAAAAAAAAAAAAAAAAAAAAAAAAAAAAAAAAAAAAAAAAAAAGCCATATGAATAACATAAATATCTAAGTTTCGGTTTATTCTAGAACGAAGTGAACTCTAGAAAGGTAGAGATTTATGTTATTCATATGTTTCTTTTACATCTTTTAATTGGTGAATAAATTGGTGAAGTACGTTGGATTGCAACATCTTATTTGTTTTGTATCGATATTACAACTTCAAGTCCTTAATTATTAATAATTTCGAATTTCATATTATATTTTTTTTAATTACAAATTCAATGTATTTATGTTCGGGATTTTTAGTATTATAATTAAGCAAAAAATTATCACATTAGAATTATAATTTCCGGAGATATTAATAAAAGTATGAAAATGTAATTTAACACCAGAAGCTCTAAAATTTGAATGTTTATAGTTCAAAAACTTATTGTCCAAATGACTTGAAATATTATTTCTAGGCATAATTTGAACCAAATACTTAAAATATATTGCCAAAATTGTGTGTTGACATTGAAAAAAAGAAAGTTTGGTCTGATTTTGATTTGTAGATGGGTCCCTAAGCAAATTTTACATACATCATTTAAAAATAGATTTATTTCCCAATCGTTTGGTAAGCGAAATTTTTTTCTATTATAATTAGTTGCTGAGTTAGTAGGGACGTTTACTTTTTTTTGTCCTCGTTTGTGCAATAAAAATAAATAAAGGATTTTGTTAATTTTTAGATAACCTGTATACCTAAATGTAAGCGAGATTTTTCGATTTTTGGTATTTTTTAGAAATTTCAGGGAAATTACCTAGTGATTCATTCTTAATACTTGAAAGGAAAAATACTTTCCGGAGAAGATTAAGGCCCCCAAGCGTTTATTTTATAAATAAGAAATTGCTATAATACATGTTTTCACTTATAAAATAGGGTAGATTGGTTGAAGATGCCGTAGTTTTTTGACTTAATTGTTTTAAAAATCGTATGTTGTTTATATTTTTTATTCATTGATTTCTTGTTAAACATTAGACTCTTATGTAAGATTTAAAAACTTATTTCATTTTACAGATCTTATAGAAAGCATCAAAAATTTTGTTTTTGTAAACACTTGCATTTCGGCACCTTATACATAAGTATGGGTAAGATGGCCAGCTATCTAGTCAGTGGCGTGGCGTGAAAATTTTCGGTGGTCATCGCAATTATTTAAGTTTGTGGTGAAAAATTATTAACTCTAAAATTCAATGGTTGAATGTTCAAAAAAGAAACTTTAAATCTTACCTTCACTTATACATGAACTCCAAATGTTCTGCTAAAACTGGATCGTAGAGTTTTAAAAGCTTATTAAGTGTTCTAAAATATTGCTTGGTCATCGCCGCATCCAGCGATGACCGGACGCCACGCCACTGATCTAGGTGTAAGATGCCTTATGGAGTTGCAATGTAAACAGAATTTTTGTGGAGCAGTATAAAACATAATGGGACGAATAAAAGTAACTTTAATATTTTAGACATAATAAAGTTGTTAACTTACTTAATATTAGGAAATTACAAAAATATGAATGTAACAAACTTTGTAAATATATTAAAAGAACAAACTAATGTTTATTTGTTATATGATTATTTATGTTATGTTAATATATTTGGTTGTGTAATATTTATTTAATATATTTTGTACTATTTAACATTTAAAGCATTGTGGCTCTTAAGTATGCCTATTTTAAAACATTATAAGAAGTTTAACTACGGCAAAGCCACTGTGATAAAATGCTTTAGAGTCAAGCTTTTTTGTTAATGTTTTTCATATGTCCCTTTGTTATTTTTAGGAATAGTCAAAAGTCTTTCCTTTTTAATTATTAAAATAAGATAGGTAAAAAAGGCAGAAGATTAAACTGTTTCGTCACACATTGAAAATTTCCTACGATAGATTTGTATAAAAAAGTAAAACTGTCGTCTTAAAAAAAATGAGAGTTGTTACGAGTTAAAAGTTCAAAGGGAAAGTGAAACAAAAACTGAATAAAATTAAAAATATTATTAGGACTATTATTTACCAATTCAGAAAAATTGGATCATTACTATTTCAACAGCAATTATTGTATTTCCTTTTCTTTAATGAGTTTAATAAAAATGAGAAACAGAATTAGAAAAAATGTATGAAAGGGATTTCAAAGCATCAGATGTAAATGGCGATTATAAAAGATCAGTAACAAGATTTTTGAAAATTTTAACATAAAAAACATCAAAAATGAACTCAAAGTGAAAGGAAGAGATTAGAAAATTAAAAAAAAAATAGCTTTAAAGTTTTTGTTAACTTTTTCCTGAATCAATTTTTAAAAATAAATTTCAAAATGTGTTTGAACATATATTTTTAAAATAATTTTAAGAAGTAAAATTCTCCACATTCAATATTTAACTTACTCAGGGAAGAATTTAAACGAAAAATTCTTTTACAAATTTGCTATTTCTTTCACACAACAATTAAAATGTCGTCGCTAAAAATCATCCAACCATAAAACGAAACATCTGTATCATTGTACAGTTAAATTCTGATAATTTGCAGTAATTTTTTTTAACTTTAAGCATCCCACATCTTCATTTTTTTTCACTTTCGTATAGGGGAAAAAGACTTTTAACTGCGATTTATTTGAAAAATGCATCACATTATATTTTTGAGAAAGTAATTTTTTTGTAGTTTTCAATGTTATTTCTGTAATGGTGGAATTTTAAGTACTCCATTTCTGTAAAACGTAAATGGAAAACACTATAATACTGTATTAAAAATAAAATTATGCCCGAGAAATAAAAATAAAAATCCGTATCTTCGTAAATATATGTTTTACTGTACTCACATGTTCTGTAGCAAATTATTTGGAAAAGTTACAAATAAATTTAGATTTTAATAATAGGGTAACTTGAGATGAGATGCCGTATCACGTAGTTTTCATATGCGCAGGCGATGTATGGGACCACTGCTGAATTGTAAGTAAGAGGAATCCCTAGTGATACTTTAATTTCCATTTGCGTTCTTTTTTTTTTTATTTTTAAGTAGTAATTTTTTATTGTTATTTCGTCTTGACACATCTGGTAAGTGGTCAAAATCTTTAACATGACTTCTTTATTTGCCTATATAAGCCTTAGTTTAAACACCTTACTTAGTTAAAAACTTAGTTTTTGACTTAGTTAAAAAGAGAAATAAATCTGATCTTTTTAGAGAGTTCTGTACCTGGCCTTTATGCAAAGCATAAATAATGACCGGTTCCCGCTTCTTCACGTCAGTGGGCTACACCGGCGTCTTGCCCAATACTTTGGAGTGAGGCGACGAAACTTTTTGAGGGTAAGATGCCGATTGTTTTCCTTTGGGATAAGATGCCGGCTATTTTCCGTTGCGGTCAAATGACTGGTTGTTTCTTCATTGTTTAAATTACTCTTGGCTATTAACTAACTTGTCAACAATTTTAATCAGATAAATTAAATCAGTAATAAAATCATGATTTTTATCAACTCATTAAAAAATCATTGATTAAAATTTTAAATTTTCCAAATGCTTAAAATGACATAAAGAAATATTAAAATCTAAGGTGAACACAATTTCAAAGGTTTCTATATGTACACTGTCTTATAAATAAACTTTATTGGCGGTATAAATAATTGTTTAATAATTATTAATTTTAATCATTATTAAAAAAATTATGTTAATTGCAGTTATAAATAATTTTAATAAATGTAAGTATAATAGTATATATAATACAGTTTTAGATAACTAGGGGTTTCTGCTCCCTACAAGCTATGCTCGCCAACCTCCATCTAGACACAGCAGACTCTAAAAATACGCTAATTCGATCTGCTTTGAAAATATTACGGAATATTAAATCGTAATTAAACGTCTAGTGGACAATCTCCTGTAATGAGAATCCCACTCACTTCCCTTTGGTTGAGGGATTTTAAGACATAATCAATTGCTGTCGAGACTGCTAACCGCTACTTTCGTGTTTGATTAAATAAGATCAACCCAACAATTTAAAATTAGCTTATATAAAATGGCTAAGTAAATAATTGCATAAAGATGCAATAAGAAATTCGTTTTAAATTAGAATTTTTAAGTAGACCGTTTTAAATATAACGTAGTTTTCACCAAAGTTCATTTTTCTAATTTTAATATTTAAATAAAAGCCATTTTAGAGGCCTATAAAAGCAAAACTAAATCAGTGTGACAATAGCAACTGCGAATTTCCAGATGTCTCAAGCCTTTCTAAAAAGAAATTAGATAAGAAGTCAAAGGGTAGAAATACATAATCTTCAACTGACAATGACATGGATGTTGATTCAGAACACGAGGATTTTTTTTTTTTTTTTAAGCGAGAATAATTGCTCAAAGTGTATAGCAGAGTGCAATAAAATCTCGAAAAATTGTGATGGGATCAAATGCATTCAGTGAAACTATTGGTTACATAAAAGCTGCTCAAAGTTCGTTAACAAATGTGCAGCGTGTGGCAGACCTGAGATATTCCTAAAAATAACAAAGCGACATGTGAAAACATTAATAAAAAAGCTTGACTCTAAAGCACTTTATCAAAGTGGCTTTTCAGTAGTTAAACTTATTATAATATTTTAAAATAGGCATACTTAAGAGCCAAGATTCTTTTAAATGTTAAGTAGAACAAATTATATTAAATAAATATTACACAACCGAATATATTGATAACATAACATAAATAATTATATAACAAATAAATATTAATTTATTACCAACCTTTTTTACATTCATGTTTTTGTAATTTCCTAACATTACATAAATTAACAATTTTAGTACATCTAAAATATTAAAGTTAATTTTATTCATCCCCTTATGTTTTATACTGCTTCACAAAAATATTGCTTACATTGCAACTCCAAAAAGCATCTTACCGCTAGATAGTTGGCCATCATAACCATAACTATGGATAAGATGCCGAAATGCAAGTGTTTACGGAAACAAAATTTTCGATGTTTTCTATAACATTTGTAAAATGAAATAAGTTTTAAATCTTACATAAGAGTCTAAAGTTTAACAAGAAATCAATAAATAACCAATATAAACAACATGCGATTTTTAAAGCAATTAAGTCAAAAACTACGGCATCTTCACCCAATCTACCCTAAATGAAAAATTCTAAGTGTCGGGACGAAAAAAAATATTGGTGTTCTCATAGCATACTAAATTTAATGTGATCTTCCTTAATTAAATATGTTGTTATATACATAGAAAGAAATCAGATTAATTAGACGCAACACAAATCTTCACATGATTACGTATCCGAAATATTTCCCACATACCATTCAACTTAAATTGGGTAAATTTTATGGTAACCTGTTTTTTTTTTCAAAATTCTTTATAAAAGAAAGCAACTTTATTATACCCATATACTATTATTTTTATTAGATGTATGAGCTGTAATACATTGTACAATGAGTGCTATTTATCGTAATTTCATTAGGTTGGTTTTATGAATATTTATTTTTCGTATACATTATATTTTTTTTCCATATTGAAATTATAATAATTACGTTAGTTAATAAACTATGTTTAATTTATTTTTCTCTAAGTATACATAAACATTGCAAATTAACACATAAATTTTTTTTTTAATTATAAAATTTCACATATACACACGCATATGTGTATAATCTTTAATTATAAAAAAAGGGAAAAATAGGTATAGAAAAAAGTCGTTAATATTTGTAAAATATTAAATAAAAAAAATATATATATATATGAAAAAAATGTTTCGTTTCAAATCACATAAAAAATATTCTTTCTTTCTCGATACTGTTTTAAAAACAAAACTACAATAGCAAGTTCAAAATAATAATTCATTTTCACACGTGGAACATTGACTTCTACTTACAAAATTACTTTTTTTCTTAGTTTTTTTTTCAATAGCTGATTTTAACATATGCTTTTGAATTATTAAAATTCTTAGTAAACGCAGAAATAAAAAAAAAAAGAATAAATTCAAACGCTCAGTCTATCTGTTATTCATTTCTATTATTAAAAAATAAAATACGATGTTCTCCGACAGAAAGGAATGTTTGATTTTTATTTTAAATTTTGTTTTATTTTTTATGGATTCTATGTAGAATAATCAAGAAACATTTTCAAATAAATGTTTTGAAGTATTCTATTGTAATAAAACATGATTTTGAAAGATACGTACTACCATTTTTTTACGTTGATATTTTTTGTGTCTGTAGAAGGTTTATTTATTTATTATTTTTCCTGGAAACTTTTGCCTAAGTGAGTAACTACAAATTTCATTTCTTATAAATATATTTTACACAGCATTGTAAAACAAAATTGCATATCTAGAAATGCGTTTCAAATGAAAGCCATGAAAATGTTTTAGATTATTGCATGTATAAAAATTATAAATTTCTCAAAATGAAATTAGAAAAGTAATTTACCCTAATTTAATCTTTATTTATATCTTTTTTTTTTTTTTTTTTTTTTTTTTTTTTTTAGCATGTAAATATTTTGAAATGCAAGTTTTATTGCATGTTAGTACGCTGCAACAAAAATTTGCGTTTTCTGGTTTTATTTCCGTATTTTAAATACCATTGGTATCAAAGCATGATGACTTCAGAACGAAAGTAAAAATTTATATTTATTTTTAAATATATTTGTAAATATGATTATAAGCTTGGACACATTTCACTTAGTTGGTTCTACGCTTAGTTAGAAACGTGATAAATCACGTAATAAATTTTCCTTAATTTTAAGCGTAATTTCAGTGCTGAAAATTAATTGAAAAATTAATTAAAATTATACTCATTCACCAATGTATTTATTTGTGGCTCATGTTTCGTCGAAGGATTGCGTGCTCATAAAGAATATTCCATCTTGCTCTGCAGTTGCAGACTTACCAACATATCTGATTGAGAGACGCCAAGCTGGGTATAGTCCTCGTAGCTTAAATTGTAGAGCACTTAAAGCGCTATTCCAAGTGCCCGGGTTCGATAACCGCCTAGGACATTTTTCATTCTGTTGGTTCTACGCTTAGTTAGAAATGTGATAGATCACGTATTAAATAGTGATTATAAGCAATATGTACCATTAGATTAAGTACCTTAAATTCTACGAACTGAAAGTATAATTATATTATATGAGATTATAAAAATGTATAGTTATTTGTAAAACTACATTCAAAATTTTCAAAACAGTTATTGTGTATAAATTGACAAGAGTTTTAAAATCCATATTAATTGTGTTTATGAACTTCAATCTTAGTAATCCTAATGTTTTAGTCAAAAAATACTTTTTACCTAAAAAGTAGTTTGTTCTAACATATTTCTTAAATAAAATATCAGAGTACCTTTCAAATGTTTCCTTAGAAAGGGAAATACAATTTAGTAAATGTGCTTGTATTCTTTAAAAACTCTCATTCAAATAATAAAATAAATTTTATAAATGTTAAATATTTTAGCATATATAGCCAACTAAGCTCTGAAATTTTTGTAAGTTCCTAAAATTCCCCAAAACACCCCCAGTTCAATATATATATATATATATATATGAGATACTATTCCATATCGTAGTAAATTATGTCGACAAACTATTCACATATTATTTCTGGCAAGGGATGTATTTGTAGAGTCACTAATTTGCAGTCGTAAGTAGATCAAGATTGAAGGCCATGCTATGAATACATTGTGAAAATTTCCTATCAAATGAAAACAAGTAAGAAAAATCATGCGTACAGCATAGATTATGAAACACTTTCCAACACTCCCTGAAAGCTTTAACGAAACTTCGTTACTTAGGGAAATAAGGTAAATAAGATAACTAAGTAAACATTTAAAAATCTGATTTCAGTAGTTACCGCCCATAGCCAAATATGTATTCCAATTCTTTTGAACATACCTGTATTCGATCTGTATGTTGATATATATATTATATAATGGGAAATTTTAATTTAGCAAAAAAATGCATAACAGGTTGAAATTCATATTTCAGCAGTTTATACTAATAGATGGAAACATACTTGAATACTTTTGTACAGCCCTGTAGTTTACCTAGTACCTTTATTACATGGCACTATTTAGCTAAAATTTAATTCAAACTAAAACACGCTTAAAACTACAGAAATTACATTTCCAGAAATTATCACCCATAGAAGGCCATGTATCCAGCTCTTTGCGTGGCCCTGTATATCATTTTATCTATATTCTACAAATATTTCTTAGTACACTAAATTCAGTTCAACGTAAAAATGCATAACTCCTTTAAAACCCACCTTTAAGCAATTTATGCTCATACTCAGTAACCTTTACGAATTCATTTCTGTAGCTCTGTATATGAAATATAGCATTTATACGCACTTTATAGTATGCATAAATATAGTGAACAAGTAGGTAAGTGCGATCACAGATCGCACAGACGGTTTCGTTTAATATTCCTTTCAAAACACTTTATCCTTTTGAAAAATCTGTTAGTTCCACATTTCGCAACCAGGGGCGCACTCTATTCTAAACAAACCTCTATCCGAACGAAACTCCGTTTTATATACTATCCGTATATATATTAGTCGAGGGAATTGAGCCAATAGCACCCGAGGTAAGTAGTCGCCCCCTGGTGGTAAAAAGTGGAACTAAAGTATGTAAGGCTATGGTGCATAATATGAAAGAGTGGTCAAAGGGGTGTCGGCAAAAGTTGGAAAAGTGCTCCCCGGGTGAAAAGGGCAGAGGTTAGAAAAATTGCTTAAAATACACAAGTTAGAGCCCGGAGGAGTAAATAATATAAGACTTTTTGAAAATTTTATGATTTGCCGTGTGGTCTGAGGTATTCAGCTATACGTATGCAAAAATTCCTGTCTCCAACTTAATTAGAGGCTCTCTTAGAAAGAATTGCTTGAAATACATATGTGGTAGCTCAAAGTGTTAAACGTAAGACTTTTTCAAGATTTTATGATTTGTCGCCTGGCCTCCAGTGTTCTACTATAAATATGCAAAATTTCAAATCTCCAATTTAAGAAGGGGCTCAGTTAGAAAGAATTGCTTAAAATACGCATTTGGGAGCCCAAAGGGTTAAAGGTACGATTTTTTTTTTATTTTTATGATTTGTTGTATGATATGTGATGTTCAGTTATATGTATGCATAATTTCACGCCTCCAACCTAAATAGGGCTCACTTAGAAAGAATTGTTTAAAATACACATATGGGAGCTCAAAGGGTTAAATGTATGGCTTTTTTCAAAATTTTGTGGTTTGTCATTTGATGCGAGGTGTTCAGCTATAAGTATGCAAAATTTCACGTCTCCAACCTAATTAGGGACTCACTTTGAAATAATTGTTTAAAGTACACATGTGGGAGCCCAAAGGATTAAATGTACGACTTTTTCGAATTTTTATGGTTTGTCATTTGATGTGAGGTGTTCAGCAATAAGTATGCAAAATTTCACGCCTCCAACCTAATTACGTCTCACTTAGAAATAATTGATTAAATTACACATGTGCGAGCCCAAAGGGTTAAATGTACGACTTTTTCAAAATTTTATGATTTTTCGTTTGATGTGAGGCGTTCAGCTATAAGTATGTAAAATTTCACGCTCCACCTAATTAGGGGTTCACTTAGAAAGATTTGTTTAAAATACACATGTGGGAGCCCAAAGGGTTAAATGTACGACTTTTTTCAAAATTTTATGATTTATCGTGTGATGTGTGGTGTTCAGCTATAAGTATGCAAAATTTCAAGGCTCCAACATGTATAGTTTCTGAGAACGGGCTCTGTGACAGACGGACAGACGGACAGACAAATAGACAGACAGACAGAGGAGCGAGACGAATAGGCTTTCGTCAGATGAACGAAACCCTAAAAAAGAGCATATAATAATTTAAAATGCATTTCGAGCAATCATTACTAATATACAGTAATTCGGATACAATATAGCATCTGAAATCTTTTCACATACACCGCAAACAATTTCCCCTATACCATTATGAACGGAATTCTCTTCTGTGGCCCTGTAAATGAATAATAACTATTCTTTGCATCGTATATTCTACAGAATGTATATTTTAGTGCACTTGATAAATGCATATGAATTTTATTATTTTGAAAGCATGTAACATCATTTAAAACCATTTTAAACGATTTTTTCCCATAGGCCGTAATGTAACGGAAAAATTTTGACTGTTCCTGTAAATGAACTAAACATGCTAGAAACTTTATTTGAAATAGGGATCGTGCTATGGTAGAGGTTATTAACATCCAAAAATTTTAGAACGATCCGACTATATTTACGAGAATTAGAGCGCGGACAGACAGACAGACGGCCAGACGGGCAGACAAACCGAAGTCATAAACACTTTTCAACTTTGTTGGAAAGTGTTAAAAAGAAGCTGCATGATCATCAACGAATTTATTAGACTTCACATGGCAGCGATAATTCTACTAATTGTACAGTTTAGAACTCATATCTGTGCTGTGTCAGAGAAAAAAGAATGAAAATGTTAACATATGATGGTACATCAATTTGAAGAAAATATCCACCAAGTGACATGTGTTTATTTAGCAAGCAAAAATCGGTCAAAACCCGCTCTCTTGGACTTGGATGAGAAAATTTATAGAATACCTACGAAAATTTCTCCTTTACCTCCAGTAATAGAAATGTCTGTGTAGCATTCCAAAACACAGATAAATATACCTGGAATTTCCAGACCTGGCAGCAGCAAGGTCCCTAGAAGAAAATCATTATAAATCAAAAAGACGCGCCTCAGGGCCATACAGTAATATAATTATGAAAAAAAAATGTAAAACTATGTGAAAAAAGTTGTTAAAAATTATGAAAAATTGAAAAAAAAGTGCACAAAAAGCTAAAGAGATTAGAAGGATACGACTTGCCACTTTTCTCATCCAATCAGGAGTGAGAGTGCAACCAATGAAATTTAAGACTCCACAGCTCCGTGGAAGGGACTGAAAGTAATAGAAGTAAGAGCAGTGCGAGCTAGTCGCACAGCAGTTGAAATGGGCACCAACAACATCCGTGTATTTGCGGAAATTTCTGAGTGGAAATTTCCACCATTGCTGTGCGTTTAACTGAACTAACGTTTAGCATACTATGTAGTATGTTTACATATCTGTAGATCATTTACAGGGCTGCAAAAAAATCTATATTTTTACGGCTATCATTGGTAACAGTAGAAACAGGGTTTTCAAATGCGTTATGCTTTTCCCAAACTGTTCATTTAGACATCATCTTTCACCTTTGTAAACTATGTGGTTTTGCTATCGTATTCTGAATGTGTAATAAAGTGTTTCATAATCTATGCCGTGGCATTATTTTTCGTTCTGTTTTTTTTTTTTTTTTTTTTTTTTTTTTTTTATTGTTACTATTATTTTTCTTTAATAAGATCCTTTATAATTGTTTATACTTTTGAAGTATTAAACACATAAGAATAATTTTGTTTTAGTATTTACAGTGTTCTGTTTGTTTTGTCGGATTAAGAAAAAAAAAAACAGTCTTTCTTTATTAAAAAAAATCTATGATAATTTCTACACTGCAAAAATAATTGTTGATTTTACGGTATAATACTGTCACCCGGGCTGTCAGTATTTAAAGTAAAATTAACAATACTAAATCGGAAGAAAGCAGTAGTATATCGTCTTATAATTATACTATCAGTAATATAGCGTATATTAATTCTTAAATTCATATTATTGCTGATTTTACAGTATAATATTGGGGTAGCTGGGGTATCAATATTATAGCGATAAATCAATTTTTTTCTGTGCAGTTTAGAATTTACAATTTTCTTAATGATAACATATTCACATGCACATTTCATTTTAACTTCTTCATATAGTCTGTAGGTAGGCTTTTTTTTACGATTACGAAAATATCTGAAAAACTGTAATTGAACAACTTAACTATTAAAATGAAAAGCGTTTTTTATATTTAAAAAATGACTAATGGAAGAAGGTCTTGCATAGTAGAATTACCAATATAATAACACACTATAAATGTTTTTGAAATATCAGAATAATCTGTGAAAATCGCGCATTGCTCAAACCTGTGTCAATAAAATAAATATAAAATTCATATAAGACCAAAACGATTTCATATATTCTTCTTCGAATTCCTATTTTTATTCTGATTATGCTTATTTTCAAAACATGGTTTATTTAAATTATTCATAAAGGTATAAATTAAAGCAATATTAAACATCTTATGTTTGTAAATAACATAAAACAGCAATTGAATGCGGTTTAAAATATTTTAATAGTAAAAATTGATTAGAGAAATATTTCGGGTAAATAAATATGTCTTTTTTTTACTATGGTGTGTACTTCTATCTAATGAAATACTATATTTTTTGTTGTTTTCAACAAAGACTAGTGAATGTAATTTTTTTTATCACAGATACAGCACCTTTACTGTAAGAAATAATATGAAACTAATTAATTAATATTTTTCAAAGGACTTTTCGTACCCTTGAGGTATACGGAAGACATTTTTTATTTATGAACAATTGCTTTCGCCAAATTCGTTAGTTAAAATGAGTGAAAGATAAGAAAGAAAATCTGATAAAAAATGAGATAAAATAATTTTGTTACGTTTTTATATTATTAACAATTGCTTGTTGCTTTTGCCTTTGCAGAAATATTAAGTAACGAATAATATAACCTATAATACATCGTGAAATGTTAAAGCAAAATATAATTAAATTTTGCTTTTTGTTATGTAATAATTACTATTTAAAAGGTTTTCTGTGAATTACAAAATTTATATACATATTTTTAAGTAACTGTAACAGCCATGAGTCGTCCTTATACACTCATGTTCAAAAATTTGTGTTCTTTGAACGGACGTTTTTCTTTTTACACGTTTTGTCGAATACCTACTGAAATTCATAAGAAATTGTTCTTGAACTTCTAGGATGTAGAGAACATATTTTACTTTATATTTCCCTCTGAAAATTTAGGCGGTAGGACAATTAGGAAGCTAATAACAAATTTAATAATAAAATAATATTTGCGATTACGAATGTAAGAGAAAATGATCAAAATTGTCGGACACAGTGAATATCAAATAATCACTAATCAATAAATGACTATATGATATCAATAAATGTAATATCAATAAATGACTATGTGAGTCTTATTCAACGTTTGTGTGCATTTGTGTAAGCGCAGTACTCATAATCGTGAAGATGTTAACGTTTCTGTGCAAATTTCAAAAGTTTTGTTTATAGCTTACAGAGTTTTCAACCAAATATAACACAACATTCCAAAAACCTGACAAATAACATTAGAGACAGCGTACTGCGCATAAAACGCGAATGTATTGAATATTTGATGAGATATAGGCACTTGTATGAAATAATTTTTAACTGCGCATGCTTTAAGGATGCCAAAATTTTTTACTTCATAATTCAGTAGTATGCTATTTAGAGCAACTTATGTATAAAACCCCCGTCAAATATCGCGAAAATTCAGAAAGGTAGGAGCGATATAGTGAGTGGCTTTCTAAAATTAACTTTATTATAGAGAGTTTTCCATAATTTTTCAATCAGTTCACTGTATCTTTCTGAGTTTTCGAAATATTTGACTGCTTTTTATAGAAGTTACCCGAAAATCGCACTACCAAATAATGAAATAAAAATTTTGGAATCTTCCACGCACGCGCAGTTGAAAATTATTTCATAAAAATGCCCATATCTCAACAAATATTCAATATATTCATATATTAATTGCAGTACACTGTTTCTACTGTTTTTTGCCAGGTTTTCGATAAAAAATTCGAGGTTAAAGTTTGTTGAAAATTGTGTATGCTATAATGAAAAAACTTTTGCACAGAAACATTATCACCAATATAAGCGTTATGCTTACAGAAATGCACGCAAAAATTGAACAAGAGTTACAAAGTCATTTGCTATAGTTGTAGACCATTTGGAGCATTTCCTATTAAATGCTTGATCGCAAATATTGTTTTATAATAAAATTTATTATTAGACCCCTAATTGTCCCGCCGTCTAAATCTTCAGTGAAAGTATGAAGTCGTTATATTATAGAAGTTCAAAAATAATTCGTAATGAATTTCAGTAGGTATTCGACAAAACGTGTAAAATCGGAATCCTTCGGTCACTTATTCTTAATTTTTTAACATATATGTATTTGAAAAATTTCCTTTAAGCTTTACAAACACGAACGTAACATAATGAAACGAACACATAATAATTTACCATAACGAAACTGACGGCACACTCTATGCACCACCGACGTTTAAATCCTAAATAAAGCATTTAATGATATAGGAGTAGTGTAAGTCATAAATATGAAATTTGTAAAAAAACTAATTCAATTAACATTAATTTTACACGGACGTTTGGAATTAACGTAAATACACAGGATCATACACCATGTGGGAAGTTCTTTTAAATTCTAAATATCAAATTTGGAGGATTGAAGAAGAATAGGGTTTAACATCTAGTAATAGTGCAAAAGTAAAAGACAATAAATTTATAAACAGTATATTAATAAAGATAATAGAGTACGAATACACGATCGGCATTTTCTATACATAAGTAGTTTCTTAACAATAAAAATAATGAAAAAGAGCGAAAAAAAGTAGGAACATAGACATTAAATTTTGAAAAGACGCATTTACACAATCAAGTCAAGAGATTTACACAATCAAGTCACATATTTATCTCTTATTAGTAACAATATAGTTGTTAACGCTAACGAAAATATGAATTATCTGATTCATTGTTCCTTCATGTAACTATACACACGTTGCGGATGGAATCGCAGCGGAGACCTATAGTTATGGTGCTGAAATATTAAAATTCCATGAGAATTTCATGTTTATTTTTATATAGAAGGTTGCCCAAATTAAAAGGAAGCATTTAGGTTTATCTTGTGCAAAAACCGCTGTCTGAATCGAAACTACAGTTTGCACTCATGATTTTATGAATAACCAGTTTCGATTGCTGAAAGAACAAAAATAGTTCATGATTTGTTCTATAGGCAAAAAATGGAATTTTTCATAATAATTATGTTCTGTAAAAGTTACAGAAACAGACACGCTCCAAAGTTTCGTAGTTATAAAAAATAATCATGTAGATATAGTCATAGGATCTGCATCGGCACCCACATACATCCGTATAGATATAATTAAAGATTTACTAGTGAATCCACAAAGAACGATATAAATAATATACATCGGACCCTATAAAAAAATAACATTCTGCATTGTCGAATATAGATAGCCCATCTACGTTTGTAGCAATGTGTCATGTTTGCCCAAATCGTCTTATGAAGATGTCTTGCGCGGATTAAATCACAAGAGCAAAATATTCCACTATTGAACAGATAATGGATTTTTTTTTCCTTGAGAAATCGAGTAATCTCCCTCATGCTCAGGAGAGTGTGTGTACAAAATCTGAATATGAAACACCAAATAGTTTTTGCACAAGAGCTGTCTAATCAAATCCTGTTTAATTTGGATCACATTGTATAGGGGGAGATTAGGGAGGGTTGACCCACATTTTACAAAATGTTTTTTATTTTTTAAATATTGAATGTAGAATAAAGTTTTATACATCATTTTATTCGTTATACAATCAGTCATCAAAATAAAACTGATACATAAGTGTAATATATAAGAAATTTGAAAAATGATTGATTTTAATCATGAGGAAATAATTTGTAAAGGTTCCTCACATATGGGAGGGTTGACCTACTATATGGGAAGCTTGACCCACTTTGTTTTATATTGAAATATTTGAGAAGAGAAATAAAATCAGTTTTAAAAAAAGCAAAATAACTTTATGCTACATGCTTTAAATATTACAGAAAATATTTTTGAAAATATGATGCTTAAACAAACCTGTTTATGCGCAATCGCGTGTCAGAGGACAGGATTTTATCTGAGCAGGTATAATTGTACAGCGGGGAAAATGAAATTTTAACATTTAAGACAGTATTCCGTCAAATCCCCGCTAGAGACAGATTCCGTTTTCATAGGGTTTCATGCATTATAACGTCCGGATTTAGTAGTCACTATCCCGCTTTTTTAGGTGCGTTCGTAATTATATAAATACGTAGCACCTATAGTCGTCGTTCAGTCCGTCCGTCCGTCCGTCCGTCTGTCCGTCCGTCCGTCTGTCCGCATGTAACAGAGCAAAAACTACCCAACCGAATGGTCTGAAATTTCAAATATATGATTGTTGCAAAAGTTTGTCGAGCCATTTCAAATTTTATGAAAATCGGATGTATAGTTTAATTACAGGGACAGTCAAAAGTTTTTCTTTACATTACGGCCAATGGGAAAAATTATTGAAAGTGCATTTTAATGATATTAGAGCCTTCCGAATGATCTGAAATTTTAAAGATATAACTGTTGCAAAATTTTGTCGAGCCATTTCAAATTTTAGGAAAATCGGATGTATAGTTTAATTACAGGGACAGTCGAAAGTGTTCCGTTACATTACGGGGAATGGGAAAAATTATTGCAAGTGCATTTTAATGATATTGCAGCCTTCCGAATGGTCTGAAATTTTAAAGATATAATTGTTGCAAAGTTTTGTTGAGCTATTTCAAATTTTAGGAAAATCGGATGTATAGTTTAATTACAGGGACAGTCAAAAGTGTTCTGTTACATTACGGGGAATGGGAAAAAAATTATTGGAAGTGCATTTTAATGATGTATCAAACTATGCGCTTTATGAAGTGCAAAAAAGTATACATTCAGTACAATATGGGGTGCAAAAAATAATTATAAAACTAGTTATAGTACGAACGCACCTCATTTGCCACGTTTGACGAGCAATTTCCAACTTGTTTTCTTTTTGTCTTCTTGTCCTAATTTTTGTGACATTCGTCCTGTCAACTCTAATTGTCACATAGTTTGGCTTCATCTCACTGTATTCATGCTGGTGAAATTTGTCTACATACCCTCCAAAAGTTTTCGATTAACGCTATGTTCTTTTGCAGCCGCATGAGTACATAACTTATCATTAACATCTTTTAACCCTTTCAGGGGCAATGTACTTTCAGTACTAAAATGTTGAAATAAATTCCTGGCCTTGAATATATGAAAAAAATTTATTTGGAATTATAAAAAACGCTATATTTCACATACACATTAAATGGAAAAGATTTTAGCTAAATTCTGATGCCATTGTGGCATTTGGGAATTAAAATTTAGTGGTTTCATAAACATACCACTGCCCCTGAAACGGTTAAGATTGCTGCTTTCGTACTTTTCTAATATTTTCAACTGTTTCTATTTACCTATTGTAAGTAATATTTAAATTGAAAAAAGTTCCTATCAACTTTCTCATTTATATTTCATTATTTTTTTTCGTGCAGTGGATATTATAGCAATTCTTCACATCTTTCTTTAATCAGTTTTAAATGTTTTACTTTTCATCACTTCATTTTACTGTAGCTTTGCAGAATAAATTTACATTCATTTTTATATATAACCATTATTCTTTCATTATGCACGGTGTATAATAAAAACATTTCCAAAACCCCTTACTTAACACATTGCCGACGGGCAATTTTTATCAAATCTGAATTTTAAAACAGTAAAAGCTACTCCCAATTCCGAAAGACTTTTGTAAATTGGTGTTCTAGATAGGTTTCCCAAGTTTATATATGAATAAATATCTTTCAATGCATGAATTTAATATAAAATGTCTTACAATCTAAAACCAAAAATGGACAACATGATATAAAAGCATATCTGTAAGGTAGAAGCCACGCCCTTACTCAGTGATGTTTTTTGAATGAAAACGAGAATTCTCGTTTCCCGTCGTGAATATGTTAAGGGAACCTTGAACATTTGGTCAACCTTCCCTCACATTGACTGGGTCAAGCATCCACACTTAACTCTTTTCTAAAGAACAGCACATTGTTATGTTAAGGCTAACTTACCGTATAAACTTTATGCCTGGAATGAAAGATCGATATTTCTGCAATTATAAAAAGCTACTTACTTAAATTTCTATGATATATTTTATCTGCAAAAAGCTTACAAAATATTCCTAAAAAACAGCATATACAGCAAGTTTCGTGCAATTCGGTCTAAAATTGAAGATTTGTATAAAGGACATACATACAGAGAACGGTTTTAATATATATTTAAGTATTGCGCGGCAGCGCAATACTTATTTATTTCCAGTGTCACTTCTCAATGTTAATTTAACATAGAAAAGCCTATGGAGATCATAACTTTTTAATTTTTTCTTCCCACCTTTTTGTCCCTGATGCCACTCATTTTTAATTCTTTGCTAATTCTAATAATATTACAAATTCAAAGTGTAAAAACGTTTGCCAGACGTCAGGATCAAAACGGATCATAAAATGTCTTTGCATATAGGTGGATTATAATCTACAGAGTAACATGGGCTAATTTTTATTTACATTATTCAAATATTTTTCTTAATAATTCCAAATTTCACTTTTTTCATTGAGAATCAATGGACATTTTCTAATAAAATTTAACATTTTTCCTTCATTGTTGTAAATAATTCAAAAGGCGTAATAATAATTTGCCTATTTTTAGTTGAATGATTTTCACGTGAAACATGAAACTGAAGAACCTGAAATAGCTTTTTTTTTTTTAATTAAAAAGAAGATGAATATGACGTCATAGTGGAAAAAAATGACATTTTCAAGCAGATTTTTTAAGTTCCGATAGTAATTTTTTGACCAAACTACAACAACCTGCATTACTGCACTGGTGAAACATTTTGAATTATACATAGGTAAATTGCATGACACAATGTGATGCGATATCGCACAAATCAAAGCCTGATGATGACAACCCTCCATTAATTTTGAAATGTGTTTGTCTGAATGCAGTAGCTATTAAAAACTTGACATATTAAACAAAAATCTAATTTGCAGAACAAATTAAAAAAAAAACAAAATTTATTTCCTACATAAATTTATTTCCTACCTTTAAGCCCGAGAAGGGGCAGATATTAAGATATTTCATTCAATTCGTTCTACATTTAATCTTAAATTTTTTTTTAACAAATAAGCTAAACCAACTGAACATTAAAAAATAAAAAGGAAATTCATACAATATAATGCTTTAAACACCTATATACTTAGACTCCGTTCAAATGAAATCGAAATAAATCTTAGACTTTTGTTTCATTTTTAAGTTGTAAATATTTGTACTGCAGATTTTGCATTATGTTTATGACGAATGTACATAATATGATAAGGTACATGCAAAATACAAAACTTTAAAAAAAGTCTAAGATTTATTTCGATTTCATTTGAACTGAATCTAAGTATATAGGTGTTTAAAGCATTATATTGTATGAATTTCATTTTTATTTTTTAATGTTCAATTGGTTTAGCTTATTTGTTACAAAAATTTAACATTAAATGTAGAACGAATTGAATGAAATATCTTAATATCTGCCCCTTCTAGGGCTTAAACAATTTAGGAAATAAATTTTGTTTTTTTAATTTGTTTTGCAAATTAGGTTTTTTTTTTAATATAATAGTAGCTAGGAACCCTGCCACAACATTTTCATATAAACAGAAAGATGAGCACTTGTAATTGTTGAACAATACCTTATTACTAAAGCGTTAGTTTTAGATAGGTAGAACTGCAAAAATTTTTAAGAGGTTGTTATTCACCAAATGAGAATAAATTTACCTGAAAGAAGTAATATTTAAAAAGCTATAAAATTAAAATGTTTGTAAAGTCTTTTGTCCATATAACTTATATTGAGAAATACTTTCTCTAA
>OZ010786.1:75347512-75425512 GCA_963932465.1 Maratus speciosus
GATCCTACAATTAAATCATAAAACATTCTTACAACAACTCTTCAAACTACTGTGAGTTTCATGAATTTTAGAAAATTTTAGCAATAAAGACGCGTTTTTTGTTTTATATTCCACTTATACCTTATATATCGTATTTTTAAAATTCTAAAAATTACTCATGTCATATTATATATTACATATTAAAAAATCGGCTTTCAAAATTATAACAATTTATGAAGCTTTGGGCAAGTTTAAAGATTTATTCAAGAAAAAAAATATATCACACGAGTCATTCATAGTAAACAAAAATGCATGTATTTTAAATACTTAAAATAAGCTTTCAAAATATGTTTATAAAATAGTTTTTTCACACTGAAATTTCTAAATCTTCTAAATGATATCCTGTTAAGGAGAAAGTTCGATTCTAAATTCCAATCTGTTTGATGCAAAAATCGAATTACAATTTGAATATCAATATTTTAATTTTTTATGAGAAGCTTAATGGGACTCACGAGAAAAAATGCATAAAGTATATATTTATGATAGCGTTGCAAAATAAAATGTTTAAGGCGTAGTTTTTGGAAATAATATTCTACGAATATACAAACATTAATGCATTTTTTCACGTAATTTTCTTTTCACAAAATTTATTTTACAAGTGTGAAATGTCTTTTTTTTTTTTTTTTTTTTTTTTTTTGTAATGGATGATTGTAAGATTGTATTCAGTAATAAAAAAGAAATTATTTAAACATAATTATAGAAAAAAAACGTACTCATAAAATACATTTATCGAACAGAAAGTTTTAGGAATTACTATTATATTTATATTAAACCATTCGACAACCAAAAAAACTCTGTTCAAAAATCATTAATCGGGTCCATTTGACCCATGTGTAAATATGTAGAATATCTAAACTATAACAACTGACTATGACAACTGACTGTATTCCAAAACAAAGGCTGTGTGCGTTTGCAACAAATTCGTATCGTTAGATTTACATATATAGAAAAATTTTAAGCTTCAGCGATGTAAAGAGACAATAAGCCAAAAAAATTTTTTTGTTGTTGGTAGCATACAGAGTTTTGAACCAAATTTAACACCACTTTCCGAAAATATGAAGAAGAACAATAGAAATATATACTGTAATTAAAATATTAATATTTAATTAATTTTATCGACAGAAATCACTGTATTTTGTAATGTCCGTATTATACTTATACTTCACCTATACGATCTCTTCAGGCATTATTATCATAGTAGCTAATCACAGTATAGACATTTTCCCCTTTATCTGTTATTGCAGTTGCATAAAAAAGACACAATTATTTTTTCATTTAAAAAATTCTTTATCTGGTTTGTACACTTTTACATTAAAATCAATTACTGTGAGGCACATTTCGTTATTTTTCTTAAACAATATATATTCTAATATGTTTAACATGTGCTGTATAACTAGCATATTAGGCAATGAATCGTCTATCTTTCCAGCTCCTAAAAAAAAAAAAAAAAAAAAAAAACTATTTCACTTCTCTCCGGAGACTTCCTCCCATTCAAATGATGCTGTTTTTTAGTTCGCATGAGATCTTATAGCTTCCCCTCATCTCACTTTCGTTTTTCCTCTTCTTCCAACATTCTCTGCTACTGAGTGTCGATAGTTGAATATTTAATGTCGTTACATATATTATCTTTTTCTAAGCTGATTTCTATGGCTTCCGTCATTAACGTATTATGGAGGTTTTCGTAATTGGCTATTTTTTTATTTAAATTGACTGCGACTTCATGTTTTTTTTTTTATATATTTGTCTTGAGAAGGTGTTTGCTTGGCTATTGTATTTTAGAACGCGAATATGTTCTTTATATTATTCATTAATTTTTCCTCTTAGTCTTTCCTATGTATGTTATTTCTTTATTTTCGACATTCGAAGCTTTAATTCTATAGACCCTCACTGTTTGTAATTCCCCGTACTTTTCGGCTTCGTTTGCTATTATTTTAAACAGGACGGGTTGGGTATAATCGGAATTTCTTTTCCAAGTTTATTTATTTAGTGCTTTATTTTTAGGGATAATCTATTCATAAATCGCAGTCAATCAGCCCTATTTTTGTCAATAATTTTCTATTCTTCATTAAGTAATCTTTCTGTTGAACATATACGAGGGTCGTTCAATAATTGTTGTCCGTTGTGTATATAAAATATTTGCACTGCGATGGTTGTTATGGAATATTGAAGCCTAATGTCTTAGATGCCTATATACTCAATTTCAGAACCGTGGCTGCTATATTCACATAGTTGTTTTTCACATTTAGAGGGAGGAGTGAAAAGGGGGAGTGGGGTGAAAGGCTGATTTTTAGCTTATGGGGCTAGATTTGTGACAGTGGATGAGACGTAACTACTGTCGTTTGGACTCGGGATCATAGTGATGTAGCCGCAATTCATCTAGTGTTCAAATGTAGCCTCATAATCTCCGAACCAGCATTCCACCCTCACCCTCCTTCTTATAAACTCCCCCCAAAATAGATCTTTAAAACTTCACCCCTCCCTCCAAAAGTATGTTAATATAGCACCTACTGTTCTGAAATTGAACATATAGGCATATAAGAGATTTACTGAACCATCCACGTATATATAATGCATTTAATGCTGCAAGTTCACAGTTTATGGGTGTATTTATTTATTTATTTATTTTGGAATTATACCTAAGTTGGCAATAGGTTGTCTATGAATTGTAGTTTGTATTCGTTCTTTTTTGTATGTTATTTTCACATCAAGGTATGCCAGGGATCGGTACTTTTCTTCTTCTATTGAGAATTGCATGTTGTTATCATATTTATTTATTTCATTCAGGAATCTTATTATGTTTTTCGTTCTGTTTGTTATAATAATTATATCGTCTACTTATCCAAAGGCGTATTCCATTTATATGATCTTCTATTTCCTTTTCTTCCCATTATTCCCATTTTCCATTCGGAAACTACACTTGATATAGAGACCTCATTTGTACAACCCTCAGTTGTTTATAGATCTTACTGTTAAATTTGAAATGACTTTCGTTTAATATAAAATTTGTTGCATTTTCCATTGTATTAATAATTTCTGTGTCTGTATATTCGTTATGTATAGTACTGTTTATTTCTTCTGTCATTTCGTTAAGATTAATTGAGGGTACAGGTTTGTTACGTTTAAGTTTACCATATAGTCATTTGGTTGCGGTTCATATTCTCTTAATTCCTTCGAAACAAGCTTCTTTTACAGAATTTTTAATCTTTAATCACCGGTTTATTAAAACAGAAATTTTTGCCTAGGGGAGCTTTACATCATATTTTTTTCTCATGTATTTTTCTGTGTGATAGGATGGGATTAGTCTTTTAGTAAAAATCGGTCTTATTTTGTATGCATTTTTATGGTCTTTCAGTTTTCCAAATATCATTGATGTATTAGGCCTAAAATTCTGCGTAATTGGTTTAGTTTCGTTTGGTCATTTACCACACTTAATCAGTTCTTCTGATATTTTCGTTAGTTTGTTTATGCGATATTTTTTCACCATTTCAGTCCCTAGTTCATTTATTATGTTCTCCATCATATCAATATATACATTTTTATTCATAATTGCTATTTTTCATGTTTTATCGGTGTGTGAAAAAGTCTTGGTTTTCATTAAGTTGTTTTATTATTATAAGGTCGTTATCAATTACCCCCTCCTTCTCCACTGTTTTTCTATCTCATTCTAAGCTAGGTTTCGTAATTTTTTCGCTTCTTTTTCAGTAATAAATTCCAATACGCTTCCTATTTTGTGGATGGCTACTTTAATATAGAGAGGGCTTACTTTACTTTTTATATTATACTTGGGGCCTTTTTTTAGGCGTGTGTCTTCTTCTTCGGTCGGTTGGTATGTTCATATATTTACGTGTGGTACGTCACATTACTCTTATTTCCATTCTTCATTTCCCAAAAGTTCAATTTATTTTTAAATTTCTTTTCATGTCTGTACTTTTCATGTGCTATGATATTATTTATTTTTTCAAATATTCGTCTTCGTTTTTCTGATGGTAATTCATATATTTCTCCCTCAAGTTCTTTTATCTCTTTTCTTTTTTAATTTGCTATTTTTTCGTACTTACGTTTAATTACTTTATTCAGTATTCGTCTTTCGAAAAACTTTATCTACTTCTTCAATTCCACACATAGGAATTTATATCTGATTTTAGGAAGTTTGGCGTTATCCCTTTGTGTTTGCATTGTTTAAGAAAGATATTATGTCGCAGTTCTCTGTCATTTTCAGGTAAGCTTTATTAGATCTCGCCACTGCCATTATCTTGATACTCGTTACCAGTTCTAATATAATAGTAATTTTATCGACCGAAATCACAGTCTTTTGAAATGCGCATATTATACTTATACTTATCCAAACAATCTCTTCAGGCATCTTATCACAGTAGCTATAACCGTGTAGACATTTTCCCCTTATCTGTTATTTCAGCTACATAAAAACGACACAATTATTTTTTTCATTAAAAAAAATACTTTATCTTGTTTGTACACTTTTACATTAAAATCAATTTCTATAAGACATATTTCGTTATTTTTCCTAAACACTCTAACACATATTTCATATTTTTTCTTGAAAACATATATTCTAACAGGTTTAAAGTATGCTATAAAAAAGGACATTATGCAATGCATCGTCTATACTTTCCAACAAAAAAATATAAATACATTGAATAGTGGATGAGCTGTAAGCATTTGTATAAAATAATTTATAACAGCGCATGCGTGAATGATATGAAAATGTTTATTTCTTATTTTGTTAGTTATTTGCTATTTTGGCAATTTATTAAAAAGTCCAGCCAAATATTGTGAAAACTCAGAAAGATACAGTGAACTGATTGAAAAATTTTAGAAAATCCCTTATAACAATGTTCCTTTTAGAAATCAACTCACAATATCGCTTCATCTCTCTGAATTTTCGCAATATTTGATTGGGCTTTTTATATAAGTTAACATATATATAGCTCACTACTAAATTATGAAATAAAAATAAATTTCAATTTTTCGGAGAAAAGATAACAGTTTCACGAATATACGTGCACATTTAGATACTGCAGTGCATTTTCTGTTACATGGGTGATTGTAAACAATATTTTATGGTATAGTTTATTGTTGGTTCCCTTTTTGTTCACGCGAGAAAAACTTTACTGAAAAAGATTAAGTTAAGCATATTCTTTGCATCCTCTAAGTTCAATGAAAATGCGCGAAATTTTTCAGTACATATTCGACAAACCATGTATAATCGAAAACATCCGGTCACTGTCACTTAACTTTTGGAACTCAGTATATATAGACTTCACTGAAATTTGAAAACTACTATTGCACTACAAAGAAAGACTATCTACGTCAGACAATATTGCATTCAAATATTTTCTAACTTCGGAACAACTTTTTAAATATAGTAAATTCTGTCAGCATTAGAAAAGTTTTTGATTAATTAATACATATGTGTAACGAATACCTTATATTTAAAGATTATTACACTAGGTGGCAGCACTAGTCGGCAGTCCCTCATATTCCGCGATTAACGACTGCCAGTTTTCGCGCAGAGTTTGTCATGTGACACGATTCGAACAGGTTGTGATATGTACGCGTGTTGCATTATTTTTCACTGTAGAGAGGTTCCTGAGACGCAGGAAGAAGGTGCAGTGGTGAATATGTACGTGTGTTGTTTTGTTTCCCCCGCGGATTTCTTCTGCCATTCCTAAATTTCTACATATGTATTATAATTGTACATAGAGGTGTTCCATGAGTCAACCGTATACCTTTCTCATGATTTATTAAAAGTTTTCTGATTAATCTTAGAGTGGGGTGTCCTTTTGAAGCCACGAGTCCATTATTAAAATTACGCGTCTACTTAGAGAACGTGGCTGCCAAAATTATAATATTTTCAATCGCCTGTCATATAAATATACAAGCTCAAGTCTCAAATACTAACTAGGCTATACCAATTAAAGTATCCCCACCAGCGGCCGAGAGGGTCTGCTCTCGAAGCTGGTAGACGGGAAGTGCTGGGTTCGAACCCAATCGCGTCTGTCGGCCTAATCGTTCGGAGTTTTCGTGGTTTTCTTCGAACCTTGGATTTCCAAGCGTTAATACGGATTAGGTTCCCTTAGAAAGACCCCCACGAAGGGCACCCCCCCCACCTTAGGGCCTATATCCCCTGTGTTGATAATTGGCCGTCATAAACACAACCAACAACCAACTAATTAAAGTAACTTATTTTATAACTTTATCTAATTTATAAATATCTAAGAATATAAACAAAAGTTTTATTCATTTTGCACATTTAAGAAAACAAAATGGCAAACAAACATGACAGTTTACCAAATCTATCTGACGTTTTTCATTTTATTTTCAAAGTTTTTAAATCAATTGAATGGCATGATGCATGATAGAGTGTCATAATTTGTTTTGCTGATTTATTTATTTATTGACATATAAATAAAATAAATTATCATTATAAAATATGTTGCTGTATGATGATTTTGTTATGTTCCAAGGAAAGTTTCATGAAAGAAAAGATGCCACCACAGGTTGATAATATAAGTACAATGGGTTCCTTAACCCATAACAATCTTCCAGAATTTCGTCAAAAAACAATTTTATACGCTGATAGACATTTTACTTCAAAATCATATCCCTCTGAGTATTCCATTCAAAACTCCAAAATGCAAGACAAGAAAATGTAATTATTCTTTGAACATTAAAATCTTTTTTAATTTTTTGTACCATTTATTACAATTTCTTGATATGTCGGTTAAGAAGATATGATAAATGTATGACTGGAATAAATATTCTAAGAAAAATATTTAAGAGGGTGTCTGTGTAAATATTCTTCAAATATATCAATAAGTTTGTACCAGTAGTCCCGTGAAAAAATTCCGCACCTTAATTTTTGAGTTTATTTTGTGATACGTATATTTTTTTAATTTATAATTAACTGCAATTTTGTTAATCAAGAGACATGTTTTAACGAAATATCAGTGTATTATGTCCAAAGTTTGTTCAACAGACTTTTGCATAACATTCAATTCATCGTTGGTTTTATGTGCATAGGAAAACTAATATTGACATCAGAAATAATATCTATCATGATAACACTGGTCCTCTCTGCAAAACTAAATATGTAAAGCGTTCAGATCTCATATTCCTAATTCTAAATATCTCATCCAAGTTGTTCTAGCCCGTACCATTTTCCGAGAAACAGTTTTACAATAATAACAAATGTTGATGTATTATTCTATTAATTTGCAATGCGAGATAAAATTTGAAATCATGAAAAAATTGCTTTCACTGTCTAAGATATCTCATTGGTAAAATATAGCATGGAAATCCAATTTCTTAACACTTGTAACAGTTTTGCTTTTTATGTCGCCCCCCTCCTTTCGTGTCCGAATTTACTATTTGCTATCCACCAATATCTTTCCATGCCTTATTCCGATGTAACTTCGGGTAATTATATTTATACTTACTCTGAAGTTATACTTACTCTAGATTTTGTGATTTAGAAATTTTCCACTTATGTTTTATGAAGATATAAAATACCTTAATTTTAAAAGCAAACTCTGAAACCGAAGAAATGGTACGTGATACGGTAATTACGTCACAATAATTTTATTTAACAGAGTGAAATATATAACAATCACTATTATTTTCAAACAAAGGATTTTAGAGCCCAGCAGTGTAACTAATATAAAGGTATAATGCAATTTCAGTATGCAATGTCTCTGGCAAAAAATGCTATCCAATGATAGCGAATTCAAACTTGTCAGCTACGCTAGTCAAATTCAATATGTGATGAAAGATGTGGTCAACAAATCCCATCCAATCATAACTAATTCATCGTTGAACGCTACATTTTAGTTGGAAAAATAAGTGTTAACAACAGAAAACGTATTTATCATTTTGATCATGCACACATTCTTTAAAAACAATTATTTTGAAATTTAAATTATTTAAAATTACTTTATATAGATATCAGAAATGAAAAAAAACCTGTAATTCTCTTTATCTTGAACAATAAAAACGAAATGGCAAAATTAATATGGCAACGTACCAGAAAATGTAATAGGACTATCTGACTTTTTTCTCCTTATGTCCAATGCTTTTAAAAAACATTGAATACCATGGGGTGTAATATAAATATAACACATCTGCATTACTAATAATAACCGTATGTGATGCTTTCATCAAGTTTCAAGGAAATATTTTACGATAGAAAAGCTGCCACGAATCTGATAAAATAAATAAATGGGTTCTTTCACCGATAATACTATTCAAGAATGTATTCAAAAAATATTTTTATACTCTGATAGGCCGATATCTTCTAAATAATATCCTGCTATGGATTCCATTCAAAGATCCAACCTGTTAGCTGGGAAAATTGAATTGCCCTTTGAATATCAATATCTTTTATCATATACTTTTGAATTCTTGTGACATGTATTATGATGTCTTGATAAATAATTCAAGATGAAATATTATGAAAAGTTGTAATGGGATGACGATGCAAAGTAAATCGCTTGAAACATAGTGTTTGAATAATAAATAAAAAAGGCATAAAGGTAAATGTACTTCTATAATGTAAATTTTATTCAAAACATTTCAGTCACTTTCATAAACATTATATATAATTATTGGAAAACGAATAGATTTCATGTCTGAAAATGTCTTTGAGGAATTACAAGTCCATTAAGGTTTAGTGTTATGCGGAATTTTTAAAAAATGTTTTAAAGTAATTTGAAAATGTGCAATTACTGTTTTTTTTAACTTCCTTAAGAGACCTAAAACTTACAGACTGAAACATTATATAAGCCTGTAATCAAACCAGGATTATTGACAATGCCAAGACCAAGCTCAGTGGTATACACAGTAGCCGATATCACTAATTTACTCTGCTGATTATACGCCTATTAAGCAAGTGAACAGAAAATCAACAATTGCTGATATTTAAATTTCTAAATTAAGGCTGTGAAATTTTCCAGCGAAAAATTTCTGAAAACTTACATACAAGATTCGTCTAAAAAGTTCGGTGAACGGATGAATATCTTATAGACAACGCGAGTTAAAAATGCGTCCCCACCCATGTGCATGTAGAGACCAATGGAGAGACATCTCGTAGCAAGAAGCGCAAAAACCATAGCTGAATAGTCTGTTATGGGCGGTCGAACGGTGTATGTTTGAAAGCTCGCGTCATTTTGAAATGGAGCAACGGATAAACATCAAGTTTTGCAACAAGTTGGGAAAAACCGCCACAGAAACACATGAAATTTTTATTCAGGAATACGGAATAGACCCAGTGAGCAAAAAATGCGTGTACGGCCCGTTTAAAACTTTTCGGGAGGGAAAGGAAACCGTGGATGACGGATCAGGTTCAGGTTGATCCTCCTCAACATGTTTGACGATAGACAACATCGAGCGGGTGCGACCGATGCTGTTAAATAATCTCCGACTGCCTTTACGATGGATATCGGAGGAATTGGGGATCAGCAAGAACCACAGTTAACACCATCATTCACCAAGACGTGTGACATCTGTGCTTCGGTCCTTTCCTGACTCATTCCTGCAGCTTTATGAAAGATGTCATAAGTGTATTGTGGCCAACGGATGTTACTTTTGTTTCCAAGTTTTCTTTTATTTGTTTTATGATTCCATACACGGAACTTTTTAAACGCACCTTGTGTATCAGATTTTTAATATTTTTAAATGAAACACTTTTCTCAGATATAAGTAAATATGTTTGACATCACATTTTTTTCAATTTTTCGGCAATCAATATAGATTCTTTTATATAGAAAAGTATGTGTAACGATATAAATTGAAGATTTTTTGTTATCGTTTTATAATTCAAAAGTTTTCTATTAAAAAAAATAAAACAAAGGTATAAATTTTTATGAGACAGTTAAATAAATCTTTGAATTAAAATAATGGTCCTATTGAACCAACAATATTCACTTAGCATACTGCGATTTTAGTAAAAATGAAAAACTGTAATTATACTCCGAATAACATCTTCATTTGGACCACATTGTAATAAAATATTTTTCCGCTTCCCTGTAAAAAAAAAAAAAAAAAAAAAAAAAAAAACCCTATTAACGGTGCAGCATATAGTTTTAAGTACGAAAACCATGTTTCCTTTACTAAACATATATGGTTTTCACAATACTTTAAAAAAATGAGCCAAAAATAAATAAATAACGAAGTCAAGATTTCAAAACTTTTTAATATAGGAGTGTACAAACTCCTATATTAAAATTCACACGTTTAAACTTTAAGGTTACAGTCAATAATTCTGAATATTTAAACAATAAAGGTAAATAAAGTTTTTGAAATATTACAATATTATTATCAAATGCCATTTTTCAGGGATTTTAAATACCAACTTGAATGACATGCAATGTGTTATATATGTTACATTATTCTAACATTGGAAGGGTTTACTAGTGAATGAAATAACTAGCCGTCATGTTACCTGTAGTGCAGGGTTATTCGTAACTACACTGTAAAAAAATCTGTAGTTCTACAGAAGTAAAATTACATGCTTTTTAAACCTTCATCTGTAACTGTACAAAAAAAGATGCAAATCTACAAAACTAGTTTTTGTAAAGCTACAGAAATCTGCAACTTTACAAATGAATCTGCTGAAATTACAGTAATTTTGCTAAAATGTTATCTGTAACCCTGGCTGCAGTTACATAAGCTCTAGGCATCACAGTTTCCTAAAAAAACTCTTAGTAACTTTACAGATTTTTTGATTTTCGGTGCAAAAGTGTGTCTTTTACGTGAATTTTTGCTGTTGCCGTCACATAAAAAGTTCTAGGAATCCCAGTTTCCTTGAAAAACTTTAGTAACGTTACAGAATTTTTTATTAAAGTGTATAGTAATCTGAAAAGAAAACAGAAAACGTAAGTTTGGTACGAATATTCGAAGACATCGAGTGATAATCCAGCTAATAAATATTTCGAAGTAGTGGCAGTCATCGAGTGAAAATATGGCGAAAAACTCATCCAATGTAGTTTTCCCATAGTAATAGAAACAAGGCAGGAATAACTTCAAATCTTTACTTGAATAACTAGAGCAAACCCAGGCAGAAAAATATATTGAAATCAGTCAGAATTTATCCGAATTATTGGCGGAATATCGGTAATCGACCACTGACATTATTAGGATGTCAGTAGATGATACTCTGTTCAAGTAGTCCAATGCTGGTATCGGCAGGAAATCGCACTAACTGATAGATTTGAAATGTTAATATTTACTCCAAAATTAACATCGGCCGACATTCCAGAGCGACTAATGCCCGACAATGTGTGTCCCCTCATCAATACCCTCTACAGTTTCGGCGTATTTCCGAATCATGTGACTGCTCACTCCCTTCCAAGATCTTTATCTTCCACCTTACCCACCCCTCAAAGTTTTTTATTTTTATGTTGCAAGCAAGGTCATTTTAAACCAGACAGATAAAGGATACGGAGATGGAAGGAAGTTATATAAAGTGTGAGAGTGTGTATAACGATTTTAGCATTTATCTTCAAAAGTTAGTAATTTTCCACCTTTCAAAAATAAACGACCTCTCGATATATACCACAAACATACCTAGAAATTAGAAGGAATTTTTGCACCATTTTTATGGAATTACAAATAGTTACTTATACTAAAAAAGTTGCTACAAAAACAAAAAAAAAATGAATTATATACTTGATGCAAAGACTAGATTCTTTTTGTGATTTATATGAATAAATTAAAAATAAAGAATATTTGATAATTAAATTAATGCATTAAGCAACTATTTCCATTTTTATCTTTTTTTCACCCCTTCTTTCAGATAGAATTAGGGGAAGTATGAAAAACTGGAAATGTTGCCTTAAGGAATAGCCTATTTGAATGAGATGGTATAAATTAATACTAAATACTTTTTACCTTGCAAACACTGTAAAAAAAAGGGGGGGGTGGTTAAGAAAAACCTAAAATGTGAGAATTTAATTTCTTTATTTTTTCTGGATTGATTGAAAGTTATTATCAATAAATTTTCGTGCATTGCAAGAAATAAAATAATACTTTATTTTATAAATATATTATTTTATAAATATTATATTTTAGTTTATTAATAGCGAATTAGTTTAGACTTGACTAAAGTTTTGATGTTCTAAATTATTTTAATAATTAAAAAATAATCTTTTGACATGTCTCTTAAAAGTGCGGTGCTAAATTTATTATTTCAATTCATCATTTATCTAAGCTTACTTTAACAAAGTATTTGGTGTAAATAATTGTTTTAATATTCAAAATTTTAGTTATTATCTCCATACTTTATTTTCAATTTATTCATTTACATCGCCCACAATAACATAGTTTTTATATCCAAGTATTTAAAGTAAGAGTATAACAGGTGTATTTCATTACGTTTTACGTATCAAAATATTTTTTTAAATATGATTGACCATTCGTGATTCATAGAAATCAGTACAAAAATCTTCTAATATTAATGTAAATTTTGCATCATCAGTTGGGCTGTCATTTATTTTTTTTAGGTGAGTGTTTACTAATTTGTGTAGAAAATTTGCTAATCAATTTATATTCAACAAAAATAACTTTTACGCGTATTACGTAAAATTAATTTCAAAGTCACAGATTAATAATTCACATGAAAAGATTATAATATATTTCTTTTTAAATTACTTTTATAACAAAGTGTACTTTTAAAGGTAGGGTGTTCACTGCTAGTAAAAAGCAAAAAAAAGAGGTCAACAAACCTGGGAGGGAGGGGTAGAAAATATTAAAAAAAAACAGCCTAAACTCAGTAGCTAAAAAGAGGTCGGCAATATGTTCAAAACCTATGCACAACATATCAGGATCCTACGATCCTCAGATCGTTTGCCGTGCGGCAAAAAGCCTTTACTGCCGATCACAGGAAATGAGGTCGACCGAGTGAAAAATAGTCAGATTAGGACATTCGGTGCAGGTTCGGCCGGGAATTATTTGCTTCTTGAAGAAAGCAGCTTTCACAAATAGTTGGAGTTTAATTATCGCTTTATTGTAGTCAAATAATATCAGCAAATAGCTTTAAATAATTATTAGAGTTAAACAAGATTTTAGGTAAGAACGTATCGGACGGTGACCAGGGGATTGTATGAGAAGTAGAAATACGACCAAAATCTGAGAAAACACTGCGAGGATCGGCCTTTTGTTCGCCTAGCGTAGTAATACAAATATGACGTAGGTCGCGCTCTCAACCAATTAATAATTAAGGATACCACACCACGGAAAGTGTACTTGACAGATGAATTCTTAGTGGATGAATTTGGAGGTAAAAAGGAAAACCCCGGAATAAGCGCGGGAAAGTAAATTCTCGGGGAGGAAAAAATGGCTGCTAAAAGAACATTCTAGAAGAAAAAAGATAAAAAATGGGACATTTAATTTAAGAATACTAAAAACGTAATATTTAAGTAAATTAGACAAGTGAGACATTAAATTATGGGAAATTTAACAGAATTAACGATAGAGATTATTTAAGAATAAGGATTTAGGGAATATAGAATAGTAATTTAGAATAGTACTGGGAAATCGCGAAGGAAAATTTAATATTGTAACATATACAATTCATCTGCATGAAGATAGCAATTTATCTCATAATTGATCTAAAAATAGATTTCTGTTTTTAAATAATAAAGCAAAGCTGTTTAACTGTGAATATTTTGAAACCTCATTTTTACCCTTACGGCAATTATATTGCGAGATTTTGGAAATTTTGTTAATCAACCAACACAATTGCCCACACAATAGAACAATTTAAACGGATTTTTCTCCATGTTCATATTTTCTTCGCTTTCATGTTTTAAAAATTCTAAGGCTTTTTTTTCTGTATTTGAGATAGAGATTAAAAAATATATATATGCATGTTATTTATTATATAAGTGATAAATCTGCACATGAAATTACGCTTCAAGTTATTATTATTATTTTTTTTTTATAAATAAAAGTATATGAAGATGTGTTAGATTTCATTGTTTTACACTACATATATCAGTAAAAAGTATTATGTTAAATGCAATATTAGATGTATCTAAAAATCCACGCACAGGCTTGTGGAACACACAACTGGAAATAAAAAAAATAATTGAGCTATCATATTAATATTTTAAAAATTCAAATTTTCTTAAACTTTAAAAAAATATAATTAAATATGCAGTTGATTTATTTTATGTAATTTTAGTTGAACATTGAAATGTAATGAGTTCACCATTTGAACCATGTTTTTAAAAATAAAAATAAAATGTTGAAAATGCAAACTGCCACCTTAAACATTGTTACAGTGAATACTGTAAAAGACGACTGTTATTTATTATTCTACCAATATATAATATAAACGAAAATTAAAAAAAAATCTTCTTCTGAGTCATCGAATATTCCGATAAGTGTGCATTATCCAAACAACCTCAGAAATGGTAATGTTTTTTAGATTTAAAAAAAGGATTTATAAAAACAAATATTCTTTTTTTTTTGTCACTGATATTAAGAAACGTTTTCAGTTGGTTTAGTTGTCTAATTATCATTTTTCTTAATCTGAAATATCGGTTTCTCGAATACTTTCAATTTTGCAAGTAAACTTTTTACCTTCAATAAAAATGTTTTGTAGAGAGACATATGATATATTAATAACAGCTTTGATGTTATAATGAATTATATTATGTAAATCTAGCATTCCAAAATGCAGTTGCGCAGCGAAAAATGTCTAATTGAGAATTTAATTTGAGAATTAATTATAAAAACTCTTATTCTGGTTTAAGAAAACGCGTTAATACACACGGGAAACTTCAAATCAGATTCAAATCAACTGGGAACCTAAGGGAACCTAACCCGTATTAACGCATGGAAATCCATGGTTCGAAGAAAACCACGAAAACTCCGAACGATTAGGCCGACGGTAGCGATTGGGATAGAACCCAGCACTTCCCGTCTACCAGTTTCGAGAGCAGAACCTCTCAGCCACTGGTGGGGCGATAGATAAAACGGTAAATTACATATTATGCATTGGAGGAACTGAATTCGGGGTTTACGCAGTTGAAACACCCTTTTTTCTCTTGCCCGCGAACTCAGGTCGTGCATTCCAAAATTGGCGCATTTGCGTTGCCATAACTGAGTTCGGGCGTCACAGGCAAGGGTTTAAATAGAGAAAACATATTCGTTTTTGATATTTCTAAACATAAAGTGCACATTTCAGAATCATAGGTAACTGAGCAGAGTTGTTTTAGTTCGTGGTTATATTATATTTTCGTAGATTAAGGTATGTTTGTCTTTTATGTATTATGTTTTCATAGTGTTTGAAGGAAAATGATTTAAAAAAAAAAAACAGTTGATATTAAATGAAATGGTATCCTCAAACGGTAACGCCTCTTTGAACGGTTGAAAATTTCGTAATTTTTTTCGCATAATATTATCTTTATATACGCGAAAATCATATTTTGTTAGATATCGATGTCTAAAGCGACAAAGCAATTAAAAAGATTATAGAAATACAACGCTCTTCAGTAATGAAACTGTAACGAAATCTTTAAATGCAACGATGAATGAAAATACCCAAAAACTTCTTCTGAGTTACTCACAATTTTGAAAAGCTTTCTCTATTATTAGAGCCCCAGAAACCAATATGTTTTCGTGATTTACAAAAGCATTTCTAAAAAAAAAGTTTTTTTTTTTTTTTGCTCATGTATAAAGAGGATTTACGCAGTGGAAAATGTGAATGGAGAATTGATAGCATCCTAAAAAACAATATTCCCATTTTATAAAATTAATTATTCTTATGTTAATAAAAGAAAGTTTCGCTCTGTATGCATGTCTAACTACTGGCAATGGTAAGGGAAATCAACGGCAAGCAGACTAGCTTCAAATTTAATTTTTTTTATAATTAGACGAGATACTTATTAAAAAACTCATAAAAAAGGGATCATTTTTTAGAACTCGGCGGTGTCTTACTCGAGGACGCCCAAAGCCTGTCATATGCACGGAAACGAGGAAGAAAAAAATAACGTTTTCTTTTTCAGTTTGTTTAATATCCATTGACCATATCGTTTAAAATACAGAAAAATGGACGCCATATACTTGAAGTTGGTACTTTTTCGTCTGAAACTCCGCAATCAGTTTGAAAAAATATGGTTGTTAACCATTTGACTTTTTTTTTTCTTTTTTTAAGTAGGTTCGACTTTTGCAGTCGACTGTTTCTCCATTTCACCACAGCGTTTTCTGAGGTCCAAATTCTATGGTACTGATTCACAAAAGTGGGTATTAAAAGCTACAACCGTTTCCTCTTTGACGGTGAAATCGGTGCAATCGATAAAAAATACGAATTATACACCTTCAAAAACTTTGAGACCACGGGGCACTTCGCGTATCTCGGAGACAAACTACATTCTACGCTAAAAGTAATTAAGCGTCTGTATTTCGACAAAATCTATTTAGAGCACCTAAGAAGTTCAGATTTACAGAATCTACAAAAATTTCAAACGTTGTCACACGTAGACGTGCTTAAAAAAATAAAATCTGAGAAATTTGCAATGGAAACGCTACAAAGCGAGGTATTTTGGGGCGGATTCGCTTGGCTTTGACACACGTTAATACTTTTGAATATGGGTAATTGTTTTAAAATTTTTAAAGAGAGTTTGGATGCAGCTATATATACAATGCTCAAAACAATTAAAGGCTATTAAGGTTGTAGATGGATCTTGCGTCTGGACAATTGTTTACATGATTGATACATGATCGACAGACGCGGTAGGCTATATGAGAAAAACAATTACACATGCTTGGCAGAAAAAAAATGAATGCATTGTATTGAGCATTTGAGTTCAAAAGGGAAAAAACACAATTTGTGCACATGAGAAAAAAATAATAAAAAATGTGGTCCTTCAGAAAAATCGTTTAAGTAGGGGGTATGGTTTCCCCGGACGGACTGCAACGTTTAACACCTTTGAGGCATGGAGTCAATGGGACTATTAATGAGGAGCTGGGGTATTCTGTCCGGCCCCTCCAGAAGAGCTCTTTCTAGTCCTTGGAAAGTTTGTATGTAGTAAGTGGCCAAAAACAAGTTTGCCTTGGATATCCCAAACATGCTATATTGAATTCATGTCCGGAGAACACGCTGGTCAATCCAGGCGTATAATACCGTCCTTGATTTCGCCTTGACCGTCTTTGATACCGTCTGCAATTTTCGTCCATTAATATGAAGTCACCTCCAATTACCGTGGCGTAAAGGACTACAATAGGTCTGAGGATCTCATCCCTATTTCGATGACTGGTCAGAGCTCCATTTTGAATGATGTGGAAGTCTCTGCGACCATCAATGGAGATGCCAGAATAGACAATCATCTCACCCCCCCCACACACACACATACACCGACAAATCTGACACTCTTGCACGAACGCAAGATTGTTTCTAGTGTCACCTTCCCTTCAAACGAAAATACGCCTATTATCAGGAAGAACAGGAAAACGGAACTCGTGAGAGAAAAGAATATTGCACCCTTAATTTTTCCACCATTTCACATGCTCTGTTACCTACTCCCTGATGTTGCCACTGTGCCTTGCTGTTAACGTAACACATTGGGTAAAGCAGGGCTCAACGAGGTACCGGGGGAGGGAATGAGGTTAGACGTTTACCAATGTCAAGGAGGTTCTGAAAGTGAGAGGCATTAAGCAGAAGTAAGAAAACCTGCTGCCGTTCACATTCGGCAGCCATGTTAGTCTAGTTTTATCGAACGTTGGTAAGTAAATTTTTCGTTATGTGATTTATTGATCCTGTATTAAAATTTCTGTTGATTTTTTAAGCAAGGTAATGAATACACAATTGTTTAAATTAGAACTATAGTTAATTGATGCTTGAAGTAATTTAAGTGTCTTTATTTTGGTGTCGTTAAACGCTTGTTTACCTATCATTCTCGAGTGATATTACATTCCTAACCTAAATCGTGTCTCTGGTCGGAACGGGTAAAGCGGAAAGTGGGTGTATCCCATTTCTGCTCTGAAATATTTTAAACTAACATTTTCTGACTGTGAATGTTTATGTTGCGGTGAATGTTACTCAAAGTCAGATATCGATTGGGTTGCTTATTCCATGTGCAAAAAATCGGGCGTAGAATTCCTGCTCGACAATAGATAGCGAATATGATGATACTGTCCTAGTGAGTAAATTTTGTCAATAGGCTTAAGAAAGAGACACAATCATTGAAAATTATTGTTAAACCTTTATAGTCACCTAAAAATAAATAAATATAGAGCAAAATTATTTTTTTTTCATTTCTACAAGTTTTATATGTTTTTATAATTAATTGTTCTTTCCATCCCGTTCTGGCTCATACCCGAGGTAGAACGGGACAAATGTCATAATGTTCTGTTTCTAATATATATATATATTATATATATATATATATATAGTATATTGTTCTGTTGTTTTGTTACAATATTATTACATTTTTGTGATTATTACATTATAATGTGTCCATAGAAAAAGTTTTAGCTCTCTTAATTAACCCTTTTGTGTTTTCAAAATATATATTCAACTTAGTACCCCTTTCTACCACGGGTTCTCCTAACACTGGTCTGCCAGCATACATACCAACAGCGTGGAACTGGTTTCGGACAGTTTGAGTTGAAACTATTGTGCCAGTAGCCGACCGAAGGTGATATTGAAGAAGAGGGCATTTATATTTCGGTGTCTACGAGCCGTTAGCGTTAAATATAGATCCTCATTGGGCATTTTTGCACATCAACGACCGCGCCCTTCTCTTCGGCCTGCATTCCCAGTCTCTAAAAATGGTTCCATTTCCTGAAAATCACACTTTGGGAATTTTAGTGGCTTTTGCTATTTCGGTTTGTGTTTGGCCCCCTTCTAACAAACCGAAAACTCTCAAAGCTTCTTATTCGGTTAAATTACTTCGCTCAGACATCACCGTCATCGAAACAACTCACTTAGTGAATATCGATCATTGTTTTACGCATTGTTTTTCAATAAAGCCAAATTTCATTCGGTGATTTCTAAAGCGTCGTTTTTGACGTCAAACTCAAACGTTGCACACTCCGAAGTTTCAAAATGAGAAAAAATTGCATCTGGGACTCTCTTCTTCCATTTTCTGCAAAAAATATTCAGCTATACCGTTATTTTATATAAGACTTACAATATCCTTTAATTGTTTTGAGCAGTGTACAATTAATTGAGATTTCATAGAGTTCAGGTGATTTCACAGGAGAGTTCACACTTTTTCCTGTTATGCTAAAAACCCGGTGCGAAAACAAAACAGAGCGAGTAGAAAACATACTTACTTTACAACTAGATATCAAGATATGTTCACGATATTTTTATACGGGCTGCAAAACCCTTTTTTATTAATCGATTAAAATTTCAAAGAGTTCGGACAAGAAGAAGTATATATTTATTTTTTCAATTCATATGAGCAGTTTTACCACTAAAAATCAATATATTTTCTCGATTTGTCCATTTAAAAATATAATTTCGGATAAAATCTTGTTAAACATATAAAATCGTACAAATTTGAGTTTTATTTAAGCTTATTATAACGGGTCAGAGTATTATAAATACTACTTGGAAATAATTTATAAATTCAGTGGCAGTAAAAGTTTTTTTTAAAGGATTTTTTTAAATCTCGAAAATACATTTGTTTCGAATATTTCAGAAGATAAAAAACGCTCTTTGGAAATCAGAGTAAATTCAGAAAGGGTTATTGTATATTTTAGTTTTTGGTTATATGGAATTTTTTTAATTAAGTAATAAATGTTCAATACTGTTCTGATTATCCGTCAATTGCAATCTGTTAACTTGATTGTTTTTTAAAACTTAATCGTTTATATTTTTCTTGTGAAAGATGTAGGATTTTTTTTAATCCTTATGTCAATGACCGGATACCCCAGTACCTTCTTTTTCATTCGATCGCGCTTTCAGGGTGTCAAAAGAAACTAAAATGAATTTAGATCCCCATTTTTTCTAATACCCACTGTCCATTAGTATAAACAATTTAAAATTCAGAATTTTCTTAATTTTTTTTTTTTTGGAGCATTAAACATTTTTCTACCTGTCATCAATGACCAGGGTACCCGGGTACCCATGCGAAGTTTCTGTGGAAAAATACAGAAATTTATAGAATATTTAGATTTATATCAATAAAACTTGAAATTAATTAAAAAATAAGAGTTAGACATATTTTTTAAGGTAACAAAAATTTCATTTACGTGAAATTTTGTGGACAAGCTGTTCAATAGCAAAAGGTGCACGAATGTACATCACATACTGGCTTTCAAAATAGTTTACATGATTTTCTGGTTTTTCTGCGCCGTTTTTGAGGCTATATCAAGCACATCTGACACAAACCGCTTTTATCCTTCTTGTTTCATTTCATTATAAGCTATTTAGACTGGGTTCTTAACGTGTGGCAGCTTCGAATACGGCAAATTTTTTTTACAGTATACTTTAATTCCCGATTTGGTCAAAAAATGTCTCATAGCCTGTGCATTTTGCGACTGATATCGAATTGCTGGTAGCCTCAAAATCTCGCCTAATCCCCACAAAACAGGCGCCGATTGACTGTTTATTTATAACCATATCATTATTTGCTGTATGTACAATGTACGTAGTAGGTACTGCTATATCCTCAATATCGACAAAATAATGCGTGGTCATGTGATTGTAAGCCTATGTGTTATATATTTCCCCAATAATTTATCCCTTATACCCTGTCCACATTTCGTTTCCTTATAAAACTGAATCCGTTCCTGTTCATCTTACGGTCCTGTGATTGTCTTATGATGATGCATAGTAGACATTAGAATGACAGCTTTGTTCCTTTTTGGAACATACGAACAAATATTTACGTCATCATGAAATCCAAATTCTGTGGATAAAATTTGCGCTATTTACATGGCCTCATTTATTGTGGAACATAAGGTTTGTTTCTTTTCAAAGTGCAACCATTGGGAGCTTCCAGTATAATAAATGCTTGGCCACAGAAAGAGAAGAAAAAAGCTGTCCATGGTGACGTTTCGTTCAGAATCCTTGAATGGAGAGGCAAAGTTTTGAACAACTATTTCATCTTGGTTCATTTTACGGTCTGTACCTTTTTTCCAGTGCATAGTTGGCCGTTGAGATGTTAATATTTACAGTAGACTTCCTTAAATCCGCACAGCTTTGGACCAGAGGTTGTGCGGATTTTAGAATTTTGCGAATTTTTGGTCATTGCTTTAAATACATTTTTTGAACAGTAATTTGAATGCAATAATACAATCAAAATTATAATGACCATATCATTTTTTGCTGTATGTATAATATAAGTAGCAGGTACTGCTATATCCAAAATATAGAAAAAATAATGCGTTGTCATGTGATTGTACGCCTATGTGTTACATATTTCCCCAATAATTTATCCCTTATATCCCTTCTACATTTCGTTTCATTATAAAACCGAATCCGTTCGTGTTTATCTTACGGCCCTGTGATTATCTTATGATGATGCATAGTAGACATTAGAATGACAGCTTTGTTCCTTTTCGGAACATACGAACAAATATTTACGTCAATATGAAATCCAAATTCTGTGGATAAAACTTGCGCGATTTATATGTCCTCATTTCTTGTGGAATATAAGGTTTGTTTCTTTTCAAAGTGCAACCATTGGGAGCTTCCAGTATAATAAATGCTTGGATACAGAAAGGGAAGAAAAAAAGCTGCCCCTGGTGATGTTTCGTTCAGAATCCTTGAATGGAGAGGCGAAGTTTTGAACAACTCTTTCAGCTTGGTTTATACACGGTCCGTACCTTTTTTCCGGTGCATAGTTGGCCGTTAAGATGTTAATAATTACAGTAGACGTCCTTAAATCCGTACAGCTTGGGACCAGATGTTGTGCGGATTTTAGAATTTCTCGAATATTGGACATTGCTTTATTTACATTTTTTTAACAGTAAATTATCAAAATTTATTGTATTTATTAATAGTACAATCAAAATTATAATGAACGCTTACAATATAGCAAAATATTAAAATACTTAAGTAAAGTAATAAATTAAAATGATAAAAGGTAAGATAATTTAAAAAAAAAGATTAAATTATTAAAAGTAAAGATCAAGTAAATAATTAATAATGTATAATTATATATGCACAATAAAGATGAGATATTTTTCTTGAATTATTCAATGAAACTTTCCTCTTAAAGATACTTAATTCACATCAAAATCATTAAGTAAGGAAGTTTATTTCAGTCAGTCTTAATAACGAAAAAAGCTTGATTAATGCATAAATATATTTGGCAAAAAGATTGTGATTACCAGTGATATCAGCGTATCTTGATTTTATTTTCAGAAATAAATTTATAGTTCCTGCATGAAAAACCACGACTTCAATCATATTATCGAGAGTGACATATTAAAATACATACGGAATGATATAAAACTAAATAAATCTGTTTAATTATTGTTGTAAATTATTTTGCCCTTATATATGATCTGCAAGCTTCATTGTTTACATCTGCGATGTTGCGCGGATTTTAGAGTTGCGGATTTGAGGTAGTCTACTGTATTTGCATCACATACGCTCGATATTTTGATCCCATATTTATCCGATTTAAACGGAATATATTGGGTGAATCTTGTTCTTCCTCGATGCGTAAATAACTGCTTATTAACCGTTAAGTCTTCCGTCGGTTTGTAATTTTTCAATAGGTTAAGATTTAGTATAGTCCATAAATCGGCAATTTTTGCAGCTTTAACATTTTGAAGAAATTTCACTCGTGTATTCTGGTTGTTAAAACGAATAAATCTAAGGAGATTCCAGAATTGGTCTACACTCATACTTGCTCGATAATACGAATATGAGTTTGCTTTTCATATTTCTAATATGTGATTACTGTTTGAATTGTTGACACATGAAGTAATTAATATTTATAAAAATACATCAAATGTCTATTCTCTAAACGCGGGGTATTTACACTGTAAGAAATAGGGGTGTTTTATGGCTCGCTTATGTTAAAATAGCAGCAGGTACCCAGTTACCCCGGTCATTGGATAGAAGGGCAAATTTCGGTCATTGACATAAAGGTTAAAGATTGGTATCACATTTTTGTGTGTAATAATTAGTAATAACGTGGATGGTTGAAAATTTACTATTTAATTTTTGACTTCTTACTACATATTTCGATAGCTTTTAGACTAAATATTGTTTTTCGTCTCATTATTCTTGGTTAAATAGACAATGAGCCACCATGGCCACAGATGAACTGCTTATTTTTTAAGCCTACCGATCAGCAGTCAAGCCTCCCTTTTTATTATATGAATCAAATAAAATACAGTTTTTCAATTTATTATACGTAAAATAAAGTAGTGCAAGTCAATTTGATTAATGGATTGCATTTTTAAATCAAATCCCGAAGAGCGTTACATTTCATGGCGTCTAAATGGTATTTCCCCTTAAAAAGACCCTTAATAATATTCATCACTATATTCTATAAATAGTTTTCTCACACTGAAATATCTATTTATTCTAAATGATATCCTACGAATGGTTCCATTCACAAGCCAAACGTATTAGGTGACAATTTGAAGTTTCTCATTGAATATCAATATATTTTATGAGATTTTTCACTTCTTGCGACGTGCATTGTATTAGTTCGATAAATCGTTGAAATATAAATATGATGAAACAAAATATCACTGAGGTAACGCTGAAAAGTATAATGCTTAAGCATAGCTAAGATGCGTTTAATTAAAACTCTACCGTTACATAAATATAAACGTAATTATTCCAAATATATATTTTGAACATTTATATAAATTATTTGTACACTATTTCATCAGATTTATTTTTTTAATATCGGCATCGATTTATTAAAAGATTTGTGCAATGATTTCAACTAAAGACGATATCTCATTTAGATTGAAACTGTTTGTTAGTTCCAAAAATTAAAAATATTTAAAATCATACTTTTATCATGTTCACTAAAATAGTCTAAAATATCCACACACAAATCATTCAATTTTGTTCATGCAGAAAATAAATATTTAATGTGAATATATTTTTTTATAGATACAAATGACATTAAATTGCAAAAGAGACTTTTAACTGAAAACGTACACATAATATTGAGGATGAAATATCTTTCCTTTTCGATTTTTCATGCAGAATGAAGACTAGAAAAGACGAATAGCATTATCTTTGTTTCGTAAACTCTGGTAAAGGTTTAGAAGAAATTCGCCAAAAATAATATTTTAATTATTCCACTATAAATACCTTAATACAATCATGCTACCTTTGAAAAATTATTTTCACTTCTATTTACATCTGTGCGAAGTTAAAGTCACGAAGGCAACGAAAAGATATATTTTTAGAATATTGTGAATATTAAAAAAAAAAATCATAAGGTCAATGATAACCGCCAATAACTATGTAACCATAATATGTGTAAATTTCATGCCTTATATGTAACTCAAACTCTGAAAATTTTTGTCCTTTATTTTGGAATAACGTAAAGCGAGGAGAATCTGTGCACATTTCAAAAGAATAATAATAAAAAATCTAAATATTAATATTTTGTTAAACTATGCATGAATAATTTTGACTTCATTTGTTTTTTATGCATTTCCATTGTTATTTTGTTGTTATACTGTAATTTAATAGAACAGCAGTAATAAAACCAAGAAAACTATTTTGCGCAATCTCTCCTTACAGGGCAGGAGAGAATGCGCACATGGGTAGGAGAGATTGCGCACATAGATAGAAGAGATTGTTATTAATAATAACTACAATTAAATTATTAACAATAATAATTACACTTAATCGACATTGTTGATAGGTTTTTGTGAGTAAATATTATTGTATTAGAAGTGAATATTCCACCCAAAAGTTTAAATAATAAATAAAAGAAAGAATTTCAATAACAGTTAAAATTTTTTATTTAAATAGATTAAAATATCAGAAAAAGCAAGCCCTACTAAGATTACAAAATAACATTAATCTAGTTGATAACATGTATAACTTGAAAATTACTTCATTTTCATTTCCACAGTTTCATTGTATTTTGTTTGCTAACTGAAGTTGTTGTCGTCCACAATCGATGCACTTATTGTTGTAAATCGTGCATCTTTCGTGGAATCACCTGCAACAAGCAATACATTGAATTCAGTCAGTTGTCGAAGTTGTCTCCTGGTACAGTTCCAGACATTAAGTGCCCTCATCCTCATTCACTTTCGATTTTTTTCCTTGAGTTTCTTTATCCCACATTTTGTGGAAGCACTTTATCTTTTTTTTTTTTTTTTTTTTTTTTTTTTTGTAGCGACATCCTTTTTAAGTCATTTTTCATGTATATTTTGTGGATCAGAAACATTAGCTGCACTCTGTTTCCTTTTGATTTTGATGGCATTACACTACTTGGAATAGGAGAAAGCTTTTCCAAAACATTGTATTAGAAAATTTATTTTAGTTAACAAAATTAAATTATTAGCAAATTAATTGTTCATCAATTAAAAAATATATATATAAATATTTAATTAAATCATTAACAAATATATTATTAATTTATTAACAAAAATAATTACATAAAATTAATTTAATAACAACTGTATTATTAATTTATTAATAAAATTTTTATCTGAAAAAGTATTTTTTTTTTCAAATTAATTTGTTGCCAAATTTAGTTTTGATAATTATGTGTTTTTCCAAAATTATTTCAAAATTGATTCATTCATATGTTTTACACGTAATTTTCAATTCATACAAATTTATCAATAAGCTACATAATTTCTCCTAGCACTTAAACGTATGGGGGAATGCGCCATCTCTCGTAAGTAGCAGATGCACAAACTCTCCTATTTTGGTAGGACAGATTGCGCTGCCTTTTATTTAAATATGGTCACTTCTAAAATGAATTGCTGGTATTCGAATACTTAGCACAGGTTAGTAGTTTATAAGAAATCGTTTAAGTTCAAAATATTTTGTATTACTGACGTTCTATAAAAATTCTGACGAACAGTTATGAAAATTCAAGCACTTACTTTGGAAAAACGAAACAATATAGCACTGTTTTATCCAAGACGGTTGGAACAATAATTAAGAGCATTCATGTAGACACTGCACTAATGCTGCTGTACAACTACCTGGAATCGCTGCGCGCGCACTCTACTCCTTCCCGTCGAATTCCTTTGTGCGCAATCTCTCCTACCGCGCGAACTCTTCTCGATTTATGTTATAGGTTTACAACTATCATAATATTATAGTACTTGGTATTGTAAATCATACACTTAAACAAATTGAGAAAGATGTGAATCTCTGAATAATGGTAATGCAAATTTATGAGTTTACATTTTTTTTGATAAAACTTTCATAATTCATCCAATAAAGACATTTTAAAAATGTTTAAGTTACGAGCACATTCATTCTGATATGTATTGTGATTTTTAGTAAACTACAAAATGTCAAACATTTTAAAACAATTCATACTTATTAAACAAAATTCTCATTTAAAACTAAATTTCAAATACTTTCGCCAAATTATATTTTTAAAGGTGAAGTTATCTACCTTTGTGTAAATTTACAAATAAAATTATTATTATTGTAAATACGTTTACAGTTTATGGTGAGGAGCATTATTGAACATTATATTTTAGAAAACATATTTCTTTATAACAATATTTTATTGAAAATACTCATCTTTTCTTCCTAAGAGAATCATTGGAATGAAGAAGAGATAGTTTCATGGTAGGTTATATTTTCCATTATATTTCCAAATAACTTTCAGCAATTTTGAGTGACAAAACTTTTGCCAGAAAAATATGATTACAGATTTATGAAGGTGAAATCGAGGAAATAATGTTATTTTTTTCGTTAATGATCAATAAATATCTCCTAAGATTTATTATTTATATTATTTTCTTATGATATTGCTTATTGTATAAACATAAATTACTTTTTATTTTGTAGGCAATATTTACACTTGTTTATTTTTAAATAAGAATACAGCTGTAAAAATATCTACTAATATGTTAAAAAACTTTAAAAAGAAATATTCATTCATTCATAAAATTGTATTTTTTCAAGTTGAATTTATAAGCAAATTATGAATTTAAATGTTAAAATGTCTACATTTAAAGAAATTCAATAGTATACCTTGTTTTTACATTTCGGGTTAGGTAAAAATATATTATTCCTTATATTTTTCTAAACATTTTTAAGACCATTTAATAATGAAGAAGCTAAACTTTAATATTTTTAATAGAATTCCAGTATTATAACGAGAATTTTACAGCATATTATATTGGAGTTTTATTTTTGAATAACGTTTAACAATTTCTTATAACAAAAATGTTGTTTTAAATGCATTACTACAGATTTATTTAAGCGTATTGATGGAATGAATGTTCTGTGTCCACGATCAATAAACGGTTTACTAGTTTTTTAATAAGTAAGTTGTTAGTAATGCAATTTTTTGGAAAACTGCACCTCATTTCATTTTTGAACTATTAATTTTGTTTGGTTTGTAACGCCATTTCTTGTAATGGTGGCAGTTGTAGTACTCCATTTCTGTAGAAAGTAAAGGGAAAATAATATATTATTATACCTTTTTTGACATTTTCTTATAATAACTGATAATATAATAGTAATTATAATACCTACTGTGCCAAGAATATCGTATGCTCTAAAAATATATTTTAAAGAATATTTGGGTGACTTATTTTCTCCGAATTTACTTTATTCCTATCGAAAAGCTGAAATAATGCAATTTTATTAATCCGTTTATAATATCATTTTCCGAAAAAGAAATATATGTAATAATAAATGTTTTTGTGCTTTTACCTTGGTTAATTTAATCCAAATCTATTCTTTATATTTTAATCCTCTGCCTTTATCTAGCGCATTCTTTTATTTCTTATTCTAAAAAAGCGTATTCTGTTAACAGCTATAGTCTTTTAAAAAAATCCACTAATTTACTTCATTCTTTCATATTTTGAGACATTAAATACTTTTTCTCTCGAAGGTTTATTAATACCATTTTATTTTTTATTAAATTCTTTCAATTTCCCATGAGTCTTTGTGAGAGATTTCGCGCGCTAGATTGTTTCCCTTTTAAAACATCCGCCGTTAGATAAAGAATCCTTTCTCCACGTCACGCTTTACCGCATCTTCCCCGGGTTTTAATCTTATAGCTTGAGCGGTCTCTCCATCCTGCTCCCTCCTCTCTTCGCTCTTTGCCGTGTAACCTACGCGTTCTTACTAATACTTAGGTGCTTAAATTGACAAGATAAAACAGATTTTGCACGACTTGTCTTCCTTAAATAACCTATGTTACTTGGAGAGATGTTTGTCACCCCGTCGTAATGTAGCTTTTGACCAATTTAACGTCTTAAATCTATTTTTAAAACGTGGCATGACTTGAATATGAGTAACTGGAGTACTATTGGAATTGAAATCATCTACCTACCATTTAATAAACTCTTTGGTTCATCCTACGGCTTCTTTCATTATTCATGGGAAAACATCCAATGATTACGTCCTAGCCTACCACACCAACTATGAAAGTACGACTGCAACTTAAATTCTGATTGGTAATTAATATTGAGTATATTTTTCTACTGCCTATGTTCGACATACCTTAAGAAATGCAAAGTGTGCAATTAGTTCGACAGAAAGTGTTACATATATATATATATATATATATCAGTGGCGTGGCGTGAAAATTTTCGGTGGTAATCGCAATTATTTAAGTTTGTGGCGAAAAATTATTAACTCTAAAATTCAATGGTTGAATGTTCAAAAAAGAAACTTTAAATCTTACCTTCACTTATACATGAACTCCAAATGTTCTGCTAAAACTGGATCGTAGAGATTTAAAAGCTTATTAAGAGTTTTAAAATATTGCTTGGTCATCGCCGCATCCAGCGATGACCGGACGCCACGCCATTGATATATATATAAAAGAAAGATTTCTGATAAAACATGAAGCTATTATGAACTATTTAATTTTCAGCATCCATATTAATGTTTGAAACAAATGAAGGCATATGAATCATTAGATACCCAATTTTGTCGAGTTTCTTGAATGACGACATCTCTTTTTTGCTAGGTTTGTGTAAAACTCCCAGATGATGACGTCATATGCATACTTTTCTATAGATGTTTTTTAAGATTGGATCGCAAATTTGGGATTCTTCAGCGGATGATAATGGCGTCATTTATATAAAATAAAAGTGCGTATTTTAAATCTTAAGACTGAATTATGTTTTGTACCATCTATGTATATATACATATATATTCATTGGGGGGGGGGGGGGGCAGCAATTCTAAAAAAGCAGAGTTCCTGTTTTCTAGTGTGATATAATTTTAGGATTTCATTCTTATATTACTATTAGTGGGAAAGAAATAATTTTATTTCACGTTAGCTGATTTTTATATCGCTTTTTTTAAAACAAGAATAAAGTCTGAAAATAATATGATGCATTATTTAAATTATATATAAAAAAAACATTTATCATTCCATACCATTTTCTTATTTTACATTTAAATTATTAAGGAAATTCTGATTTCGTAAAGTTAAAATGCCTACATTTACAGAAATGTAAAAATATATTTTTCTTTATTAAATATTATTATTAAAATTTATTCAAATATGTATTATTCCTTTTCTTATTTAAAATGTATTATTTTATAAACACATTCTATCGAAAACCTTTATTTCAGTGCGATAAAAAATAATTCATATGTTATTGAGATTTTTCTTATATCAGATATATTTATATTATTTTTTTGAATAGGTTCAGGGATTTCTTATATCAAAACTGTTTTATAAAATGCATGCGTTGCTTTTACAACCTATATGCTTAAAGAAACTCAAAATGGACTCGGTTCTTACATTTCAGTTTAAGGAAAACATTATTATTCTTTTATATTTTATAACTTATTTTATAACCAATTCATACTGAACAAACTCAACTTCAATTGTATATCAAATTATCCCAGTGTTATACAGAATGATATACAGGATATCGAGTCTCAACGCTATTCAGTGGCTAATTGTTAAACCCTTAGTCAGAGAAATATAGTTGAATTTACATTTTTTTTTTTATTAGGTAAAAATTTATTTTAAAAGTCGGTTTTATCAATTAAAACACTTCTTAAAAAGTTACGAATTTAAAATTGTTGTAAGGTCCCCCAATACTATAAGTGACTTTTAGTAAAACTTTTTTATTACATTAACAAGTAGGACAAAAAAAGTAAGTGCCATTCATCTAATTTTAATCGAGTTATGAAACTTTGAATTGCATGACTTATACCAATTTTCTATACCTGAACACTGACGAGTTGTGCCTTGTTTCAAGGGTTCTTATACAAATGGCTAAAAGTACACAGTAAAAAACATTCTGTAAAGTTACTGAAATTTTTCTAGGAAACTGGCATACCTGGAAATTTTTATGTATCGACAACAACAAAAATTTATGTAACAGATACACTTTTGCACCGTAAATAAAAATATCTGTAAGGTTACTAAGAATTTTTTAGGATACTGGGATGCTTAGAACTTTTTATGTAACTGTATCCCGGGTTACAGATAAAATATTAGTAAGATTACTGAAATTTTAGTAGATTCATTTGTAAAGCTATAGATTTCTGTAGCTTTCAAAAACTAGTTTTGTGGATTTACATCTCTTTTTGTACAGTGTACAGATAAAAATTTTAGTAAGAATTAAATTTTACATCTGTAGAATTACAGATCTTTTTTTACAGTGTAGCAGATGGATTTGTTTCGCGTGTACATTCCTGCATTGCAGTTGAGTGGGTCACTTCGAGCAAGCTTTAAGATAACTTTAAATTAGTAATTAAGTTTTGGTTTAAATCTAATAGCATTTTTAAATATGTATTATTTTATAAAGAGATGCGACTATTGATTTTCACCATTTTCGTTTAACTAAAAATCGGTTATTTTCAGCTTATATTTTTAGTACAAATTGTATATTTTCTTTAATATGTCAGAATGTAAATAGATTTCAAATTTCTATTGTAATGTTAATTTTACGCTCAACTTTTTTTTAAATATCTGACAATTATTTATATTTATATTTCGGTCAGTTTTAATTTTAGAATTCTGGGATTGTTTGCCTTATTTCTTTGTGTAATAGATTATTTTTACTAAATATAACTTATAAGATTAGGGGATCGTACAAAAAATTAACTTTTGTAATTTATTAAGAAATGTTTTTATTAATCTAAATAGCTTTTAAAATACTTCTTTAGCTCATTTAAGATATTTTCTTAATTGGAACTATGTGTCTATGACTAACGTTTTAGTCAATATCCGTTCGACACCGTTGAGAGTGATATTTTTTTATTCTATCCGTACCTCTAAAATAAACAAATAAATAATAAAAATAAAAATAAAAATAAAATGTATTTTGCATTAAAAGTTTCATATTTCAAATTCAAATGTTAAGTATTACTTTTTTTTTATATATAAATCCTTTAAATAGCTTGAAACACATTCAGAAACTATAACAGTTTGGTTTATGAAACATATTGTGCATAATTGATAATATATTTAAGTAATTTCCAAACATATACCGTAAACAAAATTTCGTATTGACTATTTGTATACATTGTATTCAAAGTTTCTCAGAAAATTTGTGTGTTTTGAGATTATCTGCTAATTTTAAGAAAGTTTAAAAAATGCAAGCTACAAGTAAACAAATTTCAAAAAGCATCTTAATTTTTTTTAGAAAAAACAAAATTCCGCATAAAAATGTATTGTAATGGATATTATATTAAAGAATATTTAGAAAAAAAATGTTTAATTAGAACAAGATTCAAATGAATGACTATAAAAGTAATGAGTCAACAGAATATATATTCAAAGCTATTCGTTTTTAAAGATTAAAAAAAAATCCAAAAGAACAATGTATTTACGATATTTTATACGGAACGGATAATTTAAAAATATATTATATATATTAAACTATTCAACTTGGATTCTAGAGAAAATAACCCGAAAGCTATAAAGACATTTTCACAGCAGACAGTATTTTCCGTTGGTTTTAAGTATAACTTTTAGTAATTCTTTTCAATAAGATTGTTGTTTCAAAAGTATGATTATTGATTTATTAATGCGAAATCGAAGTTAATGATAAAGAAATAATTTAGATCGTTTGTTATCTTATATTTTTACGGATATCTCTCTTAGACGAGATTGAAATAATTTTATTTCTAGTAGACTATGAGTAAAGATTTGTTTGCCGGCTTTTAAATCAAGATGTCTCAGAAAGCGCCAGACGTTTAGTATAAATATTAAAGGAAAACTTTGTCCATTCATAATCCATTCATATATATATCTAATTTCAATTCTAAATTTAAAATAAAAAAAATATATATTGACATGACATGATAGGTTCATGTTATATCCACTGTCACAATAAGTGGAAAAAAAGACAAATAAAGGTTAATTGGTTGGACGTAAAATTACAGTAAATTATATGAAAACGAAACCTGTGTATAAAGATAGTATCCTTTAAATGTAAAACAATGGAGCTTACAGAAAGAATACGAATCAAATGTACCCACTAACACTGAAATCTGTCAAAAACAGAAATATTTCTCTGTGGATTTGAGATTCTGTCTTAGTATGTTTTATTGTACCAAATAAACCCTACAATCTTATACAGTAAAACCGTGAAAGTGGAATCGCTAGGAACTGAAATAAATCCTTCAGGATAAGTTTTCAATTGAAGAGTATTAATTGCGTTGTATTTCTTCCGTAGGGAATATGAAATTTTTGCGATTTTAATATGTTTATGAAAAGATTTCGTTGTAAACAAGTTCTGTTTTGACAATTTTTATTGGCAGAGTACAATAAAAATTGCTAAGAGAGAATTTATAGCAGTTAATCGTTTTAGTCAGATCTGTCTCATAACTGGCATATTAAGGTTAGTTGGGGCAACTGGGACGTGATTTTACAATGTGACTCTGGAACTTCTGACAATTCAGCTTCAAAAAACTAATGTTCATTTGAATTAAAGTCAGAACTTCTGTAAATGTGTTCAGTTAGGTTCCCTCTATCAGACAGAAATGCTCAAAATTACATTTTAATATTTAAAAATATAAAAATATGCATATTTCATCTTTCTTTCCTCATGAGTCCAGTTGCCCCAAAAATGGGGTAACTGGACCAGGGGGGTCTATGTTCCACACGCGTTCATATTTTTTCATATCGGATATCAGGTCCTGTTTGAAAGTGTGTAAACAACTTAAAGAAATTTAAACCAGGCAGATCATGTAAATTATATATCAATAAACAGCGTTGTAAGGGAAACCTTTGCTATCAATGTGTCTAAAAAAAGCACTAAAAGTGAAAATATTAGATTTATTTATACCAAAAACATAAATCTTAAGGAAGTACTTATGTACTTTAGTATAGATAATAAGTATAAAAGTCACATGGGTATTTTAAGGAAAAAAATAGCAAGGTAAATCTATGAACATACGGCTACGTAAGTACTTAAGTACTTTATCCAGGGGTCGCATTATATAGGGAAAATTTTATTGTTCCTACCAGAACCCTTAAAGAAAGGTGCGATGGAGATATTATTTTCAAAATAGTGATGAAACGATAAAAGTTTCAATTTAGAATGCGACCCCTGTGTATAGTACAATTTCAAGGTCTGGCTCTCTCGCTTTCAGGGGCAAGGTACTTGCATTCGTAAAATGTTGAAATAATTTAATGACAACAATATTTACAAGAGAGTCTATCTGAAAACAAGTAAAAGTATATTTTTGCGTACTTAATGAAGATGAAATTTTCATTATAAAATTCAGGTGCCAATGTGGCAATTAGAAATTAAAATTAAGTGATGCCATAACGGCATCACCGCCTCTCAAGGGGCCAAGAAATTTGGTTTGATACCACTCAATATGCTTTTTTTTTTAAATTTCATTACATAATTTTAATAAGGTATTCTATCATTTTCTTTATTGTGAACAAAAAACAATGGAGAAATTTACTTCCCATAGTAAGAGAAACAGAAAAAAATTATTTATAACTATTGGGGTAACTGGATCCAGCATTGTCCAGTTACCCCGGATACATGTCCCAGATATCCCATTCTTGAAAAATTTATGGGGTAACTGGGACACTGGGCTTACATTTGAAACATGAAGTAAATATGTATAGATACCTAATAATATTAATGTAGTTATATGTCTAATCTTTAAAAAAAATGATTTTTTAATAAAAGTACTTACAGTATTTTAATAATTAGCCGGAGAATTTCAACCATATAGACGTTGTTTTTAAAAAAAGAAACGTAAATTTTTGACAACCTATCACAACAAAGTGAAAGTTATGAATGAGTTGATACACGTTGTTTTAGGAAGTAGAGATTAAGGGGCATTGTTCACAAAAGCTTAAACACCAACAGGTTTTTATAAAATAGCCTATGGCCCAGTTACCTCGTTGTTCCAGTTACCCCAACTAACCTTACTTAATATTCTGTTACGCTGAGTCATAAAAAATATTTTATAGACTGTTTTTGTTTTTAGAGGTTTTTCTGTATAAAGTTTCATTCGATGTACACGAAGTTATAGCATAGTATTGAAACATTTTTTTTTAAATAATTAGAACATTTTGAGAAATCGGGACCCATGGCGTATCGTTCAGTGGTTCCACGCGATAGTTATCAGAATTCCTGAAAATCGGTCTCGAATAAATCAAGATAACTGTTAGCGCTGCATTATACTCAATTTTAAACCGTGCCATTTAATATTTGATATGAATTATTGTGATTATTTAAATAACATATTTATGCTTTTAGAATCGATACATCTGTAAATCACTTTCATGAAAGCTCTATTTTATGCTGTAGTCATCAATGTGTGACAGATTAATTCTCAATTTTGAGCTCCTTCGATGCAGTTAATAAAAACGGAAAAGATGAGGGAATAGTTTTTGAATTTTTGTGATATTTCCTGTGGTGCATAAATCTATTGAGAAGGTAGATGAATCACGGTAAATACAATGTTGATTGCTAGGTATATCAATTTACCCTTTGGCATTAAAAGAAAGCGATGACGTCCGTGTATTTTTCGGAATAGCCATGTTTATTTTGGAAGGCCTGTTGTAGTATAACAGAGTCCTTCTCAATCATGGTACCCGCAATGAAAACCAGACACCAAAGGAGGACACCATTTTCATATAATGCATTTTCAGAACTGAGTTGAATCTAGAGGACGCTGCCAAAAAGAAAAAAAAATATCACATATAAAATTTTAAACAGTTATTTTAATTAAATTTAAGTTAAAACCCGTACACTGAAGGAAAAATAGACGAGAAAAAAATAACAAAGAGATCATTATCTCTAAAAATAAGATTTTGCATATATAGCAATGAGTTGCAGACAGAAGCATACGCTGAAAACATTACATTTTTAGCAATCATTTTTTTTTTCAGAGACGCTTTTGACATTTTTGTTGCCTCGTATTTATGCTCAGAAGTAGTGGATAGAAGGACTGACAAGGAGAGGGCCAACCTTGTTAACCACATATTTTCATTATTTTAATATGGGTTGTAGGGTAGAGACCCATTAGTCTCAGGTTCAATGGATTTTATCCAACGCTCCTTAGTTCTTGAGAAACCGGGCGGTCTAATAGCAGTACACAACGTAAATACTTACTTTGTAACCAGAAAAGGATAGTTTGGTCGTAGCTCAGTTGGTACAACGTTTGCTGGCTCATCAGCGGGCCCGGGTTCGGTATCCGAACGCGCTACGTTTGTTTCTCTTTTTTTGTTTTATAAATATACTTGTAATTATGATTTAATAATTTAAATTAAAAATTTTAATACCATACATTAATTATAATGTTAACAAACTTAAATTTATCATTTTTTTATTTTTAAACTATTATTTCTCATCCTTTAAAGAGGTTTAAAAAGAAATTGGATCTATTATTGAATGATGAAAATTCCAAAATCGTGACAAAACCTGTTGTGGTGCCATCTAGTTATGGTAAAATAAAAGAATATTCAAATAAAATAAAAATAAAAGCAGAAAGAAGATAAAGGGGAAAGCAAAATAATTGAAAGTTCAAGCATACGTATTAGAAATTTAAAAATCTTTAATATGCAAAAAAGCGGTTGTAATTTAATTCTATTGGTAATTTTTAATATAATTATTCTTGTTACTTTAAAAACAGAATAATGCTATTTATCGCATTGACTTCCTTTGTTAAGGCAATGCGTAAATGATGTTTCATTAAAATCACGAATTGACACAATTGCTCAATATCATTGCATCGATAAAGAATATATGAGATGCATTTTAAAAGTGATTTTAAAAAAATTAACAGTTTATGATGTTTTATACAACTATTTAGTTAAAAGTAAAAAATTAAATAGATCAAAATTATAATTGATATACAATATTATAAATTTTAATTGACAATGAGATTATTAAGTTATACTTACAAATATATTTATAAAAAAAAAATTGGAAAAACAAATGTAATGCGTCCCGGTATCGAACCCGGGCCCGCTGATCAGGCGGCAAACGCCATAGCAACTCAGCTACTACCAACCTGTCCATTTAGTTACAAAGTAAGTACTTAAGTTGTGTACTACTATTAGGCCCCCGGTTTCTCAAGAACTAAGGGGCGTTGCATAAAATCCGTCGAACCGGAGTCTATGGGGTCTCTACACTACAACATCTATTAAAATATTCAAAATCTGTTCTTAACAAGGTTGGCCCTCTCCTTGTGAGTGATAAATCTGTAAACAACGTGATTATGAGAAGACCAATGGAGCAGCCGGATGTATATAAGGAGTTTGTTTGTGATAGAGTTTTTCAAAGAAAGCTGATTAAAAGTGATTTAGCATCCTAGGTTATTTGTTTCTGTTTTATTTTAAATAAATGTTACTAAAACTATTCAATCAAGCTTTTGGATCACTATCCAATTATTCCCAAAACTCCTTCTCAATGACTTTTCAGAAAAAAATCAATTACGTTTCCAGGATATATGAGATTCTTATCAATATGTTTAGTTCTCCGTTATAACAGTTCTAAATTAAGAATACTAGTTTCATCATCACTTTATTTTTATTTAAGATTGGATTGATTTTGGAAAAACATTTAGTAACAGGTCTTTAAACCCGCTTTTCTAAAAAAAATAAGAAATTGGAAAGAACTTTTCAAACAGCAAATAAAAAAATGAATTTGAGTTAATAAGTTTCCGGAAATAATGTATATTTTACACAGACACTAAACTGATATTTATCAACGGGTAAAAATCCATCTAGAGAATTATTTAATTGAATAATATAATGTTGTTGGAGTTTTTCTATATATATATTCTTTTCCTAAACCAATTTTGAATTCCTACTTTCATAATAAAATATACTATTGTAAAATACATTTTTTTGCGTAATAACACGTTTTATTAGTCAGGGACGCAAAAAACATGTTTTTACAAAATTTATGGCTGTCCGTGTGTCCTCTTTGTGTCACCAAAAGGAGCATGAATATATGTATAAATCTGAACAAGAATTCATATCTATGTTTTTTGTATTCACTAGCTACAGCAGTTCCCAACCTTTATTTTTTACGACCCATATTTATGTAAAGAAAAAAAAATCGCCACCACCTAATATTATGGTGTATCTAATATCACCATGGGAATTGTAGTATGATCTTTATAAGCTATTAGCTAGCCTACCTAACGAAAACGGATAATTTTGGTAAAGAAGGATTCATTATCAACAAAAACTTGAATTGGTAATCCCAATATGTGTAAGTGGTATAAATTAAGAAACACATATATTACAAAGCTAATGAAAAATACCTTTAATTGTTATCAAAATACAATACCACAATCAGTGAGATTTCTGGCCCTAGTTCACGGATAAGTGTTTTTGTATGTCAGGGTTAAAATTGGTTAATTTTCACCTTTAGTCATTTGCTGCACGTAATTTGTTTCTGTACTTGCTTTACAAAAACAACAAAGTAGAAACGTACGTTCACACATATTTGTTGTGTTGTACCCCATGAAGGAAGTCAAAGCGCATTTGGATATTTCTTGATATTATAGTCGTATATTTATCCAGAAAAAAATCACAGATTTTTTTTTTAATGATTTTTAATTCATAAGTAACCCTTGTCAATTTCAGCGATCCACCATTGGGTCGCGACGAATAGGTTACGAACCGTTGTGCTAGCAGATCGAACTGAAGAATGAGGATATTCCCTACACTGTTAAAAATATCGTGAAAAATTACCTCTGTTTTTAAAGGCTCTCTATTTTCTGACCAATGAGAACGCTACATAAACACCTATGAAGCGTTCTCATTGATCAAAAAATAGATAGCCTTGAAAAACAGAGGTAATTTTTCACTATATTTTTAACAGTGAAGGAAGTGAATGCTTTGATAGTGACTTTTCAGTAGTTCTTCTTTTGTGTCATCAGAAAGTGCATGAAGTTTTGAATAGAATTGAATCAGATTTCATATTTAGGCTTTTTCCTTATGGTCGTCCGGTCACAGTTTAAAATGGGTATATTCCTTCTGTAGTGGTCACTGTGATTGCAATTTTCTCGATTTTTTACAGTTTAAAGGAAGAATGTATAAATATTTTTTGATAAAATTTTATATTCATTCACACTGCTAAAAAAATCAGGGAGCAAGCAAAAAAGTGAAGAGAACAGTGCAATACAGCCATATACGGGCACAAAAGGGGTAGTATACGTGTATCAATGCGCAATACAGAAGAAAAGAAGCAAAAAAAATGTAAGGAAGCTTTTATTCTTTAAAAAGATGGAAAGAACATGAAAAGATGGTTTAGAGCAACAATTTGGTTTCATGTAAATGATAAAAAAAAGTATTGTTCAGAAAGGATGCAAGATTTTTAATATGGCGCATGGTCTCCTCGAACAGCTAAGACTGCTGCACAGCTGTTTTCCATGGATGAGATGAGGTTATCGATAAGACTTTGGGGAATACAGTTCCACTGCTCAAGAATTGCAATCCCCAAGTCCCGGACAGTAAAAGGAGGCCTTGGTCTTGCAGCAATGCGTCGTCTGAGTACGTCCCAAACATGCTCGATCGGATTTAAGTCAGAAGAGCATGCTGGTCATTCTATATGCTGTATTTTCTTTTTTATCTTCAAGCCTGTTTTCCGCAAGACGAACTGTGGTGACGATCTGTACCGACACACAAGGTCACGTGACAATGTAATAGTTAGTACACAAATGGAAAAGTATTATCCCGATCCGCATTGTGAAAAGATCTTAGGGGATAATATTAATTAATAAAATAGAGGGAGAAAAGATTTTGAATAAATTAAAGCTATCAATAACTCAAGAACGACTTATTTACCGGCATGAAATGCAAATTTAGGACAGGAGGGTTGCTCTGATAAATCTCCAATTTAATATTTACTCAAATTAAATTCTTAAGGCACATAAATTTAATTTAGAGTCTGAAAGAAAAGAATAAGAAAATGATTCAAAGGAAAGACAGAAAAATATACATATACAATCAATTTTTATTTTCAATCACTTAAATTTCATATTTCAAATACCAATTTCCTTTTTATCACTATAAAATTTATATCATTTTCATAGACCTCAAAAACAATACTCTTTATAAGCTTCATTATTGTGAATCTTGGTTTCTAAATAATTCTCATCTAATTTCTCATAGAACAGATAAAAGGATGGGCTACTTAGCCAAAATATTAACAAACATCAATAACATCATATATTACTATTATGATTCTTCTAATAATTGATAATGATAATTATCTATGTCTGCTTTAAAATTAAGCGTACAACATACTAGCGATCTAAAATGCTAAATTCACATTTTATAAAGTACAAAATAAAATGGCCAAATATCAAAATAACAAAATTAATTCTCACCATATACTTCAGTCAAATGGGGTGGGGACTCATCCTTGGCAATCACTTTTAGTCCTTAATGCACATAATTTTAGTCCATACATAACAGTCTTTATATTGTTACTTTGGCTTAGCACCTTAAAGTTTTTGTTAGTCTCTTTGGGCTTAGCAGTTCAATCATTCACCGTGATGCCTGGAAGTGGTCTTCTTCTGATATCAGAGATTCTTTTAGTCTAGCTTTCAATCACAGCCTCTTAAGGTCATCAGAAATGATCACTCGCTCATAAATGCTGTTTGACTCTCTTTCGTGAGCCTCCGGCTTTCAGAATTATCTTCACTCTTTCCATCAAAACATTTTACAATCTGTGAATTTTCTCTATCAGTCCTTCTGCACTTCTGCAATTTTAGATTCATGAGGAATTCTCATTATTACTTTTCTCTTAAATTAACGTAGTCTTCATAGATTCCTGGTGAAGAGATCATCACGAGATAGGTGTGGTCAAGGTTTACGCAGACTTCTAGGCTTCTGCGGTCCAACATATCTGGCAAATCGCAAAATTAGTACTGGAGCATCCTTCGAGAGTGGGAGCAAAAGTGGAATTAAAATTCTCTTTTCTTGAAAAAAATCTTCCTCAAAAATTAAGATTTAAGGAGGATTTCATTTAGACAATATGATTTTTTTCATTCGTTGCTTGAAGTTTCTTTCATATTGGTACGCTAGATCACTTGAATTTGATTTGTTTTCTCATCCCCCTTTTTCTGAGTCTTCACACTCGCCCGTCGCACAGCTAATTTTTTCGTTATGACGTCACCTAATAGCATCGGATACCTGCCACACACGATGAGGACCAATAAATTTTAGCCCTGTCAGTCGTAAATTTTGTGTTAAGAGCGTCATAAATATTTGTGACTGATGCTATTCTTCACTTGTCTCGATATGGCGTCCAAGAGTATTTTATTCCCTTTTATTGCCTTATTTTTGTCTGAAGTATTTGTGAGTTTCTATCACAGTTTTTAGACTGTTTATAAAAATATAAAAATTCTAAAATTTTTAATTATTGGCCATATTTCAAAACACATTCGTTATTCGTAATCCTTATATTTTTACAAACAAAATGACACCAATAAACATATATATTTTTGTTTATATACCCATTATAAATTATGAATTTTAATATATACATGCTATTAAAGATTTTCCCAAATTAATTTTTTTTTATTATTTCGTAAAGCAATATTTAGCGAAATGCAATTAATTAATTGTTTTTGATTCGCACTGGGTTGTGTTGTTTTGTGTAATTATTTTGAAAATAATTAACAAACGATGTCGTATAATTTTCACTTCGGCACGAACTGTATGAGGTCTGGCATTATCATGCATGGAATAATAGAAATCACTAATTGCTGCAACATAAAATACGACATGAGGTCCCGGTATCTCGTCTGTATAACTTCAGACCGTCAAAGTGGCGTTCCGAATGATATGCAGTCCCGTACGTCCACCTATTCTGCTTCCAGCCCATAGCATCAACCCACCTCGTCTGTAATGTGATATTTCACCAACGAATGTAAGATTATTTTGAGTGCACCTTTCTCTCCAAGCCAAAACACATGAGATGTCACATCCAGACTGAACCGGGACTCGTCTGTAAACAGAATTTGACTCCAACAACGCTGCCTCCAAACTCGATGTACAGTTGTCCAACTTCTTTGGGCCGCACAGCTGCTTGAGATCAACGGAATACAGACCACTGGCCTACGTGCATAGAGACTACCCTGATGAAGCCTATTTCAGACTGTTTGGCTGTACACCCTTCGTACTATGGACAAGAACAACTGTATTTGCAGAAGAGTAGCATTGCCCGTTCCGTCTCGACGAGCTGTTAACAGGATATATCGGTCTTCAGTTTCAGTGGTAGCACATAGCGGACCTTGCCGTTGTCTATGTCTACCATTCCATGTGTCTTGGAATCAATTCCACAGCCTTGCATTGACACTTCTTGAGACCCCAACAGCGTCCGTTCACATTTCGTTGTGTTTTCCCAGATTCAACTGTCCGGATAACACGCCAAGCCACGGATTTCGTTAAATCACATTGTTGTGAAATGTTAAAGTCAACTGTTCTCAAATCACATTCTAGGCAAGTGAATTTTACAATTTAGAGAGTGAAACAGACGTTTCTGCAAAATCCCGATTTCTATACTTATCTCCCTTTTCTACTTTCTGACGTCATAAACTTTAATTTGCATGTGAAGTTTTTTTTATCTGTTTTCTACTACGCTTTAAATTATGGATGTTTTATTTTACGTTACTTATCGATGTAAATATTTGCGTAATTTTGTTAAAACCATGGGCTCCCCTAATTGTTTTTAGCAGTGTATAACGTAATAGGCAAAAATTTGTATAAAAGTTTGGAGAAAATCGGCCAAAAGGTGGCACTCTGAGATCATGTTTAGTTCAATTTTCGGGATAAGCACCGTAGTTTTTATTTAAAAAAAAAGCCTGAATCACTCAATTTTCCACCAATCTAGGTTTAATTTAAATATTTGTAATAAGTAAAATGTTTCACATTTTTATATATCACCTGTTATCTTCATTTCATTACGAATCTATTCCATTTCTATTGTTTTGAAACATTTACTGGCAAACATTTTTGAGTGTATGGACCTCATGAGTGGTGACGTCAGAAGCAACTCAAATCCACGTATAAACCGCAAATTGGATCCAAACAAACCACAGAGTTCACAGAAAAAAAGAGAGAAAATGTGTTGGTTTGGCGTGAAGCTATAAATTTAACTCTGAAACCGACTAAAATCGGTTACAATTTGGCCCAAACACTTGCTGCTTGCTTTGAAAACATCTATCAGCCCAACGAATTAACCTTGGTTTCACGTGAATGTCTTGTTTAGGCCGAATGATTTGAGAGATATCTGACTTCATATTGCAACTCGTTTTGATTATAACATGCATGTCTAATATATTCGGAACACTTTGGGTTTGTTTGGATCCAATTTGTGGTTGATATGCGGAGTTGGTTTGCCTGTGACATCACACTGATGTAGCCCGTTAAAGAAGCTACGAGTGGTGTTTCAATAGGAAAGTATTGCCACATTATCGAAGTATTTTTTTCTAATCAAAAACTGTTGAAAGGAATGAAAAGGCTGCTTTTTAAGTCCGATGCACGTTATGCGCCATCCAACACAAGAATTCACTGAATAAAGCAGCGATTGTTTAATAAACAGACAATAACCTGAAATGCTAAAACGAGTAATGCATATACCTGTCTTGAAGATGAAGGAAGTAAATATGAACATTCATTTTCGTTTTGAAGAAGGAAATATTTTTTTGTTTAAATTTTCTTCTAAATTTTAAAATAGTTATTAAGTATCATCTTGTATATACACTATGTATTAAAAAAATTCCCTTTGACTTCAACTGTAAAGCGGAAACTATGTTCCTCTATGATATACAGTTTTCCATCGCCGGAAAAACTTCAAGGTTGCATTATTGTTTATCTGTCAATATATGCATTTAACGTAAATTACAAAAGTGTTCAATTGAGATAGGAAACAAAAATATGTTAATGAAATATGCTGTGTTAATTATCGAAAAAAAAAACTTTTTAAAATTTTTATAGAACCTTCTATTGAAATTCATAGAAAAAATACTTTCGTAGTGTTCCAATTATAACAGAAAACATTACATGCCTTGTTTCGTAAACATTAATTTAATTAAATTGAAATGTCATTAAATTAATAATATGCTTTCGTAAACAATGTTATGAGAATTTTACTTTTTTTCTAACAATGTAAAAAATGAAAAATGTAAACAGCTTAAAAGAGTATTATTAAATGGCTTATTCATCAAATACGTTTAGCTATTTTGATTTAAAAATTTTTAAAATAAAAATTAAAAAGAAAATATTTTGAATAAAATATTTTTTTATTGTTGCATTTATCGCAATCAAAATAACTTAAGAAACGGAAATTAAAGAAAATATTTTATGATTCTATTCAGATCGATAATATATACGATTGTACGAAATTTTACGGTATGTTTAGATTTATTTTTGCTTATTATTTAGAAAAAATACATTAATTAAATTCTTTAAACATTAGTTAGCACTGTTAAACAAACAGTTACTATTCAAATTAATCTGACCAGAAACATTTATCGTAGAGTTATTTTAATGGACTGCAATTATATAAATCTGCTTGTCTACTTCATATACTGGAATATTCAATTAATTATAGTACGAAAGACATTTTGTTTATTATGTTTACAAATTATATTAATATATATATATTTTTTTATTTATGTCTAAAATATTTATTTACATTTTCGTTTATATATTTTGAGAAGAGAAAAAAAAAAGAAAAGGGAAAGTTATTTGTAAATACACAATAATTACTCTAAGTAAAATAAATGGAAATTGTGATAAAGAAGTTCATTTATAAAGAAATATTCTAATTTAACATTTTTTTTTTCAGTAAAAAAATATTCAAATTCACACACGTTTTTATAATATAAATTTCAAAAGAATACATTTTTATTATAATTCAATACCAAACTAGGTGTATAAAAAATCGACAAATTCACCTAATTTAGAACGTTTTCATAAGAATTTCAGAAAGTATTTAAATAATTATTAACAATGGATAATAATTAATTTCAATAAACCTAGAAGTACTTGTCATGTGGTAAAATGAATTTATTAGAAATTTTATTCTACCGCGCATTTTTTTTTTTTTTTTTTTTTTTTTTTTTTTTTTTTTACGAGGGAAAATACTTGTAGTTTCAATTATAATCTCGGTAGTTAAAAATATAACAAAAATATTCAGAAATAAATTAATCACCACAAAACAGTACATTAATAAATTAATGCAGGATGTCTACAAATTAGTTAACCAATTTCCTAAGTTAAGAACTTCCGAAATATTAAATGAAATTTAGTAGTTGAAAATCAGAATAGTAGTAATATTGCCGAAGTTTATTCATAGATGGCGTTTAGGTGTCATAACTGACGCTATCACTTAGCGAACGGAGGTGTTATTCAATGGCTACCAAGATCACCATTTCTTGCTCGGCTTGATTTCGGTTTGCGGAGTTTTGTAAATGATTAAGTGTACAAGCCGCCAAATCCTGCATCCATTCCTGAAATAAAAATCAAGAATCTGTACTGCAATTAATTTGAACGATGGCAACATGCTCGGAAATCTGTGGCAAGAAATGATTTAGCGATGAGACATTTGTAGAGTCTCGAAAGGAAGTCGCATCGAACATTTGTGATAATGGTAAACTAGAACTAGTTTTCTATCTTACAGCAATGTGTATTTTAAATTTTTCCTCTGACAATTTCATTCAATAAATCATTGTTTTTGCACAACTAATTTGTAGATACACTGTATATTTTTTTCCATATGGAATGCTATTGCGTTTCACTATGCATAATGACTACTATTTTGAATATGAAATACTAGTAAATGTACTTACATTTCTTCAGAACACAGTTTTTTCAACATATAACAACATTTTCTTTATATTTAATATTATGAAGAAATGCTTTTCATTTAAATTTGAATTTTCATAATCAAGCACATTTTAAAACAAGTTGGAAATTGCTCGTCAAACGTGGCAAATGAGGTGCGTTCGTACTATAACTAGTTTTATAACTATTTTTTGCACCCGATATTGTACTGAATGTGTATTTGTTTGCACTTCATAAGTGCATAGTCTGTAACAGCATTAAAATGCACTTGCAATATTTTTTTCCCATTCCCCTTAATGTAACGGGAAACTTTTGACTGCCCCTGTAATTAAATTACACATCCGATTTTCATAAAATTTGAAATGGCTCGACAAAATTTTGCAGCAATTATATATTTAAAATTTCAGCCCATTCGGAAGGCTGCAACATCATTAAAATGCACTTGCAATAATTTTTCCTATTGGCCGTAATGTAAAGAAAAACTTTTGACTGTTCCCTGTAATTAAACTATACATCCGATTTTCATAAAATTTGAAATGGCTCGACAAAATGTAGCAATAATTATATGTTTAAAATTTCAGACCATTTGGAAAGCTTTAACATCATTAAAATGCACTTGCAAAAAATTTTCCCATTGGTCGTAATGTAAAGAAAAACTTTTGACTGTCCCTGTAATTAAACTATACATCCGATTTTCATAAAATTTGAAATGGCTCGACAACATTTTGCAACAATCATATATTTAAAATTTCAGCCCATTCGGTTGGGTAGTTTTTGCTCTGTTACATGCGGACGGACAGACGGACTGAACGACGACTATAGGTGCTACGTATTTATATAATTACGAACGCACCTAAAAAGAGAAATGCTACTTAATCTTTCTTATGAGTTACGAAAATATAACATTCGACATACAGTGATTCTGAAAAGCATTCATTTATCATCAGGGACATCTGAAAACAAATGATTTTCGACACTTAAAGAATAATTTCTGATAAAAAAGTTTCGTTTACTGCAAGTATTTTTATGCTTCCAAGTAGTTTTTATAGAGTATTAATAAGTTTCCCGGAATATCGAATTTGCAAATACTATCAATTATTCTTTTAATAAATTCATATACAGGAACTATGAGAAAGTAACAGCAATAGCAATGAGTTTCAAACTAATGGCATTAACATGTACAGAAAACTGATTAATTAACTGTAAAAACCACTCGGAAACGTTGCCGAAAATGCGTATAGTAAAAGTTATTGTCATCGAATATTCAGACTATTAGACTTTTTCTTTTATTGGAATTGCGTTATTTGCTGCAGTGTCTTTTTATATTGTTTGAAATTGAGATTTCTGCAAAGATTAAAAATACATTAAAAGCGTTTATGAGTTTAATCTGCCTACACAATAACTTATAAATTTGTTTATCAACTTACTTAGCAATGTTTAACAAAATCGCTTATATGGTTATAATAATAAACTCCATGTATGCGTTTGTAATGCATCTGAATATGGCAAATCATTAAATCGAATTCTTTACTTATGCATTTGCAAGCATGGCTACAAGTCCTATGTTTAGTTTATAATACACATTGCATGTCTTTTACGGTAGGCTTTGTCTTGAACGGCATAATAACCGTAAAATGAACAAAATGTCCAAGTTATTGAAGGTGTCTAAAAATACTTATGATCGTTTGTCCATCTGTGTCCAAAATGTTCTATATCCCATAATTCTTCCAAAAAAGTCTTGAAATTATTTGCGGTGCTGTAAATATCACATAAAAATGCCCCATAATATCAAAATTCATTCTTTTGTCACAGAAAATGTAATCATTCCATTTAAACTAAACCATTTAACGCAAAGCATATAAAAAGGCTCTACTTATATAGCACAAAATGTTGTCACCTTCTCAAAGCGCAAGATATTTTTATATACTTTATATCTTCAGAGACGCAATTGTCACAGTAATTTATTAAAACATTTCAACAAAAGTAAGCGGTCAAGACGTTCTTCACTGGCATGTGATTCTAGCTGTAAGTGGTATGCAATGAGCTTTGGACTTATCTGAATCATGCAGTTCAAATATCAATAGTTTTTTTTAAACTCATACATGTTTGGTAGAAAAAAGATCATTTTCAGTTTATTAAACAGGCAGAAAAAGAATTTAAAGGTAATTACTAAAAACAAGTTTAATGTTTTTTCGCTTTTTATCGCTCTGCACCATCCAATGAGGAGTACAATCCTTAGACTGAATACCATGATAACATGGAAATTAAAATCATCACGCACAGGATCATTCATAAAAAGAAATTGTAAAATGAAAACAATGAATTCATTGAATAACATTTACACATACAATTAAAAATTTTCAAACATGCATAAATTGACATTATTGTATATGCATCATTTTAATCTAGTATCTCTAAATTAGAGCCATTAGAATAAAATATGTCATTATAGTGCTTATTATATGAATAGATTAGAGAGGAGAGAATTTTACCAGAAAGCCATGAATGGACGTTGGACAGTGATTGTCTCACGACAAATTCATCAGAAATATATTGTAGTGTTTTACAATAGTGATCCACTGCAGAACTACTGTTTGCTCTAAATTTTTTTTTTGTTTTAAAATTTTGCTCTAAGTTTGCTCTAAAATTAAAAAAAAAAAAAAAAAAATCTTAAAAAAAAAATCCCTACATAAGTGAAGCTTACTTTCCTTCTCCCTGTAACCACCACCTACATTTAAGATTTTTTCCATATCTGTTCAGGCGCTTTCCAACAGCCATGCTGTACACGGTTGCAGCCAGTCCCTTGAAAATCGAGTTGTTCACTGAGTCTTCAATTCATAATCACTACCCACCGTGCACAAATTTTGTTGTAGCCAAGATGTTCTGACATAATTTCTTCAAGCAGAGATTGTGCAATGAGTGGAAAATCAATGTGCAACATGATGAGGGCACATAGCCTTTAATCGAGATCATCGCCGCAGTCATTAACCGTCGGTGGTTGTGCATATTCGATGAACTTCCCACACATTTCAGAATATTTGCTTAGTGAAATTGTGAATGGGAAGCGATGGTAATTTGAAGATTGCAGTGACCAACTGGATCATTTCGGGCCTGGCGGTAACTGATTACATCATGGAGATTGTAAAGTTCCTGAACAGATATGACAAATATCGAACTTCCCTCAAAAAATCTTTGTCCCCCTCCCCCCCCCCCCGGAAGAAAGTTCTGAAATGGCACCCCTAGTTATTACTTGAGTTTTCTGCTTCAAAACGTGTTTGGCTTGGAAAAATATAGGGGTGTTGGTATCTATGTGATTATATGGAGAAGTAAACTAAGCTCCACTTATGTAGGGAAGTAATTTGTTTTGAAGAAATTTTTTTACAGTTTTTGCAACAAAACGTTCGTTATTTTATGGATCACCCTCGTAAACTGTACATTTACTCATAACACCATTATCGAGTCTAGCATGAAGCATTAGGATAAAAAAAATACCGTTTCAAAAAGTTACTTTATATATTTTCTAAGAACCCAAAATTTTTCAAATATTTCTTATCCACGGAAAGATTTCAAAAATGTTTTAATAATTTTTATTTATTAAAAATGATTTCTAAAAGATTTGCAACTTTTGAAATTTGTTTTTAATCAGCACCATGATAATCGTTCTAAGATTGCTCAGAATATAAAAAATAGGAAAACATTAAAAAAAATGATTCACTAAAATACAATACTAAAGTAGGTGTGATGAAATGTACAAAAGGTTTTCAAAAATTAAAAACAATAGATGTTTAAATCACTTTTATCAATATCCTGTATAAGCTCTCTAACTCTGATCTGGAATTTTCTAGCTGTTATAATAATGTTACTTAACGTTTTATTTCTTACTTTATATCCTTAGGGAATGGTATAAACTCCTGACTTATTATTATACTAAAAGGATGAGCACTCTTTTTTCCTATTTCAAAAAACTAAAAAAAAAAAAAAAAAAAAAAAATCAGTTAATGCATTTTTATTTAGTGGCTGTTATGGTATTTTCTATGAAAAACGATATCCTTCAAATACAGTAGAACCTCGCTAATCCGAAGAAAATGGGACGGGTACCAATTCGGATAAAAAAAAAATCGGATTACACGAAATTCTGATACAAATAGAAAAGAAAAAGATGCGAGCTACAAAAAAATGTAAGTTATCAGTACTTACTAGTATAGTAACCATCCAATAATCCGGCATTCTAAGGTCCGGCATGCTGGATAATCCGGATCGACTTTCGAACAAATAGCATTCCTGTTTAATCACTCCCGGTGCTTATAGTAATAAAATGGAATTTCAGAATGCGGAATTACGTAACAATCCATTACAAACTATTCAAAATCGCGAATCTATAAATAGCTGAATCACCACGTCGACAAAAGTAAAGAAAAAAAAACAGTTCAAACTGAAAGCAAAAATAAATTTTTATCATTTGAATTAAATACTTTTTGAATTTTAGAGAAGAATTTTATAGTGACTGGCAAACAAAGAGATATTCGAGATTTTTTTAAGATATCTTCTAAGAGTAGGGTAACTCCGGGAGAGTCGTCACATACGGGATAGATGCCGCACCCCTTGTATTACTTGTAATTATCGATAGATGGTCGTCAAACGCACAGTGTAGGTGCGCAATGACATTATTTAAACCGGTGTATAGTGTGAATCCCGTTTTGATGTTTACTTGTAGAAGTACAATCCTTAATTTGACGTAAGTGCATGATTTCACTGTCCAAACTTTTAAACATGTTATGTTTAAATACTTTTCATACACTAATTACTAAATGCATGCATGATTTCGAAGTCAAAACTAAGTGTAGATTTTGTATAGAGTACTGTGTGTATGGTTACGCTATTCCCCTAAGCGATGGCAGGTTACTGTGATGGCCGACGTCTGCACCATGCAAACTGGGATACATTTCGCACTGCAATTCCGGTATACATGCCGCAGATTCTTTTGAACGGGATGATTAAGTGTTATTAACATTTCCTTTTATTTTTCCACAGACTAACCACGTTAGGCATGTTATCAAGTTTACTAAAACCAAAGAAGAAAAAGGAAAAAATAAAAAGCAAGAAGGGCAAGAAAGATACAAATCAAGACAATAATAACAAAAAAATGGATTACGAGTAACGCAGACGTTCTTTGAAAGTAATGTTTAGAAAACTACTCCAAAATTGAGGAAGTGTAATTGGCTTCATTGCATCACGTGTCAAATGTAGTTACATAAAGACTGTACTTTTTCTGTAGATTGTAGTCAAAAAACAGGTCTTTTAACCCATTCGGGATCGCATAGGTGCATATAAGCACCTTCATAAAAAACATACAAAATTTGTTTCTGGCACCAGTAAAAAAAAAAAAAAAGTAATATTTGCTTTCTTTAATTAGAGCATTTTCATGAATATTAAGTAAAGGTAACTTATTTTTAAAAAGTGGTGCCAACCGAATAAAATTTGTATAAAAGCCACCTGTCTTGATAGGGTTAAGAAATAAATTATGTAAACACAATTTTACTTTTTTTCTTTTCCCGCTCTAATACATTCATGTTAAGTTGTTGCTTTAATAACAATTAAAATTTAATGTAAAAAAGAAGTCGATAATTTTAATAGTGAAAGTAGGCAAACAATCATTTATTTGAATCTACTAATATGTTTTATTGTACTCATTTAGTTATTACATCGTTAATTATAGTCCAGATATGAATATTTTTTTAATATTATTATTTATAATTTCCTTCTGTTCTTATTAGAATTGTGGCATAACTACCGCACAAGTGCGGCGTCTCAGCCTGCCTACAGTGCACGTTTTCATTTTATATTCGTGTACATGTGTTCTACTTTTACATTATTGAGTTTTTTTTTAATTCTGTTTTTGTAATATGTTCAAGTATAATTTTAGAAAATAAAATCGGTTCAGATTAACCGGAATTTCGGATCAGCGGAGTTCGGATTAGCGGGGTTCTACTGTATTAAAATTACGCTCCATATATTTCTTTACATGATTTATTTTCTTTTCTAAGAATGTTTACTCTCATTTGGTAACACTTATAAATTGGTCAAAAATGCATTTACCTATAATATATTTTTTGATTGCAGGCTGTAACTATGACACAACAAACAATAAGAAAGATAACACATGCGTCAAGCATAGATTATAAGAGGCTTACCCGCACATCCTGAGTACTATAATGGAACTTGAACGTTCAGTAAGGTGAAACAGGATGTAAAGTAAAGAATTTGGGAAACGCAAACGAAACTTACGAAAACCCAATATCAACAATGATCGTCTATATCATATTGCAAAAAAATCCCAATTATTTTGTGTAGGTCTGTATATGTCTTATATATTTGTATATATATTAAATAGTATATAGTAATTTAGGGCAGTTAGAAAACGCATAACAATGATGAATATTCCCTTTCGGCAATTTCCATCAATAAGCGGAAATGTGCGCGAATTCATTTAAAGAGCACTATATATGATCAGTAGAATTTATACACAGCAGGCAATATACAAAATGTAAATTTAAAAACGCATACCAAAACTGGAAACGCACGTCCCAAAATTATTTCTCAAACCACAGTATTATAACTGAATTGTTTCTGCGCGCCTGTAAATGAAATTTAAATGCTATACACACCACATTCTATTGTACGAATTTTTTAAAGTAAATCAGTGATGTATATTATTTTCCATATGTTTGAAATGGTGTGCCATTATGTAAATAATTAACGAACGGTTTTTCTCCTGAAGACGTAACGTAACGGAGTTCTTTTGAGTGCTCCTGTAAACGAGCTCGAAATAAAACACACTTCATTTTCAATACCAAACATGCTATCGTAAGGCGTCATAACATATATTTGTAATCTACCATTTGGAGTACATCAGATGTAAATTTCCAATTGAGCGAAAAATGTCCGGACCAGGATTCGATCCAGGAATCTCTTAACTGAAGCTCACAATTATCTACCATCTGAACTATATCGGACGAATCTGGTGAAACTTTTTCACCCAGCTAACCTTATTTGTTATAGCATCTGGTCTGAAAATTGGTTCAGCTCAACAGAATAAATCGCAGGTAATGGAATTCCAGAAATCGCTGGATACGTAATTATACTAGATTAATTTTAACACAATTATTTTAATTGGTAAATAAATGATAACAGACATAAATTTTCCAAATGGGCAAAAAATGTCCGGACCGGGATTCGAACACGGTATCTCTTGGCGGATACCATCTGAGCTATCCCGGACGAATCTGGTGGAACCTTTTCACCCAGCTAACCTTATTGATTATAGCATACGGTCTGAAAACTGGTTCAGCTCAACAGAATAAATGGCATGTAATGGAACTCCAAAAATCGCTGGATACGTAATTACGCTAGATTAATTTTAACACAATTATTCTAATTGGTAAATAAATCATATCAGATGTAAATTTCCAAATGTGCGAAAAATATCCGAACCTGGATTCGAACCAGGGATCGTACCCAGCGCTTTCTGGAGTTCCATTACCTGCGATTTATTCTGTTGAGCCGAACCAGATTTCAGACCACATGCTATAATCAATAATGTTAGCTGGTAGAATTAGATCCACCAGATTTGTCCGGGATAGCTCAAATGGTACAGCATTGGCGGCTTCAGCCAATAAATACCAGGTACTAATCCTAGTTGGACATTTTTCACCCAGTCGGAAATTTACATCTCACATAATTTATTTACCAATTAGAATAATTGTGCTAAAATTAATCAAGTGTTAGCTGGGTGAAAACGTTTCACCAGATTCGTCAGGGATAGCTCAGATGACAGAGAATTGGTGGCTTCAGCCAAGAGATCCTTGATTCGAATCCTGGTCCAGACATTTTTCGCCCTGTTGGAAATTTACATCTGTTATGATTTATTTACCAATTAGAATAATTGTGTTAAAATTATTCTAGTGTAATTCGAGTATAATTATATGAGCGAGAGATGGACCAGATGACCAGGCATTCATAAACACTATTCTATTATGTGTGAAAGTGTTAAAATGAGAATCTCCCTTCCACTACGAATGCACAATTTGTTCTTCCTGTATGTAGGTTTTATTTATAATTTTTAAAGGGAGGTGAATACTTTCAATATTACTTAAATTCAATTAATAAATACCTATGGAATTATATAAAATAATGTAAAATATTTAATGCAAGGCTATTTACTTTTTAAAAAACTGGAAAAATACCATGTCATTAAATTGCCCTTCAGTGTATTTATAGGTTTTTGTAATTCGATTAAGATCGGTGGATCTAAATTTCTCATTTAAAAAAAAACAAAATGAGATTTTAGAAATTTATAACAGCACAATGGGCAAATGTTTCTCGAAAAACTAAGGTTTCATTTACGGAATGTTGTATGTTGGTTGTTATGGCATTTTGAGAAAAAGGCAATCTTTCAAAGCATTATAAATGTTCTCCCTATCATTTCCTGAAACTTTAGTTGGCTTTCTTAGAATATATACCCTATTTTATAGCACTTATAGCGCGGTAAACCGATCTAAGATGCGCATACTCGTAAAGTATGAGTTTTTTTGCAGCCTATAACAATAATGATGCAATAAAAATATACAAAAAACACTACATAGTAATATTTGGATAGTTTTTAAACATATAAATTTCCTTAATTTTTTTTTTAAATAACGTAAATACAATAAAAATTAGTAATAACAAATAAATATATATATAAGACTATTACTTGATATAAAATATTTAAAGGCATATTTACGGAATAAAAGTAATAGTTTTATACTTTAACACGTTGAGTGCCACGGTGACGGGCACTGAAACTGAAAAAATTACAATGTTTTAAGTAATTTTTAAGAAAGTATAATCCTGTAATAAATAAAAGGTAAGTAAATTTTCAATAAATTTTCAGTAATTACTTAAAATAATTTATATATATGCAGTTTTATATCATATTTCAGATCGTCAGTCATCGGTGAATGACGCGTTCTAAACGGAAAGTTCAGCGTCAGTCACCGGTGACTAACGTGGCGTTTAACGCGTTAAATAAAGTTTTTATAGTACGGATCAGAACTATGATGTTATTTTAAATAGTTTTTCAAACAGAATCTGAACTTTCAATTCATTTTAATGTTTTAAGTTAGCACAAAAACCTATTGGGCACTCCGCCGCTCGCCCTCATTATTTGAATTTTCTGTAAAAGAGTCTTTGTGCGTACAGATAAATATATTTAGACCAGTAGACTGATGCTACTGGCCATCGTTATCTCTATTCAACGAATACGATGAAATCATTTTACATAAATATAAAAGACACTTTTTAATAATAAAGACCCATTGCATGGTGAAATATTTTATCATTTATGATTTCAAGATAATTTCGACATAAAGTAGTATACATTTTAAACCACAGTAAAATATACGATGCTAATGGTAAAACACTCAGAGAACATTTGATAGTTGTTAAATAAACTTCCTGTGCAGAAATATGTTTATATGATTTGTCTGAAATTGTTCCATCAACCCATCTTATTGTTAGAAATATCCAGGTGATAGAAAAATCCTTTTTCCTTTGCTATGGACAGGAGAAAATTTATTTTAAGTATTTTCATATCTGCTGAAGGAAACAATAAATTCTTCAAAGAAGTGTTCTTTACTATTAATTTGACATATATTAGGAAAAATAAATTATTTATTTAAAATTTATATTTTTAAAATGAATAATTTTTAAATTTCAAAACGATTCATGGGCACCAATTTTTAATTACATTCGTGAGATACGTAGAACACATATTTCCGGACGTCAGGGAAAGAGATCATGTTAACTAAGCAGCGTCTGATTGTGTCGATCAATTTATGTCACAAATCGGCCACCTGGTTGTGTTGATATACGCAGACGACCTTCGGCAGGACTTTCATTAGCATTTTCCTCTAAAATGTAGTGTTGTCATAGTCTCGAAACCGTAGATTGGTCGATACCAACAACTTCGACCATCGGCCAAACACTGGCCATACTTTCAGATACCGATAACACGACCTCGCGTAAATTGATCCAGTTGGTACATAATTAACTTTTCATCAAGAAAACCGATAGAAATCGCCTCTAGGAACAACAATAATTTAAAAGAGTGATCCATTCTCACAATCCAACTACTTTGCAATTAACGCTTTTCTCATGCAATCTACTGAAACGACAAATAAAAAGCAATTTAAAAGTTTTCTAAATTTGTTTAAATACTTGTTTAACAATTTTTAATTTCAAGCTTCTACGTTAAACTGCTGATGAGATGTGGCGAATTGACCTTTAAATTAGTAACCACTAGGGTGGAGCGAAAAAAATTAATTTATTATTATCAAAAACGCGTAGGTGCGTAAAGTTACCATTATACTAGTACATCATCTGCGTGCAATATTACCGCTGAAAAAAATGGCTTAAAACTGCGCTTTTGGTCCAAAAGTCGAAATTTTCGGTAAAATTTGACATTTTTTCAAAAAAAAAAAAAAATTTCTATAGAGATTGTTATTAATTAACAGTGTCATTTAAACCTTTATTATTAATGACTTAACATACTTAAAGGATAAAAACGATATCTTTGTTCTGTATAACTGGAGTAAAAGTGACAACTTTCGGTAAAAAAAGGCGTTGCCACTCTGTTGTGCCGTAGAACTAATTGCTGTTTAGAATACAGTTCTTACATAGTTGCTTCAATAAACTACCCAGGAGGTACCACGTGGAGGTGACTGCATTTCATGTCACAACAGTGCAACCCTACCATCTGAACAGAATGTTTTATTTATACATTAAATTGTGATTTTTTTAAATCAAATACTGACATAAGTTTTCTATGTATCAATCTATAGTACATCTCTTCTTTTATCCACAGACTTTGGATGCTGCTGCTGTGATCTCCCTTGCGTATTTTTCTACTGCTTGCATAAGAGAAAGCAAACAGTGTAATGTAGTGCGGATGATATTAATGTAATCTATTCAGCCTCCTATTATCTTCACCAAGATTGCACCCGATAAATGCATATTGATTAGGGGTTCTGTTACCACAACACATTTCCAATGAATTAGATTTATATAATTATCCGCTTCAGAGTTGACTGTCGATATTTCAGATTTGTGTATGCCATCATTTACTCTCATCTTTCAACTATTATGTGCTGATCAGCTAGCTGTTTAATGTGATGGCCATCGTCAGAGAGCATTGGAATCAGAATTTTCTCTGCGTATGCAAAACATCTATTGTCCTAAAAATACTTTTTTAGTATTTCTTCTATTCCGTTTTGTGTATTGTATAGTAGCCGAGTAATTTCCCATGAGTTTTTAGATCCTTTCTTTAGCTGTGGATTACAATTGATTGTAAACTATTCTGGGGCCAAACTTGGATTACATAGTACTTTTTGAGGGAACGTAGAGACTCTGATGGGTAGTGAGTGATCATTTAAAGGCGGATAATTCTGTCCGTCATTGTCATCCATTCTGCGAGGTACATGCTTAGAATGAACCATTATAATTGATCATATGTTATCTCGAAGTCCAGTGAATTTCCTTTGCATAATTTATTAGACAAGATCATTGGCAAAAATTAGATTCTAACCCACAGGGATTCCCCGGTACAATAGGAAAATCTTTGTCCAAGTGCCATTCCCTTCTTATTTCAATTTTTGAAGCCATAGAGGGTAATTTTCAAACATTATTTTCTGAAATCGAGAAAAGGGTAATTAGCACATACCAGAAATACCTGCTAGACATTTTCAAAGTTATTTCATCGAGATATTGCTCAGAAGAACTAGCGAATAGGAACCCAATAAACTTATCTTACGCAAAATGGCTCACAAAGGTGAATAAAATTTTTCGTTTTCATATAAGCGCTGATTGACCATCAGAGTCTGTAGGTTCACTGACAAAGTATGTAATCCAAGTTTATGCCTCAAGGTGGTTTACACCAAATGTAATCCACATCTTAAAAAAAAATATCTGAAAACTTATGGGAAACTACTCGGCTGCTAAACACAACAGCAAACGGCAAAAAACAAATACAAAAAAAATTATTTAGGACAACCGTTGCTTTTCACATCGGGAGCATATTCTCTCATTATATTCTCAATATTCTCAAATTATTGCAATACTCTCTGACGATCGCCATCACATTAAACAACAAGCTTATCAGCATATAAAAAATGCAACAGGTAGAGTAACTCATGGTATACTCAATGATGAAATACCTAAATGTTGTAGAATGTTGTAGGAACAGAACTCCCAATCACTATGCAGTAACTGGATGCAATTTTGGAAAAGATACTAGACGGCTGAATAGATTCCAATAATTCCACTGCTTTAATCAGTTTACCTCATCATATAATATGATAAGGAGTGTCACAGCAGCAGCATCCAAAGCCTGTGGATACAAAGTATGGACTAGGTTGATACATAGAAAACTTATGCCAGTCTTTGATAAAAAAAAATCTCAATTCAATGTATAAATAAAACATTGCGCTCAGATGGAAGATTGGTCGAGCTATGCACTGTTGTGTCATGAAATGCAGTCAACTCCACGTGGTACCTTCTGGGTAGTTTTGAAAGCAACTACGTAAGAGCTGTATTCTAAACAACAATTAATTGTATGACACAACAGAGTGGCAATGCCTTTTTTTAACCAAAAGTTGTCAATTTTGCTCCAGTTATACAGAACAAATGTGGGGGAGATATTAGATTCCCAGATTCATGAATGAATGAAAAAAAAACTCCAACACGAAAATTTCGAGGACTTACTTCTTTATTATGAAACTTTTAAAAGGAAGGCCATGAGAGTACAGTGGGACGGGGAGAAGTCAAACACAAGACTGCCCGACGGGGCGGCCCCGAAGGGCAGAGAGCTGAGGTCTGTCACGTTCAAGATCAGAGGGAGTAGTGGTAAAATATTCATTACAATCACTCATTCATTGGCGAGATGAATAGGAACATATGTACTGTATTGGCGATGGATATTGGTGGCGTGGACAAAGGAATCAGAAGCATCCCGAAGTATTACATAGAACTCAAACTTACTCCATGGCGTGCTATATGGTTACACGTATCTTAAAATTCCTGCGGTAAGGAAAAGTGGCTAAAGAAATAGCTAACACGTGATATTACATGCTCGTTATAGATTTAACGACAGCTGAATTAGTCAGCAAGGGGCATATGGCTTTTATCCGACAAACAGAAGGGTGAGAATTGAATACTAATGCAAGCCCAGAGACTGGGAAAATATGCATTAGATATTGTCGGCTGCAAAGCGAAAAGACATTCATTTGTATTTTATTCTTTTACTTTATTTCAATGGAAAATAGCTGCGGTTAAGATCTTTTTCTATCGTGTGAATTTGAAAGACAGAAAAAGGAATCGAGATAAATGATGTCTGCATTTGAAAAGAACTTTAAAAAGTAAAAGCGAAACTTACAGTAGTGTGAGGGGGGGGGGGGGGGGGGAATGGATAAAGACATATGAAATTAACTCTAAAATGTCAAATTTAAACTAAATATTTTATTTGAAGGGGTGGTGGGGAAGAATAACGACAATTTATAATAAACCAGTAACGTTAAATGTTGATTTTTTTGAGGGGAAAGGAGGAATAATGAATATATAACGGTAAAGCCTTTATATATATAACGGCTTTACCGTTATAACAAAGATATTGTTTTATCGTTTAAATATGTTAAGTCATTAATAATAAAAGTTTTTATAACACTTTTAAATAATAACCATCTCTGTAGAATTTTTTTAATCTTTTTGAAAAAATGTCAAATTTTGCCCAAAATTTAGACATTTGGACCAAAAGCGCAGACTCAAGTCATTTTTTTTAGCTGTAACATTTCACGCAGATGATGTACTAATATAAAGGCGACTTTTGGCACCTACCCGTTTTTGATTTTAAAAAAAATATTTTTTTTTCGCTCCACCTAGGAAGGAATTTCTAAAATCGCAAAAGTACGTGTTAATTATGTTGTAGTAGATTTGTTATATTGAATTTCATGCCCCTTCCTACAACTGCTGTTGAGATATGGAGAAATGACTTACAACTTCTGATCACCTCATTTAACTCCTTCGGGGCGGGGATCTAAAAACGGGCGGGGCGGGGGTTTGAAATAATTGCTAAATACACTTTAAGAACTACTGGGAATGGTTTTAGAAAATGAGTTACACCAAATTAAAATTTGTTTTTATAAATGCTTCTTTAAATCACAAAATATATTAGTTTGTGGGGTTTCCAAAGATAACACTTTCCTAAATCGTGGTTAATTCGAAAGTTGTTATTACGTATTTTCCTAAGTGCTTATATTACATATTCGTAGCTTAAACAGCCGAAGGTAGATTTCGAAGTTAAGTATACTAATTTCACCAACAAAAACTAAATCAAGATTAGAGATAAACCCACCATAACAATTTTATGTGTCCGGTTTTGACGAATCTTTAATTTCATTTTTCTGTAAGATCTGGTTTTATCAGAATCATATTAAGGCGGTATTAAAATAAAATATTTTTCCACGTTCAACAACTGGAAATTTTCTGATGCATTTTCAGACTCATTTTTAAAAGTAAAAACATGAAACTTGCTGACGTAATTTTCTGAAGATATTTATAAGCGACGTTTGTTTCTATTTGTCGTAAAATTAAATAGAACTTGATTTACACACAATTATTTTCTCAGTAGTATCATTGTTTCATTTCCAGGACTATCGGTAAATTCGGTTCGAAATGCCCACTATGACAGTATTTTTTGAAATATATTATTCCTTTATCATAAAATCCACCAATGCAACATATTATATAGTTTCTGAATAAGAGGGCCTGACAATTGGATGCGTTTGAGAGCAAAAATAAATTTAAAAATGAGTCAGAAATTAAGTCGTTTGGATTTGTGTAACCCTTAATACGATTTTTTTTCGTCAATCGCTCTTTGTGTTTAATTTGTTTTTGGTGTAAGAGTTGGTCCTATCAAAAACTTGTCAGTAATATTGAGAAGATGTATAATGAATTTAAGCGGATTGGATATTTTTGTGAATTGACGAAGTCATGAATTGTTTTCTTCTCCAACATCCCCATTTTTTGTTTGGATTTATGTACACCAATAATACGATATTTATTTTCCTCAACGCCTATTTGTTTTTAATTTGTTTTTGCTGCAAGAGTTCCTTCTATAAAAAACTTGTCAATATAAAAGTTATATATAATATTACGAAGAATTAAAGTAAATTTAAGTGAATTTGATATCTAAAGAATTGACGAAGTTATGAATTTTTCTCGCCCTCAGAGCTCATTTTTATTTTTATCAAAAATATCTGATACATAAATTTTTCCCCTTTTCCTAGAAGTATTAATAGATTTAAACTGATTTGATAAGTATTATAATTAAAAAGTTATAAGCGTTGTTTGGTTTTCACAAAACCCTCCCTATTTCCAACCCCTTGGTCCGAATTTGCTCATTAATGAATTTGTCCAAGATTTTCTATCTTTTGATTTTATGTATCAGTTTGGAAGAGATTTGTGAAGAATTATGAAAGTTATCGTGTCCATAAAAACTCATATATATATGTAACACTTTCTGTCAAACTAATTGTAGCACTTTGCAATTGTAGTTTAAGAAATGTTGAACATAGGCAGTATGAAAATACACTTGTCGTAATTTACCAACCAGAAATATTAAGTTGCAGTCGTGCCTTCATGGTCAGCGTGGTTTATTAAATGACAGGTAGATGATTTCAATTCCGATAGCATTTCAGCTACTCATATTCGAGACATGTCACTTTTCAAAAATAGATTTAAGATGTTAAATTGATCAGAAGTTACATTACGACGGTATGACAAACAATTCTTCAAGTGAAATAGATTTTTTAAGACAACAACGTACAAAATCTGCTGTCTCAAGTCAGTGTAAGTGTATAAGTATCAGAAAGAACGCACAGCATGCACGACAATGAGCCAAGCGAACGAAAAGTTGTGGGAGCGGAATGGAGAAGCCGCGCAGCGGAGACGCATGATGTGGAGACGGGATTCTTTCTCTAACAGCGGAAGTTTTAAAAGGGAAACAAACTAGCGTGCGAAAGCTCTCGCAAATACTCATGGAAAATCGAAAGAATTTAATGAAAAATAAAATGGTATTAATAAACCTTAGAAAAAAAAATAATGTCTCAAAACACAAAAAATAAAGTAAATTAATGTTTTTTTTTTTTTTTTTTTTTTTTTTTTTTTTTTTTTTCTTAAATAAAGATTATAGCTATTGACAGATTAAGGTTTTTAGAATAAGAAATAAAAGAATGCGCTTGTTTAAAGACAGGGGATTAAACGATATTTAAGATATTATTAAAAGACAGGTAAAAAATGTAGATATTATAAGAATTTGAAATTAATTAACTAAGGTAAAAGGTCGGAATTTTTTATTATTACACGCACACGCATATATATATATATATATATATCGATAGAAAGAGAGAGAGGGGGGGATGAGAGAGAGAGAGAGAGATAGATATATAAAGTTTTGAACTGGTCGTGGATTTGAATCTGTGAAATTATTTGACAAATTCCAACATAGGGGAGAATGTAATAGGTAGTATTTCTTACGAAATCTACCTAAAATCACGTCTTCTTTTATAGTGCAGCTACTGTTTATTTTTTAACGGCGTCGTTATAAAAAAAAATAATAAACGTCGTGCTATTTGGTTTGAATTTTTTTTGAGAACGTAAATTTCTTCCTTATTTTGTAAAGCATGTTTTTCTATATCTACTGAAATGATAAAGGTAGCCATATCGTCTAAAAAGAAATTTACTAAATTTTGATATGCTATACGACACTGGCCTTCAGAGCTACGATATAAATTTCTCCCTTTCTTCACCAAAAAAATTGGGTTGTGCATCCGTTTCTTTGAAAAATACGGCTTTGAAATATACGGAATCTTTGAAAAATACGGTAAGTTCCATAAAATAAGAATTACAAATGTTATAATATCTGATTTTTTTCCTTAAGAAAAAGAATAATATTTTACTACATTACTCTTTACTTGATAAATATATATATAAGTTAATGAAAAACTGTATTCAATGACGTTTTAGAAAGAAGAAGAATTTTGTCTTAATCTCAATGTTTTTTAAATCAAGAATTCGTTATGGCTCTTAAAACGTTTAATGACAACACAGGTGGGTCAGTTGAACAAAATTGCCGTACACTTCATATCCATTGAGGTAAAAACGCGAGCCAGTATCAAAGAAGCATTGGGAAAATATATTTCTTCGAGGAAGAACAGCTTGGTTGATGTCCAAAATGGAGAACGTATAATTACATCTTTAATATATATATATTTTTAATTTTGGCTAACGGATATTTTGAAATATTTAGATTGTTTAACAATCTAGTACTGTTCATTTTGTTATAGTTTGTGTTTTATTAAATACCTGTAACTGTTGCTAATTCAGCGCTTTCATTTAAGGTATTTTGTGGTAAATAACCGTTACTAATTCAGTGCTTTCATTTAATGTATTTTGAGGTCACGTTATTCAAATTATCTTATACCCCCCCCCCCCGACACACGCACATACACACATAAGAGATAAATGTATGTATACAGGTTAGTGGTTAATGTTGAACATGAAAAAGTTTGCCATGTTATCCTTTTGAAGATATTTCTCGCGTTATTTTTTAATTAGCTGACCTAACAGGCCTTGCCAGGGGCCGTTATAATAACCTTAAACAAATCTCAAATTTGTATGACTTTATATCTTCAGAAAATCTTTCAAATTAATCTACTTTCAAGGCCGCACTGACTGAAGTAGCATAGAATGTTTCTGACGAACTTAATTTAAGGGTCACCAGTGCTTTCGACCGCATCTAGTATGTTCCCAACAAACCTCTTTTTCAACCCATGACCTGGGTTCGCGCTGCATAAAGAAATGTATTTTTAGTTAATATTTTAAATATAGAAATAAAATTACATTTTATAATTTGAAACCTTCTAGATAATGCTATGATAGTTCGTAAATCTTTTTTATATAATTTTTTATGCTATGAAAAGCAAATTTATATCATTTCTAGTGCTGGAGAAAAATATATTTTTTGTTTATATTTCTCTGTCATGATATCTGATAAAACACTAAATTTCCAAATGTAACACAAGTTTATTAAAGCATTCGAAGTTTTACAGCACAAGATTAAACAAAAATGTAAACGCATCAGTGAAATTGAATAAAACATTTATTTCTTCCAAAACTAAAAAAAATATGTATAAAGCAACTTTAACAGACGCCAAGAATTTGGTAAAGCAACAGAAAAGTAACAAATAATATCTAAAACCAGATAGTGCTTTAGATATCAATGAGTAACGTAAAGTCAGTCTAGAAATATTTCCAAATAAAAGAGATAAACTATACATTGCATGCTTAAAATCTTTTTCCTTTTTTGAAATAAGAAATGTATTTTATAAATATTTTAATATGGGAATGTGCTGCGCTAATTTAATTAGTGGACGAAGAAAAAGAAAGAGAGATTTACATATTGGTTGATATGCATTTGCATACAAAGATGGATATACTATTTTACTAATAAATAGACACAGACATACATAGAAGGGAAAAAAAGTAAGACAGTGTAGATATAAATTTGAGGTATGTGCCTCATTTCGATTTACAATACTTGTTTTAATTTTTGATGTTTTGCAAGAAATTTAACCATTTCCATTATTTAATTTGTTTTTGAAATTTGTTCACATGTCGTAATTAAAAAAACACCGTACTGAGGTGAAAATATCAAAACATGGTAATGTAATACAATAGAATAAGTTATATACAATATCAATACAAATATCAATCGAAAACTAAACGCTGTAAAGTTACAAATAATGTAGTAGTGTCAATGACAGAGTTAATGTTTAAAAAGAAAAAGAAAATGGATGTTATTTCGTTTAGGACAATTCACGTAGGTAAATTTAGTTTCATTTTAGAAAATTTATTTTTTGAAATTTATAAGGTGTTTCTTTTTTTTTCTTTTTTTTTTGTGTGTGTGTGTGTGAAATTAACTTATATGTATTTAAACTCTATATTTCGATATTATAAATACAATTTCTCTCGTGAAATATTATCTCTCTATTCTAAAAAAAAGTAACTACCGCTGTCACCGCCGCCGCCGCCGCCGCCGCCGCCGGTTTTCAATTTTTTGTGACCGGAGGTCTTTCTTCGTTAATATTAAGAAAAATAATGCATACAAAAATATGAAAATCGGTGGTTTTATACAGAAATGTTTGATAAACATGCTGATGTAGACAGTTTTCAAATCGAAGAATTATTTTAAGAGATATTTAATGCTAAAGTTGGACAAAATCGTTCCACTAAAAAAGTTTTATAGCAGAAAAAACTATACATGACAGTGTAATCATTTTTAGATCATTTTATGCGTTAGAATTTGCCGGAGTGCAGATTGCATTAATTTTTTTATTTTGACTCATTTTTTCAGGTTTTATTTCAATTTTAAATTCAAATTTTCAGCATTTCTAGAGATATTTTTTACAGATTTCAGAAAATTGTACTAATTTAAACTGTTGCCAACTGTATAAAAAGCGCAAGCAATAATATTTGCTTCAAATTAAAAATTTATTTACACGTGACTATTATAAACAGGAAAAAACTTTCAAATTAAAATTAAATAATTACGTATAAAAAGCAGGAATTTATTAAAAATTATGTCATAAAAAGTACACACGTGAATTTTAAAAGAGAAAGGATATTGTAAAATAATAAGTTCATTAACATGCGTTAGAAGTCGTAGGAGAAATTACGTCATATTTACCTCACATTATAGTTATTACATAAAATGAACACAAAATAATATTGCAAAAAAGTTTAAATTTAGAAATTGCGCTAGACATTTATTTAATATTTTGAGAGGATCTTTTCAACTATTTTTGTTATGAAAGCCCAAATAATATTTCATTTCTAACAAAAGTATCTTCACGTGAATATTTAAAAGAGAAAAAAATAGCTTGGTAAAAATTACGTTAGATTAAAAACGATTAATTTAAAATGTCTCATTTAAAAGAACTTTCTTTTCGCTTTGTTAAAAAATACCAGGAGACAAAGACTCTGCTTACTTAATTCCTTTTATATTAGCTTATTTTGAAATGTTGTTACACGTATCTACGTCATCAAGTTATTTTTATTCGACGTTTTATTTGTACTTTTATTAATGTTGTACGAATTAATTTGTTCTATTGTTATTTTAAATAAAAAATTATGTCAATTTGTATAATTTGGCGAGTGGTTTGGCGATTTATATAATTTGGCGATTTATATAATTTGGCGAAATTGGTCGACGAGATAATCAAGCAGTACCGCAGCGGATTTGGCGTTAAAATTCCCCAATCAAAGACAAATGAATAGAAATTCGTTTATAGGGAGATCGCCACTGCTTTTTACATTATAATTCAGTCTTTCGAAATCTTTTTAAAGCCAACCCAATTAGCGTGCATTTAGAGTCTGCGGTGTCTGGGCGGGGGTTGGCGAGCGTAGCTCGTAGGGGGCCGAGCCCCCTAGTTACAAAAGAAATTGTAATCACTTTTGCAAACTGCTATTTTTAAGATTTTAATATCATAAGAAAAGTAATTATGATATTAAAATACATTTGCAGGCATTTCGAGTTTACTCATTATATTATTTTGCTCAACAAAATCCTAACAATATCCTATACCCAATTTTGTTATATAATTCAGCAGAAAAAATTATAATTCAAACTTGATTTCGAAGACTACAGAAGTCCACATTTTTTAAATGTTATTTTTCGTTGAAAACTTATCTTGATCCACACGTGTATACAAACCCTCTAAATGTCCATTTATCCGATGCCAGGAAAAATTATCGTTTATTATAAAAGCAATATTAATCAATTACAATATCAAAATATATACATATATATAGCACATAAAATAAAGAGAAGAAAATTTGATAGAGAACGATGGTGAAAATATGTTTGTGTATTGATGCAAAGTTTCTGAGGATTGCAGGTAATAAAAAACACTGTTTTCAAATTGTAATACCACGCTTATAAAATTTAGGTACACCGATTTCATAAGGTTAATATTGCTATTTGAAAACAGTGGTGTTCGAAATCCGTAATGTTTGGCACAAATGTATTTAATGTCAAACATTAAATTTCATCAAAATTATTTTAAAACTATTGTGAGTGACCAATTATTGGATACTTTTAACTTATAAGGATAGCTTCGATAATAATTAATTATTGGCTTCTATCTTTAGATTTAACGAAAACACATATCACGGAGGAAAAAAACGGGAATCAGAAAGTTTCCCTTAAAATGTCACATTGATTTCTATCTTTGTTGGATTAAGGGCTCTCCTATTCTTGTTAGAGAAGAAGCAACTAATTTATTGTTCCTGTATTGTAAATAGTATATGAACAATTTGTTCAGCTATAATGTTTTTTTTAGTTGTTTAAAACATAAAGTTTGAACTCACTAACTTACATATAACATATTTGATATAATATGATTTTTTTTTTTAAATATTAAAAGACGTAAAGTCAAAAAATCCAAAAAGTAAAGAAATGTTCTGTTAGATAAGTTGAAGGGATTTTTGTTTTTTAAATAAATAATGAAGTTATTAAATATAAGCGTTAGAATGCTTCAACATTAAGATAGTATTACTTTTCTAGATAAATTATTTTACGTTTCACTTTAGGATATACTTGATTATAAATGAAAAATATACAAATTTAAAGTTCTGTTTTATTTTACTAAAAAAATTCTAAAATACATAAAAAGGTTTTTAGAACATAAAAACCGTCAAATGATTTTAAAACCCAAGCGATTTCAATTGTTACAAAACAGCCATCATCAGGAAAATTTCAGAGGTGTGAAAGTTCATGAATGGCAGTAGCTTAAATAGCCGGATACGAATCAATTTCAAAGAAAGGGACGAGGAGGGGGAAAATACTATAATTATGTTAAAAAATCGCTAAAGATTTTTAGTATGCTGTACCAGATCCTAGATATATTCTAAGATAACATATCATTGAAATCGTATTTTCCTTGAATCAAAATTTCAAATATTCTCTGATTATTGATGCGTAGTAATGTGAAGTATGGGTTCCCAGTAACTTAAAGCCAGTGTAATAGCCCGTACTTCACATTACTAGGAATCAAGTGAATCTTTAGAAATTTTGACGAAGGAATACTTGCAATGATATGATATCCTACACTATATTAAGTACCTGGTTTTGCATACTATATGATATAAAAAACTGGTGGAACCAGAGAGAAAAGTAAAGCTCGATCTAAAAATAGTTACAGTAAAAAATTAGCAAATAGTTTCAGTCTAAAAAAGTAAGTAGTGCGTAGAAAAGTTATGGAACCAGATTATACGTAAAGCTCATGAAATTACCCAAATTTTTGTTGATAGTTGAAAATGTGGACTGAGTTTTACTGGTGCCTTAAAATCAATCTGGGAAGTAAAGGCATTTTTAACTCATTCTGAATTCCAATCATTTATAACTAGTTTAAAAATTTGGGTTCATAAGAATAGGTTATAAGAATAGGTTAGCGGTTGATTTGGAAATGAGCGAGAAGATATGAGAGATCGTTCAGTACGAAGTATGGACCAAATTCCATTCCATGTGTCACTGATAAGCCTGGAAGATCAAAGTCCAGAGTAAGCCCAAAACCCTAAGCATGTACGATTCAACCATATGTTAACTACTTGTCTGGCTTAAGTCCATTGACATAAGGCTCCCTTTTTCCAATAATTACATGAAATAAAATTTATTACGCTACATGTGTTATGTCAGAAATGTTAATAGCAACAATTCCTCAACAACTTGACTATATTAATGTTATACTTAAAATATTTCTTCATGGTTTACATTCTTTTAGCTTTGTGGAGTTTAGCTTGACTTGATGCAATCATGCTCACAATTCTGGGTCTGACAGAATTTTTTTTGCACATAAGTACACGTTCTGTTTACTATTCCCAGTACTCATTTTGAGTGGATAATATGATTTTGAATACAAGGCACCAGTAAAGCTCAGTACACATTTTCAGCTATCAACAAAAATTTGGGTAATTTCATGAGCTTTACAGATAATTTGGTTCCATTACTTTTCTACGCACTACTTATTTTTTTAGACTGAAACTATTTGCCAATTTTTTACTGCAACTTTTTTAGATCGAGCTTTAAATTTCTCTCTGGTTCCACCAGTTTTTTATATCATTTCATATCTTTTTCAGATCCTTTCAGGAACTTAATCAACCAACTTAAACTAACCAAACAACTGCCCCAACTAACCAACCAATGATCCTAGTTAACCGGCCCAACCAATTGTCCCAATCAAAAACTAACAGAAACATTGGTTCACCAGTGTATTTCAAGAGCTCTGATGACCCCATACTTATTGCTAAACCCCATGTTGGGATATTGACCTATATTTTACTCAGGACTGACCACCAGACTAGTCCTTATACTAAGTTTTGTACATAGTGTGATCTCTTGAATTTTTCTGCTATGTACCTACGCTCCTCTGGTTTAAGAAACTATGCAGTATCCTAGGCCAACCCCTCAAACACACAAAAAGCTAGGGTAAGAGACAGTCATAAGAAATGAATTAAAACTGCGAAAAAACTATAAAAAGGGAAAATTTCTGTTTTGGGGACTTAATTGGAATTTAAAATTTAAAAAAGTCTGAAAACGACTGAATGCAGAAAAATGATCAAAAGTGATTGAAAATATTTTACAATACACCTGTAAATAATATCAGAAATATTACTAATATTGGATATTTATAATAATATTTCGGAAGTCAAACTAAAATATCGCGATAATGACTAACATCTAACTGTAACCATTGATCAAAAAATCAGGAACATAAGAAAGTAGGTGTCCTTTGTAAAATATGCATTAATTACGGAGATAAATTACGTAAACGAGTCTATTGACAATTGGCGTATTTGGTACGGATAAATTATATAATTGAGCCAACAGACAATTGGCACACGTTACCGGGTGTCGTTTAGGGCATACTTAACTGAACCGTAAGTGCACGCACCTATTTTTGTAACGTTAACATACGCGTGGGGTACACCTCATTTTGTCTCCCATTATATTTTCGGCTAAATGCGTTTTAAAAACAAGCCTACTACTGTATATTGTAAAATGCATCAGTACTATATCTTTTTAGGGGGAAATCGAGCGTTTCATATTTATTTTCCGATATTATAACAGTTTCTGTAAAAATGGCTGTTTTTTTTGTTTTTGTTTTTTTGTTTTTTGTTTTAGAAAATATGCAACGATTTGTTTCACCTCTTAAAACATGAAATATTTTTTAAATTTTACAGTAATCACATTTAATACACTTTCATGAACATATGCAGATAGCTTTTATTTCACCCTTTCAGTAAATTATTTCAGTGTGTGTGTTATCCCGTAACGAATGAACATATCGAAATGTAACGTTTGCACACGCACGGGATTATTTAATCCCAAAAGTCATATTTCTACTTTTCTAGCCAACAAAGTAAAGGCATTCCTTCATACAACCTTTCTCAACCTTGACCTTGAAAATACAAGGACGGTCAGAAGTGTTTCATGACGTAATTTTGAAGTTTTTTTACCTGCATTACCCCTTCTCCCGCAGGTGAACGCAACGTCTCCCGCCAGCTAGACCGTCCGCATACATACTACACTATAAAACGGAAGAGCATATAGAAAAATGAGCTTTGCTAAAATGACGAATTTTTGAAGTTTTTTCACCTGCATAACCCCTTCCCCCGCAGGTAAACGCAACATCTCCCGAAAGCCAGACCGTCCGCATACGTACTGCACCATAAAACGGAAGAGCATATAGAAACATGAGCCTTGCTAAAATGATGTAATTTTGAATTTTTTTCACCTGCATAACCCCTTCTCCCGCAGTTAAACGAACGTCTCCCGCCAGCCAGACCGTCCCCATACGTACTACACCATAAAACGGAAGATCATATAGAAAAATGAGCCTTGCTAAAATCAAGTGACGAAAACGTTGCTAGCTATTAGAAGAGGGATGATGAACTTTTTCACGTCGACGTGCCAAATTTCCCCAAAAATATACTTTACGTGATCATGACGTGCGAACAATAAAAAAAATTTAATGAATCAAATAATAATGAATCAAAACTACTTAAAATTTTGTTTTTAGCATGAAAAGAATACAGGTAATATTTGATGTTATATTGTAGAAATTTACTTACAAAATATTATTTCTGTTGTCTCATCTTAAATGCCAAATAATTTATATCTGCTTCGTACTTAGTTATTTTCGATAGAATGCACGTTTAATTGCACTCACTTGACAAGACGTTTTTAGTTGATTTTTTTTTTTTTTTTTTTTTTTTTTTTTTTTTTTTTTTTTACCATTTGGAAAAATGGTTATTGTACTCTGTCAGGGTAGGAAATCAAAAACATATGTTAAGCGTTTTATTGGTTGAATCCGCATTTTATTCGTTTTCTGATTGGTCTATACAGTAATCTGTATTTTCCCTTTACTTTCAACAGAGATGGATACTTCTGTTGCCACTATGACAAAAAAGTAATAAAAACTAAAAAATAATAATAATAATTCAGAAACTAATTGAGATACGGGTTTCAAACAAATTGCATTTAAAAGTATATTTTTTTCTCTATACGACGGTGTAAAAAGTAATATTGTGGAATGTTTAGAAGTTTAAAAACGAAATTTCATTTAAAATTGGTACAGGAATATTAATGTTTAATCCATGGCGTACGTAATGTATGACCAGCTCCGTAGAAGTTAAAAAATTTACACTACCGAAAATTGAAAAACTGAAATTTCTTTTAAAATTTGTTCATGATGGGTCCAGGAATGTTAATGTTTTATCCATGGCGTACGTAATGTATGATCAACTCCGTGCGATTTTTTATGTCTTAAATTTTAGTCTTTGAAAAAATCATTTTCCAAATGGTCGTTGTAATTTTTAATTTTTTTTTTCTTTTTACTTTTTACGAAAAGAATGTTTTGCAGAAAAAATTCTCAAAACAGCAAGAGCCAGAAACTACAGCTTTTAGTGTCTGGAATTGAATACCAAGTTGTTATAATTTTACAATCTACTCATTTTTTGCTTATTACACTTCTTAATCTTCAAATTCTCAAAATTTTCTGAGCCAATATTGAGCTAGATTCGGATAAATTGAGTTATATTTCAATTTCTTCAATCTAAGTGACAATCACAACCAACCGAACTAGTCGGATTCAAGTAACACAGACAACATTTATATTAATTAACGTATTTTGTGAAATTCTACTATATTTTGATGTAAAACTTAAATCTATGCCGTGCCAAAAATAATGTTCAGCGTGCCACTTATGGCACGCGTACCATAGGTTCGCCGTCCCTGTATTAGACTATTACTTTCGGTCCAACAATTATATATATTTTTTTTAAACTCGCGAAATTGAATTTCATTTGGCATTATAATGACGTAATTATAGTAAAGTGTTTCGGCTTTTTAAATTAAAATGCATGTTTTCTTTGGCGCGTGGAATAGGAGTATACGATTTCCTTGACAAGACGCAGGGAAATTCAATAAATACAACCAAATGAACTAGCATTTACCGAAAATTTCTTTCGTATGACTTAAAAATAAATCTTTCACTTTATGGATGATAATAATAAGGATTAATTTCAGAATATCAGGAGTCTCTTTTCAGAATAAAACATCATTACAAAGTTTTGTCGGTTAAACAGAAATTGACGTCATACCTAGCAAACGATTTTTTTTTATTATCTTTTCCTAAATTGTTTTCTTGAAATTCTTGTATTAAAATTGATTTTTAAACATTAAAAACATTCAAATGAAGATTCTACATCATTTCAAGACGTGTTTTCTATTTGTGTACGTGTGTTATATTTCTAGATTGTTAAATTATAGAACGCTATGTAAAGTTTAAATGGGTGCCTTTCCCTTAATATTGGATATTTTTTACCCGACCTTCGAAAGGCACATCGCTAAATTAAGACCTTTCCAAAAACCCATTATTCATCACTGAATTTTTTCTGGTTTGGATTGTAATTGAGTTGTTGTCTTTTCATCATATTTCAAAACGTAAAAGATGCGGCTGAGGTCTACTATACGGCACTACCGTGCTGTATGTTACCATTTGACGGTTTTTATGTTTTAAAAACCTTTTATGTATTGTAGCACCTTTTTAGTAAAATAAATAAGAAGTTTTAATTCGTATACTTTTCATAAGCACTTATTATATAACTTAAATATAAACTCGTAATATGATACATAGGAATAAAACTATTTATTCTTTTCGAAAAGTCTTATCCCCCTTCCCTCTCAGAAGGGATAACACTACCGATCATGTAGCCAGTAGTGAATATACTGGGAGGACAGAACTTAATGGAACATGCAGTATAATTTAATCATTCAATACACAATTAGTTTAAAATAACCATGTAACTCGTTTATTAAATTCGCTCTAAAATTTTGAATGATTTAAAGTTTTGCATTTGGTTGTATTCCATACAATCACATGTTACTGTTTCAAAGGAGTTGAGTTTATGAAAACTCATCAAAGTGTTTATAAAGGAATTGTGACTACTTTGATGTAAATTAGCTATTGAAATTTGGAAATGTGCTCAGATAATGAGCTTAAAGTTTATTCACAATTAAGTGATACTACCATGAATAATTTATTTTTATGTATATAACTGTTCTATTAAAGAAAATGTAGCATACCTAAACTATTTAAAATCCTTAATCTATAAAACTGCGTCAGATATTTTTTTTAATAAAAGAGAAACATCAATTTTATCTGTATAGATAAATATATTATTGCAGTAAAACGTCCATAACATATATTCTTGAATAGCATACACCTCAATTTATAGAACACGTTTTCAATCCCCAACACATATATATTTGTATGTTTTCCCCTTTAAAGAATAGGCATTTCTGAATAGTAGACTATTACTCAATGCCGCGGTGTGCGCTATTTAGAGATTATACTGTGTGTAAAGGACAGTTATTTAATACATTATCATTTATACAGTAATATGCCTACAATTTAAAATGTTTATACCTTATTTATCGATAAAGTATCTCGTTTATTAGTTTAAGTTGCATAACGTAATACGTTAAATTTCATCATATAATACATAACTAATTTTTGTAAATAATAAAAAATGAACTTTACAAGCATGATACAGGTCTCAATTTCTTCCTTACAATGGCATTGGATATCATTGTTGCAAACAATTACTGTACATAAAGCGCGTGAATGGATTTTAGATTATACACTTGCTTTCGTAAAAGACAGGTTTGCTTAGAAATACAAAACAAATATGTACAAATTTGCAACGTCTTCAAAGTGGAAAATCTTTCTAACTCTTTTCAACATATTTTGAAAGATTTTATGAAATCGGATTGTCTGTAGTCTGTTTTTCTGTCAATGCTTTAACTCTCATAAATCAAGTCGGATTGCCATGAAATTTTTATATGTTATTGAAATGTACAATTTATTTTTTCACATTCAAATTACAGTCTGTAGTATTTATGAGTTCGATGACAGGGGTACACAAAAGAATTTCATTACATTAAGATCTAATTACCAGTGCATTTTAATAATATTGTGAGATTTTAAACGTAATAAAATTACTGAAGTGCACAATATGTTTTCTATAGAATACCCCGTGTATAGTATTTATAGATGTACAAAATAATTTGATTACAGGATTGAACAAGATCGATAATTGCTGGGAGTGCATTTGTACTTCGGCATGCATTTTTAAGCTGATCTAATTCTGAGTGTATTGGGTGCTGTGTATAAATTCAATACATCGCATACAGGGCTAAACGAAATTTTACTACAGTATATGGAGAGCAATTGCTGAAAATTTTACTAATTTATGCGTTTTCTAATGTTGTTTATTTAGATATATCATTTTTTTTTCACTGAAATAAACTGTCAAGTGCGAGTATTACTGACACTCAGAGGGTTCCGTACAATAAACGTATGAATTATTAACTGTATTATTAAAAAATCATTCAAAAATGAAAAATAAATCTTTGTAAAAAAAACTATACAATGTAGGGTTTGGTATAGCTGTAAATATACCAGAAAGTATGAATAGGTATACAGTAAAAGTTCAAAGAGATATGAAGCCTAAATAATATCAAATGTTGATATTCTGTATAACTCTTATTTAAATCGTATCCTAATCTGTTTATGATGAACTTAATTCGGCGGTGATAATAAAAGTAGTACATATTTGAACTTCATTTGGCATTTCATAAGATTATACACTGCGTCGTAATAAACTTTTTTTTTTGCAGTGCAGCTAAAACAAAACCCTTGTTAAAAGTTTAAACTTAGCATTGTGCTAAGCGCGTTTAGAAAGGAGGTCGCAATGTAGCAACGCCGCCTTGGTCCGTGCCGCGTTTTTAAAGATAGGTTTTTAATTGTCATTTAAAGACACGGGATGTGTATTGAAAGATCCGCTCAATGCATTCTGGTCGCGAATTCCATATAATTTATGTGCTTAGTTCTAATTAAATTAGTCTGTTTTTAACAATTTGGAGTTTATTGATTTACAGACACAGGAGTGATCCTATAATCGTCCCGTCTTCACTTTTTAAGTACGGAACCCCAAAATGATTTTTTTTTTTTAAATAATACTCTCTTAGTGGTTGAAAAGTACTTCATAATGCATGCCTGATGTATGATTTTTAGATTTTGGTTATAAAATAAGTTAATTTGTTTTTATAAAATTTAAATCACGAAAGAGCTCTTAATTTCTTGCATTTAATATTATAGCATATCATGTCATCAAATGAATCGTGCGCTCGAAACATATGAATGGGCGTTATTTTGATGTAAATCGGTTTTTGTAATATAGAGGTCGAGTTATAAAATTAAAAGAAGGACAAATATATAATATTTAAATAAATAAATTCTTTTTCTTTCAAGATAGCTCATATTTTGTAAATTACTTATGATACATTTATCACATTTTGTAGATGCGCATACACTACTTTTTTAAATGATCCCATTTTTATATTTTAATTTTAATTTTAATAGTCCTTTTTGAGATTTCTTCCCAATGGTCGCAATCTGCTTACTTCCATTGTTGAAGATAGAATGAGAACAATGATAATTACAGTATCATTGCGAATGACATTTTCACATTACAATTAAAAATAATTTTTTGAAAACTTTTGAATAGAAAATGACGTCGCTATTAAAAAAAACTCATTTTTAGTCATTGAAGCTGTTCCATTTCAATATATTTTTCATTTCGCTGGTACTGAGTTTTATACACTAATCTCAGAGTGCTTCATTGATTGAAAATGATGTCATTGTAAAAATGAAATGATTATTTTCTTTTATAAAACTAAATATTTTACTATAAGTGCCTCAAAAAGAGTAAATTCTGGATTTCGCCAGCACTCAGATACGAGCCTCTAGTCAAGAGTGTTAACGTTCACATGCAAAATTGTAACTGGCAAACGTGACATCAAGTTTAGGAATGTATTTTTTAATAATTTCTAGCACGTTAAAATAGTTTTTTAATTGTGAAAATTGATATGAAATGTGTATGCATGTAAATTTTGTGACGGTGAAAACAACGTTATTTTCAGATTGCGTTGAAAAAAAAAAAAAAAAAACATTATTGTGTCATAGTGGTGTAATGTTCGTTGATATTACATTACCTAGTACCAAAGATCAAAGTCTCATTTAATAACATCATAATCCAGTATGTTACTATTACGTATACGAATAAAGTTTTTTTTTTTTTTTTTAATAATTTGAAAAGTTGATATTAAATCTCTCTATTCTAAAAAAAGGTGACTACCGCTGTCACCGCCGCCGCCACCGGTTTTGAATTTTTTGTGACCGGGGGTCTTTCTTCATTAATATAAAGAAAAATATTGCATACAAAAATGTGAAAATCGGTGGTATTATAGAGAAATCTGTGATAAATACGCTGATGCAGACAGTTTTCAAATCGAAGAATTATTTTAAGAGATATTTAATGCTAAATTTGGACAAAATCGTTCCATTAAAAAAGTTTTATAGTAGCGAAAACTGTAAATGGGAATGTAATCATTTTTAGATCATTTTATGCATTAGAATTTGCCGGTGTGCGGATTGCATTATTATTATTTTTTTTAATTTGACTCAATTTTTGAGGTTTTATTTCTATTTTAAATCCAAATTTTCAGCCTTTTGAGAGAGATTTTTTACATAATTTACAATCTGGTATTACTTTAAACTGTTGCCAACTGTATAAACAGCGGAAACAATAATGTTCCTTTCAAATTAAAAATTTATTTACACGTGACTATTGTAAGCATAAAATATAAAAAACAGGAACTCATTGAAAATTTCGTCATAATAACTATGTTAACACGTGAATTTTAAAAGAGAAAGAATATTGTAGAATAATAAATTCATTAACATGCGTTAGAAGTCTTAAATAGGAGAAATTACGTCACATTTACGTCACATTACACTTATTACGTAAAATGAACAAAAAATAATATTGCAAAGCAGTTTAAATTTAAAAATTGCGCGAGACCTTTATTTGATATTTTTCAACTATTTTTGTAAGGACAGCTTAAATATTTCATTTCATAACAAAAGTATTTTCACGCGAATATTAAAAAGAGAAAGAAGAATTTGGTGAAAATTACGTCAGATTATAAACGATATATTTAAAATGTCTTATTTAAATAAACTTTCTTTGAGCTTTGTTAAAAAATATCGGGAGACAAAGACTCTGTTTTCTTAATCCATTCTATATTAGCTTATTTTGAAATGTTTAACTAAAATTATTTAATCAAAGACGGAAGCAGCCATTGTATCTTTTAACAGTAGCTGATTTGGCCAAATTCCCCAATCAAAGAGAAATGAATAGAAATTGTTTTATAGGGAGATCGCCACTGTTTTTAAATTATAATTCAATCTTTCGAAATATTTTTAAAGGCGATCAAATTAGCGTGCTTTTAGAGTCTGCGGTGTCTGAACGGGGGTTGGCGAGCGTAGCTCGTAGGGGGCTTAGCCCCCTAGTTTTAGTTAAAAAAAATAAATAATTTGTTTTAAGAGAGGCGAGTCAATATAAGATTGATTAATTATTGTAATTATTTTGTGTGTATTTTTGTAATTATTTTGTGTTTAATTTGGTATTTATAATCATCATCTTTATATATATATATATATATATATATATATTGTAAAATCAAAAACTAATCAAAATCTATTTAACTAATATATAACTAATTTTGACTATTAAATAATATAATATAACTATATAACAAATTTTGTAAAATCAAAACTCGTTTCAACTTTAAAAATTTTCATACTGTAGGCGAAAAAAATCACTCATTATTTTGCTTTAAAATGTTGCTTAAAAAACTTCTACATTTTCATCACTCTGTATATTAATATATTTAATAAAATAAGTCCTTAATCCATATACATGTACACAATTCCTTAAATGCCCTCTAAAATACTGAAAATAGAAA